>LQNS02277219.1:8570881-8588909 GCA_001587735.2 Parhyale hawaiensis | reverse complement strand
GGGGCTTATGAAAGCGATGCTTCTTCAATTGGCGGGGCTTATGAAAGCGATGCTTCTTCAATTGGCGGGGCTTATGAAAGCGATGCTTCTTCAATTGGCGGGGCTTATGAAAGCGATGCTTCAATTAGCGTCCTCCCTGTTCAACCTCTACGTCTCTGACTTTCCCATCCCTCGGGACCAGCTCTGCTGCCCCTCTGTTACATCTTACGCCGACGACTTCACTGTCGTAGCGTCCCATCAAGATCCACTCACTGCTGCTGCCGCCCTCTCNCAGCCCCCTGTTTTACCCACTTAGGGTTAGGCTATACTGGCTGACTAAAAGTTTGCCTGGGTGTCCGTGTGATGTATAGCTAGCTACTGTTTAGCGGGAAAAATCAATTTTAATAACTCGAGGTTTTTTGTGGGTGTTCGGTCCCCTTAAAGGTTCTTAAAATAATATAGTAAACCTCCAAATGGCGCGCACAGTCGCTTCAGCATAACTCGGTTGGGACTTGATTCAAGTGAATCACGTACTCTTCAGACTGTCTCAGTTTTTCCCTAAAAATATACATTAAGCACGTGCAGGACTTGGAAAAAAATGGTGTATGGAGCAATGCTTATGTGATGAGCATGACTTACGGAACTGGAGCTTCTTTGATGGGCGGGGCTTATAAAAGCGATGCTGCTTTCATGGGTGGGGCTTGGAAAAGCGATGCTTCTTTGTTGGACGGGGCTTATGAAAGCGATGCTTCTTTGATGGACGGGACTTATGAAACCGATCCTTCTTTGATGGACGGGACTTATGAAAGCGATCCTTCTTTGATGGACGGGACTTCTGAAAGCGATCCTTCTTTAATAGACAGAACTTATGAAAGCGATCCTTCTTTGATGGACGGGACGTATGAAAGCGATCCTTCTTTACTGGACGGGATTTATGAAAGCGATCCTTCATTGATGGACGGGACTTATGAAAGCGATCCTTCTTTGATGGACGGGACTTATGAAAGCGATCCTTCTTTGTTGGACGGGACTTATGGAAGCGATCCTTCTTTGTTGGACGGGACTTATGAAAACGATCCTTCTTTGATGGACGGGACTTATGAAAGCGATCCTTCTTTGATGGACGGGACTTATGAAAGCGATCCTTCTTTGATGGACGGTATTTATGAAAGCGATCCTTCTTTGATGGACGGGACTTATGAAAGCGATCCTTCTTTGATGGACGGGACTTATGAAAGCGATCCTTCTTTGATGGACGGGGCTTATGAAAGCAATCCTTCTTTGATGGACGGGGCTTATGAAAGCGATGCTTCTTTGATGGGACTTTCGGAAACGGTGCTCATTTGATGGACAGGACTTACAAAAACAATGCTTCTTTGATGGACGGAGCTGATGATAAGACTTCCATCGTGGGGAAACAAAGACTCATTGATGAGGGTGGCGAATGGAATTGGTCTTTTCAACGAGTTTGGCCTGCAGATACTAGGCTTTAATGGACACTGCCTACGTGAACAATAGCTACCCCTTTCATGAGCGAGGCCTTTAGGAACAAGCCCGCACGATGGGCGGACCTTAGTGGAACAAAACTTATTTTTATGCTGGGTCGTGATTACACAACTAAGGCTGTTCTATTGGCTGGAGCTCAAGGTGACGAGGCCTCTTTGATTGGCGCGGTTCACGAAGCAAGGCGTTTTCTATCGTTGGAAGTGAGAGGTACAAGGTTTTATGATAAGCTGGGCTTAGAGAAACTAGGCTTTTTCGATAATTAGAGAAGGTATTCTGATAACAATCCCATTTGATGGGTAAGGCTCACGGGAACATTTCCTTTGTGACGGGCGAGACCTACAAGCTTATAGGAAGACTCCTTGGCTTTGATGACCTCTGCTTTCACCGCAACGTCACAACTGGGCCCCGGATGTGACTACGGCAATAAAAGATTGACTAGGACCAACGTGTAACTGTAAGGTTTCTCAAAGGTGTTGCAGCATTGTAGCTAGTGTATTGAACCACGGTGCCTGTTCAACACAAAATGTCCCTGCTGACCTACATGGGTTACGTAATGACACTTGTGGCCGCGCATCCTTGTCTCGCGATGGCATTGTTCAGTAACGAAATGATGTACCGAAGGAGGCCAGTAGGGGTGTTAGGGCGTCTTTTATACCTCATGAAAAGGCCTTTAATATCTGTGGCCCTGTGAAGAGCGACGTGTTGTTGGTACTGTGGTGAGAATCGACTATGCTTCGTTGATTGATTGGCTTGGATTTTAATGTCTTATAGCTGATCCTTCAATGCAAATAATAATAACGCCTTTGATTTCTTTGGTTCAGATGTGTGTCAAACCGGAGCTTGTCCCTCTCTTCGACTGGCTGCGTGTACTCTACGAGATCAACAAGCACAGATCGGACAGCATTCCTCTGAACACATTCTACGTTGATGATATTTTCGATAAGGTCTCTCTAGCCGAGGATTACAGCCGCTGGATATTGAGGAGACAGAGGCCTACAAGTCGCACTGACCCTGTAAGTTAATTTCTGTGTTTTGGTAGATAACTTGAGTGAATGCTGGTCGAAAATAATGGTAAACAGTATCATTCCCATGCCGTCATCGTTCACTTTCATGATCATAGTTCTTCCCAGGAAGATACATTGTGCCCATCAGTGCTCTAGCCTAATGTTCTGTTGCGGTACTAGAGGTCAAGCGCTTTAAATTCTACTTCAACGTAATGCAACCATCATCAGCCGGCGGCTGCTCAACACTCCCAAAGGCGTAAATTCCTCGCTTCTATGCGTACAGTATTTTTACAGTATAGAGAAAACGGCTGGCTAGCGGTGAGCCCTGTGCATGGAAATTGGCCTTTTCTGCTGGGCTTTTTTTTGTAACAACCCTTGTAAACCGAGGAACAGATTCTTTATAGTCGCCCTAACACCGTAAGTGAACTCATGTCTTCATTACCTACTACCCGCTGTAGCATAGGCTAAGTGGTCGTTGACTGTTCTGGGAACTGCGTCTCTGTGTGTCCGCATCTCTTATTCCCGGTAATGGTACATGACCCAGCGGACTGTGTATTTCCTATCGGATTCTAGTTTGATCGCTAGAATACTCTGCTGTCAAAGATATCCGCAGTTATTTGAAAGGAGTAAAAATAACTCATTATTGTTGAGATGTTGGTACCTTTTCGTTATTCGCGGTCGTCGATACATTTCATCTGCTAACATAATACGATTCATAAGTACTGCGACGAATGTTGAAGGTGGTAAAAACCTTGTTTTTGTTAAATTTGTCGGACTTCATAAACGCAAAGGCAACTGTCTTCTCTGAACTCGGTGCTTTTATACAAATTCAAACCCAGTTTGTATTTTTTGTATAATAGATTCCAATAATAGAGTAGAAATGAAACGGAAAAGTACTGTAGCTACATGTCATTAGCATTGTTCGCATATTTCTTGCTTCTTGCCTTAGTTTTCATGCCAAGAAGTGCACAACATTGTATCCATGCGTCATAAAAGTACATTAACAGTAGTTGCAAATGCCTGCATTGTACCGTGAATATGTAAGTTGTTTGTGGTTTACTATCAAATAACTTGAGTTATAAAATGCTAGGGTGGACTGCAGAGCGTTGCCCATGGTGTTTTCAACGAAAATGGAAGGTAATTGCAGCCCTGACTTTACTTCATGTTATGTCGGCCATGCCAGTTTTGTACTTGAAGCATTTCTCCGCACAACCAATTTATTATTGTGGTTATACATTTAATTTTTGTGTGCAGTGAAAACCTGCCCTAACAGCAGTAAGACGCATCGTATTTAAATTTTTTCTTCGGTAATGATGCTCAAGTTGCTCATGTCTCACTACGAAATTCGCTTAGTGAAATTGATAATTTTGAGATGTTGATTGTTGCAATACCGGAGCAGATGTAATAGAAATTATATTTAGTGATAAACTTCTAAGCAACTAGAATTAGAACATCGGACTGAGTTGATCTCACCTATCTAGTGTTAGTTACCCTTTAGTGCCGCAATAATAGATGAATTATGTCCTTTAATTTTCTGGTTTCGGTCCCCTCAGGGGGTTAAGGATGGGCCATAGGGTGAAGTTAGTTAGGTTTGTCCATCCTATGTTATGGGGAGAAGCACTCTCAGGGGGATTGTTTAGGTCACCTTAGCCATTTAGCGAGGCTTTCGGGACGTCTGTCTTTCGTGTCCACTATGCTTCCTTCCATCTTTTAACTCCAACTGATGATGCTATGTTCTGTGCTTCCTCTTCTTTCTCGATTTGCTGTTCTTTGCGCGTTGCCTCGTGCATTGGTTCCACGTTTCTTGGGGTATTGTTCATGTCCCTTCTCTCTTCCTCTCTTTGGAGTACAGTGTACTCTGTGGATAGGGTGGCTTAATCCATGATTTCCCTGCCACACTATATTTGGGCATCACGCACCCAAGGGTCCCTAGTGCCTTTTTCGCAGGAGATGTTGCACCTAGCTGCAGTTCCTGCTGACGAGGTTCGTTTTGTAAAGTTAAGTAGGCTCTCTAAATTTCCTTTTCTGTCGCGCGAGGTGGGCCACCAATCGAGGTGACCGACTTTTTCTGCCGGGCTCTTACCTCGCCCATGTGGTTGGCCAAGGACGGGACCGTCCGCTCGGGCGCTTCTTTCTTCTGTCTTCTTCTCTTTTCGTCCTTCATCTCGTGCAGCCTGAGCACAACGTTGTCGTTCTGGCTGTCTGCCTACTAAATCATCTTAGATCGTCTTACATTCGCAAATAGCCGGACAATACCAATATAATAATAACTAGGAGAATACTGCTACTACTTTCTGGTTCCGGTATGGTGACTGCCTCGGAATAGCTAGGTTTGTGTTAGGTTAGCGTGTTAGCGAAGAATAGTTTTGGTTCACACTGAAAATAGGTGCCTCACCTAGCTTACTGGCTAACATCTTACACCAGCATCTCGGGCATGTCACTATAGGGGCACCTGTTTTATTTCACTACTCCCCTCCCAACCCCCTCCCTTCTCTCACGGTCGTGGGGGGAGGGGAGGTTGCCCTAGTGAAAATAGAGAGCAGGTGTAGCGTGGGGACTGCCTCTGACTCACTTTGAACCTTGACCACATCTGGCCGAAGCACCAGGTTGGCTGTAAGCTTTTGGAGGGTGGTGGGGCGTTGTGTACGCCAGAAGTAGGAATTAGCAGTGTTCTGCACTTCATAAGATATAGGATGGGTTATAGGTCTTACGATGTTAGGTTAATTAGGTACCTATGCGTTCGGTTTGCTCGTTCTGTGTTACAGGGATTCACGGGTCCAGGAGACCTATGGGTTATCTTAGCTCTATTGGGGCTTTTGAGAAATCGTTTTGTCTTCCCCACATTTTCTTTTATCTTCCTACTCCTTCTACGTAATGATTCTTTGGTCTATTCTTTTTCTTAATCGGATTGTGTTCCCGTGCGCGTTGATCCTGTGTGGGGAAAACTGTCGTGCATGGGGTTTCACGTTTCTGCCAAAATGCAATAGGTCCCTTTCTCTTCCTCTCTAATTTCTGTGTAATGGTATGGGGGTACTTAACTTGAATTTTCATGGTAACTGCTATCGGTGCTAATAATTTTATTTTTGTTCTTCCAGACGAGTAAGCATTTCTGTGATTATCCTTTCCTCTTCAACGCTGCCTGCAAGAACGTCTTCCTCAGAGTGGACTCGATGATGCAGGTGGGCTACACATCTCCTCCACCTAGCAATAATTGCATCTTACCTAGGAACTTGTTGTGTTATGCATCTGATGTCAGTGTAATGGAACTCTTACTATTTACTTACTACTAAACCGTCCTTTTTCTTAGCACACTAAACGTGTATTTTTTCTACAGTACTCATCCTTCTACGTTATCTTTAACAGAATGGTAATAGTTATGTTGATCTTTCTACCTTTATAAGGATATTGTATTGTAGTGAATGGTGAGGAAGTTTGTTGAATTTTGTATCTACTTTTGAAAAAACCTCTCTCTTTTTGATAGCAAAGCACACTCTGGCATATTCATTAATTTTATAATGTTGCTTCTTTTCGTGCTGTGACTTGACCCAATCTTACTCAGGCTCTGTAAGGTCGCCGAGGCAGGGTTGCCAGCCATACCTGGAAAAATCAGGAAATAGAAAATAGTGGTTTAAATCATGGAAAAGTCATGTAATTTGAGATAATATTCATCGCATACACTCCATAACCAAAAGAGAGTAGTGGCCCCTTGTCTCCAGAGCTGCTTCTCCTCTTACACTATAATGTGGCCCAAGTTAACAGTACCTACTGTGTAAAAGATTAAGTACTAATGCTCACCTAGCCTTCATAGTGATTTCTTTTGCAGTGAGATAGCTACCTGACGGTGTGTTTTTCCTACTGGCTATAATCATGTTTACTTTGATCAGTTACAGTGGACATAATTATAGATTGCAATAAGATTAGCATTGGCAAAAACATTCAATGCTCCGGCTTCATGAAGACTTCGAGATCCTAGTATTATGATCAGTGAATTTAAACCAAAAACGTTAAATGTAAAGTTCACTCAGGCATATGGGAAGGCTCACAATTTAGCCATGTTAACTGTCTGGTTGGACTTTTGAGCCTTCCCTACGGTGAGGATTGGATGGCTAATAGGGGTTGGAAGGAGACAATTTATGCCTTTGTGATGCATATATTCATATTAAACATAAGTGAACCTTTCAGGAGTTTAGGTTCACTTTAGTAATTGCTCTTGTCTGGGCTGGAAATATGTAATCCATGTTCATCCTAGAATTTTGCAATTCCGTCATGGAAATACAGAATTTTATTTTCTTCGAATGCTGGGAACCCTGCAAGGGCTTGCCTACAGCACGAGAAAATTCTGGTAGCGACACAACACAGCCTGAATCAGGTAGGGTGAAACCTAGTATCTTAATTAAATTGTGCAACCTCATCACAAGGGTTTTTTACCTCTTGGCGAGTACAAAAGGGAGAAAGAACCCTTCTGGCGAAACAGCACTACCTGAGTAAAGATACGGTTAAGAAAACTTTGAATGTATGTTTTCACTGCCACAGATGCAGTCTGCCATGCAGTCCATGACATCCTGGAATAACATCCACTTGGGCGATATGGGCATCTTGCTTGGACTCCTAGGCCTCGATTTGCGCTTCAAGCTCCAGATTCGCCGCAGCAACCTTCTCCAGGACACTCTGGATCAAATCTGTGTGGCTTCACCTAGACAGCTCAAGCTACCTTTGTCCGTGAGTTGATCTCTTATGATTGCGACTTACAGACAATGTGGCAGAGTTTCGTAAGGCGAGTTCACACTAGCGACTTTCACTCCGGTTCAGCCTGAGACGTTCAGGAAAAATTTTGTTGACTGGCTTGTTCGGTTTTACCCCTGAGTATGCGTGTGAACGGTAGGTATGTTGTTACTGCATAGAACTTTTTCCACGGCCTAGTTGCAGAACAACAATAGATTCGCAATGCAAATTAGTTGCAATTACTAGCATGATTGCCTCAACTACCTACCTACCTACAATACTTTTTTAATTATGCATAATTTTTTATGTTGAATTAAAAAAAAGCAGTTTATATGTCATCTGTCGTCGATCGGTGGCGTAACTGCAGTGTGGTAATTTGTTGCGGCAAAACGAAAGGTTCGCTGCATTAATGTTCTGCATGTATTCTAATAAACAGCAGAAACTAGGCAATCCGCTTTAAAGTAAGAGTGAAGCAAGTAAAGTGTGTTTAGTTATCTTGCTGCTTTTGTTTACTAAAGAAAGAAATTTTTAATTTTAGGTTAGGTTCACCTCATAAAACGATTGAAGTACCAGTTCTATGTGATTTTGAAATAAGATTTGACTAAAATACAATGAGAATTTGCGTATTTGAGCACTTATTTGCCTGTGAAATATAAGTTGGCCAACCTGTCTTACTATTTGGTATATTATTAGTTACATTATAGCACGTAAGAATCATAAGTACTTGTGCACGATTCGTAAAATATATACCTTTGTTGAAAGCTATGGCGTGATATTTGTTTATTGTGAAATTGTAAGATATTTGAACCATTTTTTTGCTGCTCATTTGTTATTCGAGATAAACGAAGGGTTTGTCATAGGGCGCTTGTAAGTGCCTTTGGCATTTCACCCCCAACGACCGCCCGCACTACTTTATCTCTCCCGCGAAGAACATGTGCGAAGGTTACTAGCCAGGTAGAGCGGCAGCGGCTCATTCTCTTGGTGAATGTGATCGTGTGAGGTGTGCGTGTGCATGGGTTCCCCGTTTCTATCGACATAGCTACTCTATCTCCCTTGCTCTTCCTCTGTGATACCGTTCCGCTCGGAGGCTTAAACTTTCTGACTAAATACTGTCTTATGTCCTCCATTTGCATATTTTTTGCAGGATCTCCGTGTACTCGCTATCGCTTCTGGATATTCATTAGTTTTACTTGATATTTGTTTATTTCAGGTCGAATTCCAAGGCGAAGAGGCGCAAGATGACGGTGGAGTTCGCAAAGAATTTTTCCTGCTCCTCATGCGTGAAGTTTTAAATCCCAACTACGGCATGTTCCAGGAAAATGAAACTTCTCGCTACATCTGGTTTAGAGAAAACTCCTATGAGCCGGACCATATGTTCTGCCTCTTAGGTACGCACCAACAAGTTGGTTGTGGTGACCGCTCCCTCCTGATAGCTGCGAAGCGTTGTACGAGCTGAGCTCTTGGGGCTGTTACCCTAATAGAACTATGCAGGGGACCCCTATGGTCAGCTGCATAGGGGTTACTGTATGAGTATTTCTCAGTACAGTAATTGGTATTTGTGCCAAACCTCATGTAAGATTTATTGACTTTATATATTTCTCTTTGTGGAAGAGGTCATTGTTCGCTTCTTGAATATTGCATACGGGCATTAGAGATATGTATTGGTAGATTGCATCAGAAGTGTAATATGTAATTTAAAACTGTTCAAACTTGGTCTAAATTATGTTGGTAGCCATGTTTTGTAATAGAGTGGATGAAATTAAACAACACATTCGTAGATAAATATAGATTCTTATTATGTATACATATAGTGTGATGCTGTAAAAAAATATTTCATGCTTGGATGGAAAATTGAAGGACTAAATGGGTTCAGAGCTTTCATACTAACTTGTGTACGCAGTACACGATAATTACTAGTGAACCGTAGCAGAAAGTTGGTTCATTGTTTCCCTCATTAGTTCCGAGTAGTCCATTGGTTCGTCGACTTTTGAGTATTATATCTTTTTGTCATTAGCCAGTACTTTTTTCAAAATTGACCTCCCATGATTTATCTCTTTTCGTAACGTCGTCTATTTGTTATGGCTGCTTAACCCGTTGAATTCTGACCTGGTTGTTGCTCATCGCTCTATGCCAGTGATTCTGTATTTTCAGTTTTCTACGCCCCCCCCCCCCCTCGTGTGAACGACACCGACAAACGGGCCCCTGCCATTACAATAGGTTTAAAAACGGAGTTTGTTTGCTACGGGGACAGCACGTGTTGCAACTGTTCAAGTGATTAAAAAATTCCATATAGTTACGCGCTCAAGGTTCCACAGCTTTCCTGATTAAGGCTTAAACGAATGTCATTTCTAAAGAATATCGCTTACGTTCGGAATCAATTAACCCCTATAGCATTCAGAATCCACTGAGAGCTGAGTCTAACTGAACTACCAAACCAGTATTGAATGTGGACACCGTGAGCAGCTAAAGCTGGCGTCTGTTCAGTATCGTGCTATGGTATTACGAGTGTTGCAACAGAGATATAGCTACGGCTCACTGAACTACCTGCCTAGTGTCGAAGTTTCAGATGAAATGAGATAAGCGAACCCAGTACGGTCTCGTCTACTACAGGAAGTTGCGAGACTTTCACTCAGGGTTATGCCATTTAATTAGAATTTGTGGGGCCTAGTGTCAACTTTTTATTCTTAACAGGGCTGACGTGCTCCAGTAGGATCATTGGTGTGTGTATACTGTGTCTTCGATATAGCCCCGCTCGTTTTATGCAATTCAATTTTTAGTTTCGAAGAGTTCTACTTTTAGGTCCTCGCTATGTATAAGTAAAACGTTTAGAACCTTTCTAATAAAACTGCTCTAAACAAGGCCTATATAGAGTAAAAGCTATATAATATCCCTGAGAAGCTAGTTATGACCAGAATCAATTTACACTCTTCTTGTTTCAACCAGCGCTGTAAACAATTAATGCGAAGTTCGCCACGACGTTTTAATCTTGTAACTAATATAACCTCATGTTGCCAGGCACGCTGTGCGGTCTCGCCATCTACAACAGCATTATCATCAACCTGCCTTTCCCTCTGCCCCTCTACAAGAAGATCTTGGACGAGCCCCTGACGCTGGATGACTTAACAGAATTGGATCCTGTCTTGGGAAAGTAGGTTTAGTTGCGTAATAAGTTAATTCATGTAATTGCTGTGCTGTTGGTTGCCGGCAGCTAGGAAGGGTCTCCAGCCGCTCCGGTGCGCAGGCAGGCTGCGTGGCAGCCAGCGGGCGCTATATAGAGGCGTGAGCTGACTCAGCTCTCCATGCTCACTTGTGAAGTCAGCGGAGCTGTGCCCTGGTGCCTGTGCGCTGATTTCACACCAACACCATTTTATCGTGGCGAGCTTGCCCCGTACAAAAAAAAAAAATTGCAGACTACACGGGGCAAAACACGGACTCGGTAATAGTGTTAAGTCCAATATGTGGTCTCTGCTCTCGCTGGAGAGTACGGACTTAGTATGGCGCAAAAGTCCTTGCAGTACCCCTCTGTCAACAGCAGTGGCGGTCCAGAGCTCCCCCGGCTCGACACTTCAGGCAAGATTGAGGAACTCGTAACAGCAGCGCTTATATAACCCGTACGTGACTGAGCATCTGCTAGATGTGGCTCTAAATCCTTATAGTTGCTTTGTCCCTGTTAGTGAGATGATGGTACGGACTCTGTGAGGTTCGCCCATCCTATGTTATGGGGAGTAGCGCCCCCAGGGGGTTTGAGTAGGTTACCTTAGCCATTAGCTAGGCCTTCGGGACGTCTGTCTTTCGTGCTCACTTTGCTTCCTTCCACTTTCATACTCCTACTGATCTNTTGCCAGGCACGCTGTGCGGTCTCGCCATCTACAACAGCATTATCATCAACCTGCCTTTCCCTCTGCCCCTCTACAAGAAGATCTTGGACGAGCCCCTGACGCTGGATGACTTAACAGAATTGGATCCTGTCTTGGGAAAGTAGGTATAGTTGCGTAATGAATTAATTCATGTAATTGTTGTGCTGTTGGTTCTTGGTTGCACTTATTTTTTCAGCTGTGTTATTGCTGTTAACAAGATTTAATTTTTGACTTTTCAAGCATAATTAGTTTGCGATTACTGCCTTAAATTCGATCCAAAAATGGTTTTGTCTCCCCGACAGCGTGCCAATCGATGACACCTTACATTTTGTTTTTGCCCTGCTCTCGCTTGACTCCGTGTAAGATTTAGGCCCAGGAGATCATACTGCCTTTACAGTCTGACACTCACTTCACAAGTGTTGTCTATGAGAATCGTTACAAATTCCATAGTTTTGATTATTCTTGAGACGCGTTTAATTAGGTTGTAGGATGACTAATCTCCAAGTCTCTTTTTGAAGAATTTTCACTTCGCTTGCCAGCAGCTAGATAGGGTCTCCAGCCGCTCCGGTGCGCAGGCAGGCTGCCACGCAGCCTGCCTGCACTATATAGAGGCGTAAGCTGACTCAGCTCTCCATGCTCACTTGTAAAGTCAGCGGAGCTGCTCCCTGGTGCCTGTCCGCTGATTTCACACCAACACCATTTTATCGTGGCGAGCTTACCCTGTACAAAAAAAAAATTGCAGACTACACGGCGCAAAACACGAACTCGGTAATAGTGTTGAGTCCAATATGTGGTCTCTGCTCTCACTGGAGAGTACGGACTTAGTATGGCGCAAAAGTCCTCGTAGTACCCCTCTGTCAACAGCAGTGGCGCTCCAGAGCTCCCCCGGCTCGACGCTTCTGGCAAGATTGAGGAACTCGCAACAGCAGCACTTATATAACCCGTACGTGACTGAGCATCTACTAGATGTGGCTCTAAATCCTTATAGTTGCTTTGTCCCTGTTAGTGAGATGATGGTACGGACTCTGTGTAACGCTGAAGCCCGTATGGTATCTCTCTCTCAACAGCAATGGTGATTCAGAGCTTCTCTCAAGTTGACGCCTCCGACAAGACTGTTAAGTAGGTCTCTGCTGCACCTCGTATATACTGTACCTGTCAAATGTCCTTTTACAACTAGCTGCTACTCCTGGGGCTTGCACTTAGAGACAACCTCCAGGTATGAGCCCAGGTGGGCTCCGCAAAAAAAACGCATAAATCTTCTGCAGCTAACTTGACTCCGTGGACGCCTCGCACCTACCCGTCGCGACCAAATGTTGCATGGGCGTGGCGAGATGATCCAGCTCACGCCCCTATATAGCTGCCGGCTGGCTGGCTTGAGCGCCACTTGGCGGATGGCTGCGCCACCTGGCAGGCCGCTACATAGCCTGCCTGAGCATCAGAGCCGCTGGAGACTTGCTGCCGGCAAGCGACCTGAAAATATTTTTAAAAAGGTTTACAGATTAATCACCTTACAAGCTAATGAAACGCTACTAAGAACTTCGCAAAACTATGGAATTTGCAATGATTCTAATGGGCAGCACTTAGCTATGAAGTGAATGTCAGACTGTAAAGGCAGTACGATCCGCTGGGCCTGAGTCGGACACATGGTCAAGTTCGCTATAGGTGAAAAGGCGTGTCCTGACGCCCTCGACTTGTCACAAACAATTTTATCATTTGCAGAAACCTCCGTGAGTTGCTGAATTACGAAGGAGATGACGTGGAACAGGCGATGTGCCTCAACTTTACTTTGGATCGGCTGCACTTCGACGAGGTGGTCAACAGAGAGCTTAAGCCTGGCGGTGCAGATATTCCTGTGACCAACGAGAACAGGTAGTGTTCATTGTATTCTTAAGTTCGCGGAGTATCCGTGAGGGTGCCTCGCTTTCAGCGTGTCTATGTTTCTGTCCCTGAAAACTGTTGATTTAATTCTTAAGTGCGTTTCTTCTACTTCATTCTAAGGAAACGAACTACTTGATTGGCAGACTCACTTGCCCAGTGTTGCTCCTCATCCAGTCCCCTGAGGTGGGGCATGGTGGGTTGCGGGCTGGGAGGTCGAGACATTGGTCGATTTTTTTTTAATGGACACAGTGTAAGTTACGTTCGCCCATCTCGTGTTATAGGAAGTAGCGCCCCCAGAGAGACCTCATAGGTTACATTAGCCTGAGCTACGCTTTCAGAGCTTCTGTTTTCGCCAGACTGTGCTTTCTTTCACTTTCATCTCCTACTGCTGTTGCTTTGTGTTTTCTCTTCTTTCCAAACTTGCTGTTCCCGCCCGTGTTGATCCTGTATGTGAACACCTTCGTGCAAGGCTTCCATTTTTTCTATCGATATTCTTTGTTGCTTCTTCTCTCTTAGACACCGATCCTCTTCCGTTCTGATGCAAACCACTAGGCAAAAATTAGACCAGGATGCACATACAAGGAGATTCACATTGCGGTACTTCCTAATTTGTTAATTGTTCCGTTTTGTAAATTATAAACACGAAAGAAGCACTTCTTAGTGTTTTGGTAGCAACCTAAAACCTATTTCTTAACCCCTCTAGCGGTATGGGCCTCTTGAGTCTGGTGTCTAGTATATATCTAATTTATTTTTATTATGTGAAGGGAGGAGTACGTCGATCTTGTTGTGGATTTCATCCTCAACTCGAGCATCGAGAAGGAATACAAACCGTTCTGCTCCGGCTTCGAGCGCGTGTGTGGAGGCGACGTGTTGAGACTCTTCCAGCCGGTCGAGCTGCAGACCCTTGTTGTGGGCAACGAAGAGTACGACTGGGATGCCTTTAAGAACAACACTTCGTATAAAGTGAGTCTTTGAAATAGTTTCAGTGTAACTCTATAGCGCTGCTAATCCTGCGTTGGTTCCAGGGTTCGATCAAAGTGCTGTATCTGCCTTCTTTCATCCTCTCTTTGACCGCCGTTGTAATTGAGGAGGGAGGCTTTAACTCTTTAGTAGTGTTTTAGACTCCTGTTCGAATGCTCAAGTTCTGTAGAGCGGCATTTGAGCTGCTGCCAAAGATCTTCCGCCCATCTTGCTTCTCCTTTTCCTCCTCCTTCAGTGGGCTCGGTGTGGTCTATGTGATAATCTTTGTTAAACTTCCGTAGGTATACTACTCGTATGTTATGGTGCAGTCGTCTTCCCAGGGATACCGCCTTTGCCTACCGAAGCCTACCTGAGCTCTAGCTAGGCTCTCAGGAAGGCTATCTTTAAGGACGAGTTTGATTCCATTTTTTCTTGCCATTACTACACTTAGCCTAACTTTGTTCTGTTCTTCCTATGACTTGCTGTTCCCTTGCGCTTGCGTATCCACGTTTTTCCTGACATAAATACTACATGTCTTTTACTTTGTGGGCTTTACTTTAAGCTCACCTATTACTGAAGTGATGTCTCATCACTTTTCCCCCCTCATCTTCATTTCCTGTGTTGTGTCAGGGAGAATACGATGTTGAGCACGAGACAATCGTAATCTTCTGGTCCGTCTTTGATGAACTGTCTTTGGAGGAAAAGAAGAAGTTCCTGTTATTCCTCACCGGCTGCGACAGAGTGCCTTTACTCGGCATGAGGGTATGTATTACATTGTGATATCCGCTTTATATTACATTTAAGGACCCTGGGGAAATACCAGTGTTGCTGCAATACTGTCTTCCATCAATGCACAATTTGCTACCGATGCTGCCTTCAGATAACATTGTCATTTTTCAAACGCTGAGCATTGTTTCATTGTTGCTCATCTCATAGGAGGTTCTGATGAAAAAATTTTCAGTCACAAAATTTATGGGTCTTCCGCTCCCAAGGGTCAACGCGAGCGCTTTAGTTGTGCTAGGGTTGTTGCATCTGGCCGCAGTTCTCGCTGATAATGTTAGTTTGTAAAGTTGGGTACCTCAGTCTTCTATGCTTCTTGTGTTCCGTGAGGTTGGCCGCCGATGTTGTTGAGAGGAGCATAAGCTCTACGCCTTCCACATGCACTGCCTGCATCGCATTCTGGGCAATAGAGTGGCAAGACAAAGTTCACATGATCACTGTTCTAGAGAGAGCTGGTGTCTCGAGCATGTACAGCTTGCTGAAGCAGAGAAGGACATGTGCTGGTGTGGGCTCGTCATAAGCATTAGACGATGGACGGATTCCCAAAGACCTACCTGTACTGCGAGCTGGAGTCGGTCCAAAGGCAAACCGCAGCTGCCCTACAAGGACATTTGCAAGAGAGACTGAGAGTCTCTTGAACTTTGAGACAATCACCTGGGAAGGCTCGGCCTGCGAGCGAACGATATGGAGACGGTTGGTGTAGAGACTTGGATCTGCAATGGTACCTAACTTGCTGCCTCGACCGCTAGCTCCGATGTGCCACTAAGATTCCCTCAAGTGCAGCTAGGAGTGGTGCTGTTTACCCCACAGCACTTTAATCATGCCCCTCGCCTATTTAGTCCCCCAGGACTTCTGGTCTGATTTTAGGCGCGGCCCCTTTGTTCGATCACGTTGGTAACATGGCCGGAGTCTGCAGCACTTGACTGCAGAATCGAAACTCTTCAACCTGTTTCTTGTATGCGGTCATAAAGGAGAGACGCTGAAGCTCCCCCCCTTCCTTTGGAGGCTATCCAACAACAGACGGACTGTGATTTCCGTATTGGTCTAATACTAGCTTGCCGCACTCGACCTGGATTGACGGCCAGGAATGCAGGTCCTTAGTCTTCTTAGATTGCAGCATGTCGACTGTTCAATGCGTATGACTATTGCAAGGTAATAATTTGTGCACAACGCAATGAGCCCCACCACGCTTATGAATTACCTACCTCCCTTTATTACGATGTCTTGCGCTGTGTATTCGTGTATTGCGATATGACAAAATCTGCTGTACACTCATGTTCAACGTGTTTTCCTTGAACCCCTTAAAAGTACTATTCCGAGTGTATTCGCTGAGCAGTTCCTGATGTTTGCATGTTATTCCTAACAAACTGTAAGATTTAAAAATTCAAACGTTATGGGGTTAATATTATGTCTTTCAGGCGATCAAGATGGTAATCGAGCCCGTGCAGAATTCACGTCTGCTGCCCGTGGCCCACACTTGCGTCCACCAGCTCGACCTGCCCAAATACGCCACTAAGGAACGCCTCAGGTACAAACTCAAGCAAGCCATCCAGTACAACGAGGGATTTGGGCTTGTTTGATTAGATTCCTATAGTTGCGTAGGCTGTTCTAGGCTCTGTTTTTCTATCCAGCTTTTGGTCATTAGTGCAGTCAGAGTGTATCAAATTAATTTTTTTTTGTCTAGTGTGAATGCATTTAGCATAGGAAGAATCATTTTTCTGTTTAACAGGTTTGGATCCAGTACTTTGTGAGAGGTGCATAGTTTCTGTTACAACTTGACCCTACACGACCATTGGACCGGCTGTTATATCAGGCTATTGTTACTGTATCGATCTAAAATTTCATGCCATGTAGGGTTAGTGAGTTTATCAGCGAGGTTAGGTTTCATTTTACTGTTGTTGACATTGTTTTTGATAAACAACGTACTTGATAACATCAATCATTTTTCTTTGTTTTGGCTATTCATGGTAAACTACGTACATGGCACTAGCATTGATATATTGTCTTAGTTCTGGCTGCTGTAAACTTGGCATAGCTCATATACTATTTCTTTTTTTACAAAGGAAGGATTCGTTACTCTGTGATTGTGTCTAGTTGGGGCCTATTAATTATTGCTTGATTGCTTTTATCTTTCGATTTCATGTATTAGTTAGGTTACAGAACATGAAACCGTTTCACAGCCGGGAATAATGACTTTCGATTAAAGTAAAAATGTTAGTCACAATGTGAAGATATCTCGTGTTCCAGTAAACTCGTAAGCTATGTTACGTATTATACTTCCGAGGAAGCAAAGCTAGAGTATTATATACCTATTTCTCGGTGTTGGAAGCTGTGAAACCAATTTGTATCGAAACTTGGCAAGGTCTGTTTTAGTCCATTGTTGTCTTTAGTAATTGAAAGTAAAAGGCCTTGAACCGAGTGGATTTTGCTTACACTTGATGAGTTTTCACTTTCTTCCCATTGTTTAGTTCGGTTCGCGCATCCTATGTTGTGGGGAGCAGCGCCCCCAATGGTTAGCTTAACCATTAACTAGGCCTTCGGAACGTCTATCGTTCAAGCCCACTTTGCTTTCTTCCGATTTCATACTCCGAGTGATCTTATTTCCGTTTGTTCTTCCTCTTCTGTACCCATACACGTTGATGCATTGTGGGAACACCTTCGCGCATGGGTTTCACTTGTCATTCGACAAATACTATGTTCCTTATTTCTTCCTCTGTAACATAGCCTTTGTTGTGAAAACTGAGTCGTCAACTTCTAGATATAATAATTATTCCCGTTGTATGGGTTTCTGCTATGTTACTTTCTAATGTGTTTTCCATATGTGTTGATTTTCTTAGTTGAAAAGTGTGACACGTGTTCTAATTGAACTAACGCAGTGTAGCTTATCTTTGTAATATTTTAATACATTATCTGTAACATCCTACCTGTTCGTGCTGTGAGGTTTACTGCCTGTGCACACGTTGGTTAATCCTTTTGTAACCAGATTGTTATTTTGCTGCAACAGTTTTATTCTCTGCACCGTATAGTATTTTTGTAGGAGAAAAAAAAACTTTGTAGCGAGGCACAACAGTTTGGTTAAGGTAGAGTTGAACCAAAAATATGTTATTCAATAGTCGCCGTAGTGTTGTAAAAATCCAATTGAGTTTGGTATTTCTTTTTGTGGTCGCTGCTCGGAAGGAAATAGTGTGGTGTCATTGAACGCGTTGCATTCCACTAATCGCTTTGGAGTGTCGTGGATTTTGTAGAGGTTTTGCTCATATTAATATAGCGTTATGACTGACAAGTGATAGTAGTGTAGTGTATCAAGCTTTACCCATCTTAGTTGTGATAATCTCTACTACA
>LQNS02277219.1:8534396-8547443 GCA_001587735.2 Parhyale hawaiensis | reverse complement strand
TTCTACGAAAACTCCGCTGCTGCTATCAGGTTCTAAAAAAAGCACATAGAAGACACTATCATTGTAGTCACTGGAGCTCACCTACAGTTTAGTTCTGTCGTAGATAAAATACTATCACTGACTTCCGACGGGTTATTAAATGTGTTGTCCAAATTTCCACAGAAAGAAACAACGCACTGATTTTAATAGTCAAAACTTTGATGCGGCATGCGGAGATGCCGTCAGTACCGAAAGGGTTAAACGAGACATACCGTACCTCGTGTGCTAGTGGCGCACGAGCATGTGTTAAACCACAGGAATAGTTGGCGTGATATAGACATTCAGTCCCTGATGCGCTAGTAAAGTTTGTACTACTACTGCTACCCTATGTTGCCCAACATGGCCCCATTTTATGCTATTATCTAGAATATAATAAGGAATATTACGTTCATATGCGGGTTGTGTGGTTTAAAAATTAAAGTAAACGAGTGCTATTCTTATACTCCTGGAGCCACTGGCAATGTCATACATAGGTTCGTGCCGAAGCCATATCATTGACTGTATTATTACAATTCAAGCAAAGAGATACTAGTGTCCCAGCAAACAATTTAGTGCACGTGCACTCTATTGAGAGTGGGACACAGTCCGTAGGTACTTCCTTGTAGGCTATGCCAGGGTTGAGAAAGACTTTCATATTGTAAAAACGAATCAATATAAATACCAATAGGAAAATTAGCTTAACAGTGGAAAAAGTATAGAGCTACAAAAATTCCTTCACTTAGTCTAGAATCTAGATCAAGGTGTCTTTGGGCAGATGCATCCCGCTAGACTTCTTAAAAATATTTGTTGGACATAAACTTATAACCTACCTATGAATATCGAAAAAGGTTACGCATCACGTTTAGTGCAAGTGACACCAGTTGCAAGTGCCCAAAACGTCCTGTGTGCGACAAAGGGAGAAAACAAAATTCTAAGCACATTGTAGTATGCACAAACGCGCAACTTGAGCCTTACCTCCATAAAACAAACTGGGTCGGACTCTTTAATGGCTTCGATGTTGAACTGGAGACCTACTGTCGTTTCTTGTAAAGAATCCGTCGCTTCTTGAATACGTTCTTGTAGTTCCAGAATCTGCCAGAAAAATCCTGGTAAAAACTCGTTTTTTTCTTAGTTTAGAGGGACATATTTGCGTGTAAAAAGATAGGTCTACAGTAATTGTGTCGTCAATAGACATTTAACTTATTCAACAAAAATCTGGACATTGGTGCTTCAGTGCGACTAAGAATTATTAAGGAGGGCTCGCTTATCACTCCGCATGGTGATACTCTTATGAAAATAAAGCTTTTATTTTGAAGAGTACTTGTACTTTGACGCATGCTGCTTTGTTATCGACGTAGAGTTATTTCGTACGGTTACTCAAAGAAAATAATTTACGGTGTAAATGACAGTGACTACATTAGCAACAACGGAGTATAGCTATTCGATCCAGTTGAAACTTTTTTTTTTTTAAATGGATATGTGCAAACCTCTTATAACTAAATTTTCTACAAAGAACATTCATTTTATTACACTTCAGAAATACTTGTAATTTAAATTATTAATCAATTACATTAGCATACAACTCTATGAATAACAGTTTACTTATTCCAATTTTATTATGCAATTGAAACACATAATAGTCGAAACAACCTTACATTCGACCTTATAAATAGGCTTAAAATGAAAAAAAAAACAAGAGCAAAAAGCAAAAGTGCATTTTGGCTAGATATTCCAGATCACCATTCAATTTTCTCTGCTTCAGAATCAGGAAACAAGAAGAAACATCAAATAGCTAGTATTAAAGTGCCCGTTCTAAATACAGCATAGCAGTATTCGCAATCGCCATTCTTTATTACAGCGGATATCGTCGGCACTGCAATGCTAATATATCTCTATTACTTACCTATATGAATTGCATAATAAAAACCCTAGCGGAATATCATAGGCGTTTAGCCGATGCCTGGAAGTATGAAGTGGCGATATAAAGTTTGATAAATGCCTTATGTTCCCCAAATGACAATAAGGTAAAGTGAATGAAGTGCAATCCAATGTAGAGAGAGCTGATCAACTTTACAATTGGCCAATTTGGGGGTACAAGCAGACAATTATTTGCTTAGCTACATGCAAAATTAGTGTGAAAACAGTCACGCACGATAGATCCAAGGCAGAAAATTCTGGACTTTGGCTTAAGAATGTAGACTTCTATAAGGCGGAGAATTTTATTTTCTTCAATTATGGAGTATTTGCAATGTGAAGAGAGCTTTCAGTCGATATTCAAGTATTATTCCCCTCAGCCCTAAAACTTTCTACGTAGAAGTCTTGAACTTCTTCTTTCTTACTGGCAGGTGACTCTCTCTCTTTACTCCAGACTCTCTTTGCAACTGGAGCATCTATGTTGAAGCTTTCTTTCTTTCTGTTCTTAAGTTCTAACTCCCCTTTCTGAAGCTCTTTTTGCTTCGATTTTTAAACTATCTGCCTCTCTATCAATGTAACTCGCTTGCCTTGTCTCTCAGTCGTTACGCTCCATCTCTGTCTTGACGCTTTCTTTATTTTCCCAATAGTGAAGCAGCAATGCCGTATTTCGCTCGACGGCCTCCGTAAAACAGCGCGTAAAATTAAATCCGACGGCCAGGACTTCCATTCCAATGCGCCATAAAATTAAATCTAATCACGCCAAGAGTAGCCAGCGGCTCGACGCAGACAAAATAAAGAGACACTTGCTACGGGTAGGCTGGGCGTGTAAAGTGTCCTGGGTTTATTGTACAGAGAGACACAGCACTGGGACGAGCCTAGTGCCAGATTTACTGAGTAGGTACTGTGATGTGTACGCGTTTTACAGCACCGGAAATTTTGAAAATAGAGAGGAATTTGTTAACACTTGAAGTTGTCATATTTTGAAGCAAGCAGATAGAACAAAGCTGCAGCGACCCACTAGCCAAGAAATATATACCTAGGTGCTCAAACACAGTAACAAAAGCGCACTAAAGCGAGAGAAAAAAATACGTAACTCGCGATTCAGAAATAAAAATGCACAATAAATATCAAAATAGGCCTATTTACCAAACTTTTAACAGACTTCGAGTAGTGCACACTACATTATTTAAAAGCAAGAATCGAAGTTGCAATGGACAGTGGCCACCACCTTCTTTCTGCGCACAACCAGAATAACAGTAGCATTTATCTCAGTCCAGTATATTTATTTATTATCAACACATTTACTCATGCATTACTGGCGCCAAAGAAATACTACCAATTTCCAAACACTTTGCTACTTTCGCTTCATTGTCACAATTAGGTACTAAAAACTTCTTATATGTATTTTACTGATACAATAAAGATCCTCTTTATAGAAGTGATCGCAAAAAGAAGTAGAGTAGCCTTATGGGCAGTTTCGATGCCGTGTGGTCCCCATCCCTGTTTGTCTTGCAGCCAATAAAAGGCTTGGCACATAATTAATTCTTATCAGAGCTGCACGCCTTAGATTTATACACAAACTCCTTTCTTACTTTCTGTTGTTTGTGCTGCCGCAACCAAATAAGCAGGTTGTCCCTACGCTCGTGCAGCGCCGCCACCAGCTGCTCCACCTGCGCCACCAGCGCGTCTTCCACCGCCTGCGCGCTCACCTGCAGTTATGGTAAGTCACAAGTCATTAAGTTAATAAGTTGTTCATGTCTCCCTGGACACAACTACGGTGTTTCAAGAGAGAAAATGGAGAATGTAATATGTCGACACAAACGAGCAATCCACGCAGGCGGGTGTTGCCACACAGGATCAACCTGCAAAAGGCTGCCATGGTTTCCTTAAATAAGTACGAACACACTGATAATAGCTACCTGAATAATCTGCATGAAATGGTTCACACATACTACATGCAGAAAGTGTACGCTGACCACCACAGTTGAAAATACCGACGACGTGACTGAATTACAAACTAGCAAACAAGACAGTTAAACACTCTCAATGCAGTACCTATAATCGTTTATGAAATGATGATGTATGCTGCATGAAATTCATACAAGTTTAAAGTGATGACATATACAACTATACAGGGTGTTTCACAATAAGAGGTAAAAAATTTGACTACTAGTAGAAAAACGGAAAATGCAGCGATTTTCAGGAATGACAAAAATTTCAAAACTTCGTTTTCGAGATGACCTGAAATACCCAGGGGGGGGGGGGAAGTACCACAATTTTTCTTTTTGTTGTTGTTGTTTATTTATGTGCCGATTAGAACGAAACTTGATACAGATATGTAAAATTCAAAATAAAAGTAGGCTAGACTCGTGTGTTTTTTTTTTCATTTTCCCATAGGAAACGAGATATTAAAAGAAAACGGGAGAAAAGGGGCTGGGAAAAACCTATCTAGTCCTACAGTTTCTGAGCTACAGAGATTATTTTGGTCTGAAAATAAGCGGAATTTGATTCTCTACAATTAAGGGCTTGGGTTTTATGATCATCGAATTAGGAGACGAGTAACAGCGCACTTTTGAGGACAAATAAAAAAAAAAAATTTGTTAATTTGAATTTTCTCGATGTTTTTTGACGATCATAAAACCCAAACGCATTTTGTAGAGAATCAAATTCCGCTCATTTTGAGATCAAAATTATCTCTGTAGCTAAAAAACTGTAGGGCTAGATAGGTTTTCCCCAGCTCCCCCTTTCCCGTTTTCTTTGACTACCTCGTTTTCTATGAAAAAAATGGAAAAAAGCACACGATTCTAACCCTCATCTATTTTCAATTTTACACATCTGTACCGACTTTCATTCAAATCGACACATTAGTGAACAACAAATAAAAAAAAATTGGGGACTACTTCCCCATAAGTATTTCAGGTCGTCATTTCACGAATACTAAGGAGTTTTGAAATTTTTCTCACTCCTTAAAATCGCTTTATTTTCCGTTTTTCTACATATAGTCAAATTTTTTACCTCTAATTTTGAAACACACTGTATACAATTTTGTCTAGGATGCATAGTCAAATTCGTCTTACCTAGTGAAAAAAAAGGAAAAAATTCTCGACGGACAAATTATTGAGACTTTTAGCCTTGAAGTAGCCGAAACGTAACGAATTCGCCACGTGGAGACTTCGTTCGTATACATCTGCTGTAGGTAGGTAATTCAAGCCTGTCACATACCGTACCACGGCAGAGGTGTTCCACGAGAGGACGTGGAAGGGGCATATAACATGTCGAGAGAAGCGTGAAACCCATGCACGAGTACAATGGATCAACGCGCATAGGAACAGCAAGTCTCGAAACAATATGAAGAAGAGAGTCAAGATAGTAGTAGTGTGAAAAATGAAAAGGCACACGCTGGGCACGAAAGACAAATGTCTTGAAAACCTAGCTTAGGTAAACGTCTCGCTGTAGTATTATCAAAAGCGCAGCCATGATTGATTTTAAAATACGAGTACTACTCTAATAGTAGTATTCGCCGGAGTCATCGATTTGCGAGCAGAAATAAAGATAAAGATGAAATATAAGAAGTACAGTACTCTGAGAGCGCATACCTCCGCCAAGTGAGGCAATGAAAAAATGAAAATATTAAGTTCATATTGCACCTGAAACCCGCATCTCCCTCTAACCATCACTGACATTTGGTCACTTGTGCCTCTTCATAGTAATAACAACTTCTGTAATTTTCTTGAAGATCCGTCCTTAAGTTTTCCAGTTATGTACTGACAAGCACTAAGACAAACATTACGGAAGTCAAACACAAAAAACTAGAACGCTTCGTGGAGTAAGACCATCACCCACGGTGGGAGCAAATTTCATTGTCGTCATTTTTGATGGCCCGCTGTCTCTTGTTTCTCCCCATGTTAGATGGCCGTTGTTGTAGAAACGGAAGCTCAAACTATTCACTAAAATAATAACATTAGAAAAATAGAGCGCCTCGTGGCGTAGGACAATCTGCCGCGGTGGAGGCAAATTCAACGCAGCCATTGTTGATGGCCAGCTAGGCCATTTTTGGCATGTTTCACCTCTAGGTCAACCCACCAAACTCCCTACAAAAATTATGAAGATTACTCAATTACTTCTACCTGTTTTTGGGTGGACAAACAAATATATATAGATATAACTATAATTATATATACTTTAATCTTCAGCGAAAATATTAGGCTATATATATATATGTTGTGCGCGTTTGCTGGATTTGCGGCGGTTTTGCGCGATCGATCGATCGATCGCGCTGCGCGATCGGTGGAGCGTTCAAATTTTAAAATGAAAAAAAACAGTCCTTGCCTCCCCTAACCTACCCGACATCAAACCCGAATATAGTCCAACTTACCCGAAATTACGGCCTAATACCTACATCAACCGATTGCGCAGCGCGATCGTTCGATCGCGCAAATCCATCGAACGCGCACGACATATATATCACTCACCTCTCTCACTTCGTTCGCAGGTGATAAAAACGGATGAACTGATCATCACCAAAATTTGGTCACTGGTGCTTTTCAATATGCTTAACCAATCCTACAAATTTAATGAAAATCCGTTGATAACTTTTTAGTTACCTATTTTTCAACAAACAGATAAACAAATCGATAACAAAATTTGGTCATTTGCTCCTACTAATAACCCTAAATAAAGTAGCAAATTTCATAAATATCACTCCATAACTTCTTGATTTATGCCACCGAGAGATATTTGTCAAAAAAAATGGTTGAACGGATCTTCACTAAAATTAATCATTTGTTCCTCTTAACATATCTAATGATCTCTGTAAACTTTGTTGAGATCCGTTCAGAATTTTTGAGTTATCTAGGCGACAGGGAAACACAAACAGCAGACAAACTCGACAAAAACGTAACCTCCAAGGTGGAGGTAGTTAATAATGAAAAAAAAGGTCCCACAAGCGGTAACAGGCTCCACAATTGTCCGCTGATATTACAGGTACAGTTAGTAGAGGAATAGAAGAAACACTGTGTACGTGACGAAGGGTATCCCGTTCCAAACACGTGTTTCCGATTGAATAAACATAGGTACCAGTATATCTTTACCTCTGACAACGAGGTTATGTTTTCGTCGTGTATGTCTGTCTTTCACCAAGATAACTCAAAAAGTTATGATCCGATTTGAACAAAAATTACAGGGACTGTTAGGTATGTTAGGAGGAACAGACAATTAACTTTTGGTGAAGATAGTTCAGTCCGTTTGTTTGTTTGTCCGCCTCATTTTTCTCAATGCCATAACTCAAGAAGTTATGGATGGATTTTTATGAAATTAACATGAGCTGTTAGGTAGCTATTTAACAAAGAGTAAATGACCAAATTTTTGTAATGTAGGCAAACAAGCAAGCAAACAGTGACAAAAATTAAAATACGAACAATCGTGTTATTGAGTTTTTTATTACTTACCTAGAAATACTTTAAATATCCCCAACAATCAGATGTTAAAAGACAAATGATTAAATTTTGGTGCAGATCGGTTCGTTTGTTTGTATGTTTGACTCATGTTTGTCATAACGTTTGTTAGCAGTATAGGTAACTCAAAAAGTTATGAACTGATCTTCAAGAAAATTACACAAGCTGTTATTGATATCAAAAGGCACAAATGAATAGATTTTGGAATTTATACAAAGAAAGTTATGGTTTCAGAGCCAACTTTAATTTTTTGCTACCGTTGCCTCGCTTGGCGGACGTATGCGCTCTCAGAGTGCTCTAGTCTATCGTTTCAATTTTTCATGTGAATGGCGCATAAACTTTCTCCACATACAATTTTAGTTTCGAGGCTTTTCCCACTATCATGACATAAACTCTCTAAAGTATTGGTCTGATGCTTTTACGTATTAGCACCGAGGTTAACCCTGTTAATACTAGGGTGTGATATCTCTCTACGCAGGCTTTTTCCCCGTAGGGGAACAACAGGACACCGAAGTCTCGTCGTAAAGTAACAGAGCCTGAAAAATCAGAGGCCTGTTGTAATCAGATTGCCTCAGAGTTACTCGGTGTTACTTAGTCGGTGTTACTCAATTATGGAGGTCGATGAGACAGGATTTCTCAAAGCGTAACCCCGAAGCAACCAAAACAAAAACAAACCCAATGTAAACACAGACGTTTATTCCTAATTATTGTTAATAATGATGATATAGCATCTAAAAATTTCGTGATAGGTCCCTGTAGATCTTTCTACCATAAGAAATTAATGAATTACACCAATTGAAGGCTTTTCTCCATAAACTCATAGACCGACTTCGTGATAGTTCAAAACGTAAACAAACCAACAAGCGCAATCGAAATATCTAAACACTCAGCTAAGTAAATAAATATTCATTTTTATTTGTGACGAATATAACCTAGCAACAAAATAATAACACTTGTAGCAAATATGAAGGAAAAATACGTCTTCACTGGTCAAAAAACATAATTATACGCATATTTATTCCATGCATATGTGGCAAAACATGGCATCAACACTGTGAAACTCCGCTCGCTACCCACCTATTTCGCAGGGTAACGAGTTTGCGTAACAGCAGGTAACCCTGGCGTGTCTCATTGACGGAAAATGGCTCAATGCGACACGGATTTTGAAGACCGAGTTACCCACTAGGTAACACTGGGTAACCTGGGGTTACCTAACACACTGAATGCAACAGGCCTCAGAGTTAAGAACTTGTGTACAGACCTCGAGCTGAGCGGGTTGCGCCTTCAGTCTGTGGATGAGCTCAGAAGCGGCCTTTGCCTTGTCCGACAACTGGTGCAGCTGCAACTTCATCTCTTTCTGCACAACATAAAATAAAATTAATTGTAGACCTATGCTAAGCGATACAAACTATGCGCATAAGGGTTGCTTGCAGCGAGTCAAAACTAAGTACCTATACTACTAGCACTGAAGCTTCTTGAAACACAGAAATCTAATTAACGCATTTCACTTTCATTAAATGCAGCGCGTGTTAATTTCAAGCTTCATAAATCGGGCAGAACAACATAAAATAAGCTGGTGCGCACATAACTGTGCAGTATTTCACAATGTACCTGGTTAATGACCATACATGATTATTTGCACTACACTATTTCTAAGAGAACTTTTTAATTGCCTTGCCGAGGATTAAAAAGTACACTAGTATTTTCATAATGTAAAATAGCTACAATAAGTCAACAGCAGTTTTAGTACAGATATTTTAGGTCGGCGAAAAGGATCCGTCATTCCACTTGTATTCAGTTTGTTTCAGAGACGCACTAACCCAATCGAAAAAATTTCGCAAAACTGCTATTATTAGACGCTTTCTCCTATACACATCTGCTGCCTGCCTAAACTTTCAGATTGGATAGCTTCCAAACATGCGTTATGCAATAAACTGAACTCTTCCAGTTGTTATACGCAATAAAAAGATCAAGGCAAAAAATACAGGGGACTTGTGCCTTTGTAGGTGCAGGCATTATTCCACAAAGCCTTGCAACCGTCCACACCGAATTCCAACACCGACGACGGAAACGCAAAATGTCAAGCAGGAAAAATATCTGCGAGTAAGAGAAGACGCTGTCGCAGGTTTTTTCTTTCCTTCTTTAATTCTCTCTAAATTCGAGCGGTCATTGAAGCGTGAAGCAAAGGTTTTTGGTTACCAAAAGGCCCGACCGAGCGACAAGAAAACCACTCGAAATTAAGGAAATGTTCAGTGAAAACCGACAAGAAAAAGATGGCGCTTCTGGGTGCAGTTTGGAGTCCAAGGAAGCTCAGTCTAATGGAGAAAAGTGGCACGTTCATGTGCAACGAATGGCGGCCGCGGCGGCCATAGAGCGGAGGGAAAAACTTGTGCGTTTAAAGAAGGAAACTAAAGTTTGCAAAAACAAAACTTTAAATGTATTCTGACAAGACACGGTAACCAATTAACTCATGCACAATACCTACGGCAGATGTCATCGATAGGGAGAAAAACTGTGCTAATATCATTTCTTGTTGTCGTGAACCAATAAGTCATGAGAGAAAAAAAAAAAAACGGTATGAGAGGGAAAACCGACGAAAAAAAGAGCATTTATTATTTATTAAGGAATTCTGTTACAGAAAATATCAAAAAGAACACTGCTTAATAACTATATTAGCTACAATTCAAATACGCAAACTAACGCTAAAAAACATTAAAAAACAGGAATTTCGCTAACGTACGGTAACAGAGAAAGAGACGAAAAATTACGCCAATCAACTAAGCATTGAAATTAAAACTAAGCCAAAAGAAAACGAAATTTTCTTTAAACTATGCCAACTTTAAAATTATAAATACTTTCTTACAACGTAATCAAAAGTGGTAGACAGTACACATTTAATATTAAATTCCGAAAATTCTCTTCCTAACTTAAAACAAACACACACGCAGGATGAACACAACGGCCAATGCACGCGTAAACGAAATAAGTTACCTGCAGGCTTAAATATCTTCAACGTATGACGCCTTTAGTATACAGACAGAGAATGCTCCAGATATTAGACTACAGACGTTTTGCGTAAATTGTTTGTAGTTTCCAGGGTCCAAGGGAGAATTGGAAATGTAAAAATGAAAATTTAAATGTTTTGCGCATGCTTTATACAATATGAACCACAAAAAATAATCCCAATTTTGAATAAAATCAAGCTATTTTTACCTCCGCCAAGGAGGTTATGTTTTCGTCGGGTTTGTCTGTCAGTCTGTCTGTCTCTCTGTCTGTGTCTGTCTGTCACCAGGATAACTCAAAAAGTTATAAGCGGATTTTGACAAAAATTACAGGGATTGTTAGGTATGTTATGAGGAACAGATGATTAACTTTTGGTGAAGATCCGTCCATCCGTTTGTTTGTCTGCTTCATTTTTCTCAATGACATGACTCAAACTGTTAAGGGCAGATTTTTATGAAATTCATACGAGTTATTAGGTATATCACAAAGAGTAAATTTTTGTGATGATTTGTTTGTTCCTTCGTTTGTTTGTAACAGTTTTTGATTTTATGCTTGTTAGCACAATAACTCCAAAAATAATGAATGGATCTTTATGAAATTTATAAGAGTTGTTAGTAATGTTAAAAGACATAAATGATTAAAGCTTGGTGCAGATCGGTTGGTTCGTTTGTATGTTTGACTCATGTTTGTCATAACGTTTGTAAGCAGCATAACTCAGAAAGTTAAGAACGGGTCTTCAAGAAAATTTCACAAGCTATTTCTATCAAAAGGCAAAAATTATTAGAATTTGGAATTGAAACAAAGAAAATCATGGTTTCAGAGCCAATTTGAATCTTTTGCTACCGTTGCCTCGCTTGGCGGAGGTACGCGCTCTCAGAGCGCTCTAGTTTGGTATAAATTTGAGGCCCGAATAGCCTCCTATGTAACTCTAATCCCCAAATTGTGCGCTAATGACATACTATGAAAGGGATGCAGGGAGCAAAAGAAGTCAACTAGCTAAGATATAGTGAACTTCTCAAAAGGAATGCTGCTTGAACCTCATCCTTGGAGGTTGAGAAATAGCGTTTTATGGGATGCAATACCTATATAACATTAATAATGGCATTATCGCAATGTACGTATTCTTCGATTTAACGAATTGATCGTCCGTGTATAACAGCACATGAATTAATGTACGTTCGGTTTCGTATTTAAATTATTACTTTTCGAAACAGTGTGAGAACACGCCGCAAATTTTTTAGGGTGCGGCCCATTAAATGTTTCAGGACAAGAGCACTTGAACGTTCGCTCCATATGCGAACACCTCTGCTCCAGCTGCACGGCGCGTTGTCAAACGGCCCACTTTGGCAACAAGAGGGACGCATCAAAATTGCCGCATTAATCCCGTACTCCAGCAGTGGAGTTGTTTTTTCAGCGCCGGTGGATACTGTAGCGCTAATTGGAGGATTTAGATGACATCGCATGCAGGCTTGTTGAGTGAGCGGACCAATGACGCAGCTTATGCACACTGGAACGGGCGAACTGTTACGCAGGAAGCATGGAAACTTGTGCACGAGCGGTGCAAAATGTGGAGTAGCAACATGCTCTACATTAGCGTGTGTTGAAGGTGCAGTCAGCGATGTCGCCAGTACAGATAAGCTGTGTTCGGTCCTGTTTCATTCCTGCGTATTTAGGGAGGACTTCCCTCTTTCACTGTTGCATCCTCAGGTTGCAAAGGTAACTGATGATATTATAGATGAACTGTATTTGATGGAACTTATTATGTGCTATTACTTGAACATATTCTTGGAAAGGTTCCCGGCCGCCGCCCCCCCCCCCAATATTCAGATAAAATATCGGTAACGGTCGAGCAGCATCGTGTATCATTCGTGTAGCTTGATAAGACGATGCTCAATTTCTATACTGCAGATAAACATTAATTGGTTCGTACAGGATCATGAGAATTAGATGAAGGGATATAAATGGAGCCACAATTAATGTTGATAGAAGCGTTTGCATTATAAAGAGATGAGCCGTGACAGAGTGGAACAGTTGCAAGTGCACCATAGTTCCGTAGCTATGAAACAGGTGAAGATATTTTCTGTGGTTTGCAGCTAGATATGCATGCTTAAGGAATGTAAGCAACAGCTTACTGTATATTGGCGTCAAGACCCTAACGTCCTTGGCAAAAACAACGACTCGACTGAGTATCAATTACGCTCAGTATATGTCGGTACCTATAAGAGCCATTTCACAAGCTTTAGGTATGGAAAAGGTACGTAATACGGTACCTAACTCATGTTGCGAGCAACATAAGTACTTCAATAATAAATAAACACTTCGCATTCTAGGTGTTTTCAAAATAATACACAGCTATATTGCACGCATGTGCAGCGGTTGCGAGAGGGACCATGACGTCAACGGCAAAACTGAAAATTTGTGTAAACATTGTTCAGTATAAAACGACTCCCGGCATTTTTGGTATATTAACAAATAGACACAATAGCAAACATCCCGCTCTGCAAGCAAGGGAGTCTATAAACTTCACTGTAAGGTGATATCTTACAACCAACTCTGCTCAGTCCATGGCAGTCACCGTGTCATAAATGGTCAGAGGCAGTAAGCAGAGCTCGGCCATCTGTTGGGACCTCATGGCTTGATGAATATTAACGTACAGTGG
>LQNS02277219.1:8399632-8421637 GCA_001587735.2 Parhyale hawaiensis | reverse complement strand
TGAAACCTGTGTCCAGTCGCTCGACTCTCCTTCAAGCTTCACTCGCTGCTGCCGACCCGTAAGCCATGCCTTGATCCATCGTAGATAGTCACCCTGGATACCATGGGCTTCCAATTTTTGGTTATTTTAACAGCGCATTTAGCACATTCTGCAATACTGTGCAGTCCGGCAGTAACACTACACTCAGTTGTACTAACTGTGATATCAGCGGTGCATTTGGCACACTCTGCAGATAGGCGCAGCTGTGGCACGCAGTGTGCCGCATTGCCGCTGACCCGCAAGCAGTGGCTGCTATGAACAGCTCAGCAGTTTAAGCCATTCTCCCGGCAGGTCACGTCTGACACGACTCGCAGATTCGCGAAAAATTCCGAGAGTCCCGACAGACCGGCACGTCAGAGATTAGGTAGCTCCAAAAAGGGCGAAAAAGAGCCAGATTTAATCCTAAAAAGAAATATGAAGACAAGCCGGAAGGGCAGTTTGCTGAGCGCCTGCGAAATCTCTGATCAAAGGGAGGATTTGTTGGTTTGCCGAGCTACGGGCACGGGAATGGGAACGTGCAAACGAAAGAGAAGCCTGGAGCTACAGCACGTTGTGGATGATGCCACGGAGAGGTTTGAGATACACAGCTGGAATAAAACGCTTCCTGGATAACGTTATGTAAGAGCGCTGTCTGTTTACGCGTGACAAGTACTAAGCCTGAGTACAAGTTCTATAGTAAAATTAACCATTCAAAATCTAAATTATAGAAGTGAATACTTTCATGATGAAATGTGTTCAATACGCTGCCCGAGTGTAAGTACGAACTCAAACTGGGCGATACACGAGATTTATCTACGGTTACTTAATTAAGTGACGCGTATTCACTTGATTATAACTCTTACTCTTGCACAAAAAGTGAACTAATGACAAGAATTCAATACTTTCTGCGGAGAATGCGCAAGTTACAGAATACAGAAGCATAAATTAAAATATAAATGAAACTGACGGCCCTTTTAGAGCATACTGGACTTGCAATACGAAAAACATCCGGAACGCTAACAACATTAGGTACTTAACAACAGACGGGCCAAGGTGCCCATTCACAGAGAGGAGCCGTACCTACATAGCCCAGATTCCAGCCCGCTCTGAGTTAGCCGTCTTTAGAGCAACTCGCTTTTGCTTTCTTAGGTGAATGTGTGAGTCGCAATATCAATGAAGAAAGTACAGGAATAATAAATAACATCGAAACTAGCGCATTTTTTCTTCAAAAGACGCTTCAGCGACACGACTTAAAATAACGAGACTAGCTCCGTTTCTTCAGCGAACACTTGCGACGTACCTATACTATGTGTAACACGAGTTGAGATAATAACGAAAGTTGAGAGATCCCAACTAGACCACTTAGTCCTCCGAATATGGTAGCGCTGTCTCAGAAAAAGCGAAACAAAAGTTGGAGCCGAGGGCAGAGGAGCCCATTACGCACGACACAGGACAGGAGGTAACTTAAGTTTTGAGTCGCCCCCGCATTCTATGGGCACTGGAAAGCTCTCAAAGGTCGACTGTTAGCACAAGTTTCCCCTTCCTGTGATGGCCTCTACGTCTTCTTGATGGTAATTGTCCTGCTTCCAAACGTCTGCTCAAATGTTCAACGATCGCCCTATGTGACCCGGGCCCTGGCGAATGAGTTCTGCACTCCCCGACGAGGTAAATTCTATATTGAAATGCACAAGTGCGAGTGTACAGCGATGAAACAAGCTGTTCTGCACAGGGATACGCGAAGCTCTTATTGTGTTTACAATAGCGTCAATACTGCTGGTGTACCAGCTAGTAATAAATTATCCCCAAGGACGTACGGTGATCCCATCTACTCAAAGGTGAGAGTAGGTATTTTTAATACATTCCAAAAAGATGCGATGGTTTTGCTGATGTTCGTACTTACTGCACACACAAGTCGATATATAATTCATGTATCATTTACATAAACATATAAAAACTGTCTAAAAACAACTGAGTTTCCGTAAAGAAATGGGATAATAAAGCGATCACATAAAAAGCGATACTTTTGCGCACATATCGGTGCGTACGAATGATAGAAGATAACTACCTGATTTTGCAGCCAAGAGTAGCGAGCCATTAGCAGCACCAACTATGAGAAGAAACCAGTGATTTCCTCTAAGCTGTTTTTGCTCCCCTCACGAGGGTGTAACAGCCGGATGTTGTGGATTCCATCGGCGCTTTGGCTCTAGAAATCCGCGTGGCCGCATTACGGGAAATGAGAAAGTGATCCGAAATGCTAATTAGCGAGCTACGCGCGACGCTACTCGGGGATCCTCAGATGGGTACTTAAAAATTGAGGGACACAAAGACCTAATGGGCTGCAAAAAAATATCATAAATCCTAAATTTGGTCCACTGTTGAGTATCGAAGGGTTCTCATCCTTTGAGGATCGGATAGCACTATCTGAAATATCGGTTACGAAGGTCGCAGGTTCGGATAGGGTTAACATGGCGATTGAATATTTCCACGCAAGGCTGCAACACGCTAGGTAAGTACGTACACACCTGCAGTGCCAAGGCTATATACAGGTAATTTTAGTTTTAGCCTACCTACCTGTCACCAAAAAATACTCCACGCCACAAAAAAGAAAAACACGGAAAACCTGAAGAGTATTATAGGAGAACGTGGGGACTACCGTACCAAGCACGGTAACTGTAAGAAGAGAAAGAAGGTAATAACAGTGCAAAACTGTTGGTATTTAGAAGTAGGAAAAAGGGACGCTACAAAAATAAGCGTGAAACAAACAAAAAATGCAAACACAGCCTCACGTACCCTATCAAAAATCACGGCCGCCGCAGAAGTTCAAACCGTAATTCATGAAACTTCCGTGTGGTGTTAAATTTCGTTAAGGTAAAGCTATAAGGTAGCACAGGAGTCTCTAGCGGCGCAGATCCACGCGGTACACAATAGCCGAACCTTACATTAGAATAGAGCGAGGAAAAGGTGCATCCTTTACCATTGAGATTGAGACCCGCACTCGTTACAATGCCTGTAGGGACGGAAAAGGTAAAGCGATGTGCGTAGGTACTTACCTCTCTGTGTTTATTCTTAGAGGCAACAGGCTGCCTTGAGTGTCCCTCCGGAGACTTCGATCTCTTGGAGCTAAAGCGAATTCGATAGCGCACGCGCTGAGCATTTCCGGAGGGTGCACCTCGCTCTACCTGAGTCCTTTTACAGCTTGGATTTGCTTTCTCAGTATTATACGGACAAAACGTGGGGCCAGCGGGCTAGTGTTTTTGTGATGATATCCGTTGCCATTAGGAAGGGAGACACGCATACACGATTAATCTACTTTGTACTTACTGTATTTCATCACAAACATCTACCTCGCAGTGCTCGCACCAACACGTAAGGTATCATTCTCATTTCTACACGTAAATTAATAAATGAGTTACAACTACGGTAAAAAGTGGCTATTATTGTTTTCACGGGGCGGTTCCGGGAGGGCTAATGCGCCGTGGTCTACCTGGGTCCATTTACGGTGCAGATAAGATTCCTCTATTGGCAGTCCCGGCCTCGTGTGAACTGCGATATCAAAGCCGGGACCAGAATGCTAAGCAGTGCGTTAGACCTCATAAATACGCATTTAGAACGGAGACATACGAAAGACGAACCGTTTCCGGAGCAAAGGCAAGCAGAAAATGACCACATGAAGTATTAACATTTCTAAAATCGACTTATCAGGTACATTCAATTTTCACAGATCACTTTCCAGATAAGATATGAGCAATTTTCAACAGTATATATAATATATATATGCATTAGATTAAACCTTCCTAGCTATAGCACCAGTAATGTAGGCTAAGGTAATTCAAGAGGTCTAGGAAGAAGGTACGTGTGCTTTGTTTATAAAAAGAGGGGAATCTCGGGACCAACGATCACCGTGCAATAGCAAGTCGGGAAAGAAAACGAACCGAAAATAATGCTGTCAGTTAAGAAGAGGAGGCAACGCAAGAGGAGAAAGAAAGCTGCCCTGAAGGCTTGACCTTATTTCAACCAGGCTGTGCTACCTTCCATTTTTTTTTCGCCCCACTGTATCCCCATGTGGGAATAGACTTAGCTACTATAGCGAGGCAGTAGCGTCCACACTTTTGGATGGTAGTACCTACATCGTTATATCATCTTGAGTTGTTTAAGGCTTTAAGCCTTCATCAGCTTCTACAACAAGGGCGATCCTACAGAGGACAGGCCGTACGGTAAGTTGATAGAGACGCGGAACCTATGCACGAGGATCTCCAACATAGGTACAGACGGTGTAGGTACATTATGTCATTCCTACGAACGCAAAGAACCCGGACGGGCTCCTCCAATAAGGTTATTCTTGCGGAAACTGTTTTTAACCGCCCGGTAAAGGGAAAATGCAGACACCTTAGGCTGTATATATACGTCGTCAGGGACCATTTGGTTCTGCTTCATGTGGCGCTATAGGCCCTAATTGTCTTTCTTGTTTGTAGTAATAGTTGCAATTGAAGGCGTCTGCACAAGATAACTCTACTGCAGCCACCACGCACTGTACAGAAAACCATTCACGGCCGATCACCGACCCAGACATTGAATTCCAGGTGGATGGAAATCGGGAATATGTATAGGAAGACGCCCTACAGCCTGCACTGAACGTCACCTACATGTAGAGGGAGGGTCTGTAACGACTGCAGCGAAGATCGAGACAGCGAAAATTTTTAGGCGACAGAAAGCTATGAGTCTGTGCTCCGGGCTACTGTATGTTCGGCGACCATGAGACAGGCCTGTCAGAGAGCTGTCGCGTTAAGCTGTGCTATGATGCGGGCTGCTACTTTTCGCGAGGACTGTGGCCATAATATCATACAAATTAATTTAAGCTCCGCTAGCTACTACAAAGACGATTCAAAAGAGAAGAGGTGGACGAGACATAGTATGTCAAGAGAAGCGTGGAACCCGCGCACAAGGTTGCTCCCACGCACATGGATACAACAAGTTGAGAAAGAAGAGGGAGAGCAGAACAAAGCGCCACTAGAAAGAGTACAGAAATTAAATAAGCAAAGTGGGCACCAAGGATACACGCCGCGTACGTAGGTCAAGCCAAGGCCCCCTCCCCCCATAATACCGTTTATGTAGGATGGGCGAACTTAATCGACGTAATCTTATAAACCCTGAGGGGAGAGCAACGCATTGACCACGAACTTCATGACACCTATACGACCGACTTCAAAAAACAGTTGCAATACTTTACTCAAGATGCTATATTTAGACACTTGAACTGATGCGCCGTGTTTCTGGCTGCGTGGGCCACGTACGTGAGACGGTTATCTGATAAAACCGTTACACTGATAAGAGAATACAGGACACTGATAAGGAGATGTTGTTACCCGTCTCTAGAAAGATGAAACGCAGAGCTGCGTTGGTTCAATATTTCCACTATACACCGACTGCTAAATATAAATTAAAGCGTGACAGCTGCGAAAGGTTCATAAATGGCTAAGAAAAGCTTTCCGATAATAAATATTTTGTGCTCTATTCTAGTTTTTATTTCAGAATTATCATTATTAAATTAAATAGCTTAAGCCTCCGATCTCCATAACAAAGGAGAGCTAGCAGAGGATGCAATAAGGGGCATACAGTGTATGTCGACAGAAACGTGGAACCAATGTATGAGCGTGTTCTTTCCTATAGGCTACACAGAATCAACGCCCATGACAACAGCAAATCGAAAAAAAAGATAACACAACAAAGTATCATCAGTAAGAGTATGAAAATGGAAGGAAGCAAAGTGAGTGTGAACGATACACGTCCCGAACGCCTAGGACATGGGCAACATACAACCTCTCCAATCTCCAGCATGGGGGGGAGGCGCTACTCCGTGTGTCATAGGACGGATGAATTTAATTAACTAATTTTTTTTTCTGAAAACTGAAATACATCAAAATGTATCTAATATCTTTCCAACTAACGAATCATCAACTTCACAAGGGCCAACGACATCAGTAAGCATTTCGAACAGCGCTATTCCTGCGAAAATTTTATCTTGTCCCTATATAAGATTAAACAACAAATCTGAAAATATAAATTGAATTTTCGCTGTGTTGCTCAACGTCACTATTATTTACGAGAGGGGCTCGCGTTGTTTTATCCTTTTTCACATTAATTCGTTTTTCTTAACCAATTATCAATATTATGCACATGTTAAGTCGGCGGAATGCTTAGTTTTCGAGATATTTGGCTTCAAAGTTCCCATTGTTTTCCTATAAGAGAAAATAACCACAGTCGCACAGCGTAATGGAAAACCTCTTTTCATATGTTTTTTGGGCTAGGTTAGGTTAGGCTACGTTAGCTAACCTAGCCTAACATAAAAAAAACATATGAAAAGAGGTTTCCCATTACACTGTGCGACTGGTTTAAGAAAAAGAATTATCTTCACAAGATCAAAAATTTTAATATATGAAAAGTCGACAAATAAGAATTAACGTTTCGGGAAACTTTTTTTTCCCATCCTGTCCGTTTTCCTTCGCTCCCCTTACCGTCCGACACCTATATAAGAACCCCACAGCGCACCATGGTCATTTGCCCTTTAGGTCCCACCCTGTCAACATTCCAAGCTTAGGTTATCTTAAATAATAATAAAAAAAAAATTGCTAGGCATCCTGTATAGCTTTTATTAGAAATTTTCTGATGATGGGGAAAAAAAGGATTCCCGAAACGTTAATTCTTATTTGTCGACTTTATATATATTAAAAAGAATTATTATACATACAAAAAAATAGTAAACAACGCGAGCCCCTCTCGTAAACAATTACTTTAAATACAGGTAGAAAACCCTGACAATCCGCATTACCCATATCAATCACATCAATAATCATTATCAACATCAGAATCACCTAGGTACCTTCCTAACAACAGAAGTTATGTCAAGGTATTAGTACCTATCAGTAGCTCTGACTAGCCTAACTATCTGCAGAAATTTACGGAGAAGAGGAAATATCTGCTAGACTCAGTATCGGCTCACAGAGCTAACGTAACAGATTCATACAGAAACCAAGTATCAAGCGAGTACCAATAGCACTTTCACCACAACAACAACAACGTACGGACCTATTAAGTTTCCGCATTATTGTGAGCGACCTACGCGTAAAGAGCATACGGCCAGGTACACTAATATATGTTACGTTAAATTAGCCAGGTCAGGTTAGCTTAGGTTATTTGATATTCTTTGTCTTTGCTCGATTTGGCTTAGGCTACCAACTTTAACATAGTTTAGGTTAGTTTTGTTTTCCCTATGATGAATTTGTATCAAGGAGGAGATGCCGTACCTATATCACACGCCGAAGTGACACCAATAGGTATGTACGCTGGCCATACAGTATCACTCACCCCGAATATAAAATAAACACACCCCACTTAACTCACAATATCATAAATAATATATTAACGGCGAACACCACATGGAGCCAAGCGAACTGAGTCGCAAACTTTGCGTAAACTCCAATATAGCTTTATATAATTACAATAGGGGCCTCAAATATAAACCAAAAACCTTCTTTGCGATGTAAAACACATACTTATCGGCCAGAAACATCCAAGGTTTTAGGCTTTACATAACGGCAGTAGTTTGGAGTGGGCCGGACGGAGCCTGTGCTCGGGTCATCTCTGGGTACAGGACTGTTGGTCCCTCTATTACCAATTATTTAATCGATTCAAATACAAGAAATACAATCCTGTAAATACCACAATTGGCCTAATGATCAGTAATAGTAAGTTTTATCGTTCGCCCGTTAGCAATCCATAGTGATGACTTGATATGTGTTTTTGTTTATGGCATACCTACATTCCCTCCGTGACCTCCCCCCCCCCAAAAAAAAAAGTCTGTATACGATGCTTTTTGATTTCTTTTGATGTTCCTGCTACTCAAAAATATTTAGGGGAGTATGCTAAACCTCCCTCAGGTCTCCCTTTCGTATGGCGTGGACAGTGAATGGTATCAGACACAGCTACGTACTCGTATACATCAGCCCGCCAATTAGAGACGTCGCAGTTGGCATGAATGAAACTGCGAGTGAAAGCGGACGTTGCTACACCCACCCATACGCCACAGCGACAGCGGTAAGGGTTAAGGTCAATTTCGTGTTAACATACACGCACCACGTGACCTCAGCTCAGTCCGTTATACGGCACTTGGGAAAGGAGAAACAAACTGGCTGGAGACAGCACAGGTACGAGACACCTGTGCATCATAACATGAGGTTGGACATAACCATCAATACACTATTTAAATACAGTTACTGTATCACAACAGAATTAACAGTGAGTTGGTAAACCATATGGCAGCTAGCGACTACGCAGAGGTGACGGTAAAGGACACCTGTGCCACATAGCCTACACATGGATTTTGACTGGTTACATACAGCTTTCAGAGTGAACTAGTATACTTACATCAGATGTGAAGGGTTGGGTAAACGTCACACTACACCAATCAGAATAGATAATAGTCGATAACTATTATTTTTCAATCATAAGTACGGGTGCTGAAAGAAATCAAAATCGCCACAAAAGTTAAATTGAATGACGGCTGTTTCAACATACGAGGGTAGGCTACCTACCGATATACAAAAAAATTTCGAGACTTCGACGTAAATCTTCTGTCACTTCAACGAAAAATCTTCACTTCAGTTTTAGGCTCTCGTACGATGATCACACAAGTGTGTTGCCCTATCTAAGTGGAATCATGTTCTCCCCAGACTGATCCTACCAGCTTTAATTTGAATTGGGACAGGTAAATTAGCAATGCAGTCATGTGGACGTGGCAAGAGGCGTTTGGCGAAACAGGACGTTTGCTAGTTCAAAATTTGTGGAAGTTTGCAGTCAGTGCGATGAGTGCTTTCTGCGTCGCCTGAAAGTGAGTAGAATAAGACAAAGAAATTCGTTTTCATGTTTGAAATGCAAGGTGGAGATGCTTTGCAAATTGATAACATTTAAAAAATGGGTCCCGATAGTATCTGATTGTTGTCTGCTGTTAATTATGACTTGAATGATGTCACATCGGAACTCCGAACTAGCTATCGTATAGTGAGTGAAGTCCCACATTATTTGTTCAGTAATATCGCCCTGAGCCAATTTTTCTTATAATTTTTTTACTTCCCGGCCACGCACGTACACACAGAGAAATCTCTGTAATGGTAAACTTATAGTCATATTTTAAAAGATAAATCTAATCAGACTTTTGTATAGATCGACATCTTTAAACGTAAATTCATCGTTATGAGGATTTCTCTGCGTGTATTAGGCTGCCGATCACGTAGATACAGATCGGTACGACAACAAGAATTAAATAAGTGACAGGCAATAACTTATGTGAAAACCAGCTAGCATCCACAATAGTTTCCCATGGTGGCTTTTTGGGTGGTCCAAAAGGGTGTCCACTGTGCTTGTCAACAAAATGAAAGTGACTAGATAATTTTGACTTTATTGGGTCTTTAATTAGAAAAAATTGTCAATCGATTTATAATATTCCTTTTAAAAAATACACTGACAAACTTTAATTAAGCCAATACATTAGTAGTGTGTACTTCTTTATCTCGGCGAAAAACAAATGGTGTACATGTTTTTTATTGTTGTTCATTTGGTCTAGGGCATGGGACAAGCGGCACTGGGCGAGGCCAAATGCAAGTAACGCAGCTCTATACTTTTCATGTTTGTCATAATGTTTGTTAACAGCATAACTCAAAATGTTATGAACGGATGTTCATAAAAATTGCAGAAACTGTTAATACTATCATAAGACACAAATGATTGAATTTTGCTGTTGATACAAAGAAATCGTGGTCTCAGAGCAAATTCGAATTTTTCGTTAAGCCTACCGTTGTCTTACTTGGCGGAGGTATGCACTCTCACCGTGCTCTAGTTAGGAATGTGTGTTTTGGGAAAAAAAACAGCCTATACGGCAACTAACTTGATGTAGTCGGTGTATCCAGGGTATGAGTATACCATTATATTATTATCTTATAAATTTAGGTCTCATTTTCACAACAAAGGCGATATCACAGAGGAAGAAAGGACATACGGTAGGTATAACATGACTATAGACACGTGGAACTCATGCACGAGAGTGTTGCCACACAGGATCAACGCGCATGGAAAGAGCAAATCATGCTACTCAGACACAAAGTTACACGCATTTTCAACTGCTGACAACACTTCTATACTGTATAAATAAATAAGACCGTCTGAGTAACAGACGGTAGAAAAATGTGGAAAATTTTTACCACAGTCTCATGCAGAAGCGTCAGCGTGGTAGCTGATGTTCGTACGTTCCCCTCGGTGCCAATAATTTCTGCAATTTTACGATGAATGATTAGAAACGTCACAAGGCCTTCTTCCGCTGTTTTTAACCGTAGTATAAACTTTTTTGGAGTTATATGCGAGAGAATTAGATACATGATTCGATAGGTGAATAATTGACCAGTCTCATTATGGTGTAATAGCCTCCTGTTCATCACATTTACAGTTTCTATGGAATCCTCAGCTTCGTAAATTAGTTACTATTCACAAGATAGTGATCGATATAAAACTAAAAAAAACTAATGAGAGAACTTGTTTACAGCTTTATGCGAGTATTTAAGTGCATGTAGAATTTCTGGCAACGTGATTTTTAGCGTTGCTTTACACCAATGACGTCACAGGGCAACCCGATACCCTCAGCTCCACCACTTCTATAACTATTGCTTGGCTTACCCGTTCGTGTTACGATAATCTGATAGCTACTAATTTCTTAACCCTTCTTAGATTGCTCATTCAAAAAAAAAAACATATTTTATTTCAACGCTTTAAGGCTTATGAATTTCCTATTAAGAAGTGCCTAAAATAAAGAAGAGAACTGAAATAACGCCGAAGTAAGTAGCCGAAAGAGACGGGCCTAATAAATTCGTTAGCCGTAATGCAGCAAGGTTGGCTGGCCAGGCTGCAGCGGAAGCGGCAAGGGAACGCCAGCAGTTGTTGGGTCGGTCGTATGATGGCGACAGTTGACGGATGAGAGTAAAAACCTGAACAGCAGCAACCCTTGAGTGCTCGCGCGCACCACCGGATGTGAGTGTTGCAACTCATGGGCTCTGTGTGAGTGTTCCAGCTAATGGGTTCTGGGTGAGTGTTGCAGCTAATGGGTTCTGGGCTGGGTGAGTGTTGCAGCTCATGGGCTCTGTGTGAGTGTTCCAGATAATGGGTTCTGGGTGAGTGAGGGGCCCTGTATGCGTGTTGCCGCTCATGAGCTTTGGATGAGTGTTCCAGCTAATGGGTTCTGTGAGAGTGAGGGGCCCTGTGTGCGTGTTGCCGCTCATGGGCTTTGGGTGAGAGTTCCAGCCCGTGGGCAATGTGTGAGTGTAACAGTTCACGAGCGATGTGTGGTGGTTCCAGCTTGCAGGTTCAATGATGATGTTCCAGCTCCATGCATGGCCCAGCTCATAACTGTGTAGACAGCGTGCAGCGTCTTGGACACACAAGAATATTTCATCACCAAAATCAACGAAGAAGGAACTAATTTATCAGACATCAGATTTAGGTCACTTTCGGTGTCTTCAGATTTATATAGATACCTGCTATTAGGCTGTCATCTACTGTTTCAAATATCGACGAATATGAGGTTCTTACAAATAAAACCAGTTTTTTTAACAATACGAAAATTCTGGATTCATCGGTCCTTGTGTTAACTGGAAAACATTTAGCTACTAAAATTCACAATAATCGGCCTTTGCTCTCACTTGCACAAAGCCCGATTTCGAGTGGACAGTCAGGCTTGAAGTGAGTAATTTGGAATGGATTCCTTCTAGGAAACGTTTTTGAGGTTGGCACTTACCTACTGTTTATCATTATTATCATCACTGCAAGACAGCTTTCTCATTTTAGCATACTCCAGAATATCTTACAATAACCCTATTAAACCTTGAACCAGTTCCGCAGCTGCTAGGCTGCATGTACTCAAGTATGCATAACACAGAATATCTGCGCAATTTACCTTCTACAATAACCCCAAACCACAAGCCAGCCCCGCAGCTGCAGGTCTGCATATACATTCTAGTCTCCCCTCGCAAGTTCCAAACTTTTGCCTGGACTTCAGCACCCCAATTGAGTTAAGCTCGGCCTTATGCGAAAAATTATGGCGACAATCCCAAGCAACAGAAAACTTTGTAAGTACATTATCAAACAACGGCAAGTGGGCGGCGGTGTAACAGGATAAGTTATTCTTTGTCCGAGTGTTGGGGCTGTAGGCGAGAAAATGAGTGCAGTTCCTAGTGTGGGCGGTGCTGCTCCATTGGGCGATGGGTAGAACGGCGGGGTGCTGATGCAAAAGGGGAACGGCATAGCGAGGAAAGGAGGGGGAGGGACAAGGAAGAGGCATTGAGAGCTAAACATGACCAATCTAGAAAAACAGTCGATGTGTCACTTGTCAGTTTATTCGTATGTGTCAATTTTCTACCACGTCTCAAGCACGGCATAGACCGCCCGCACCCATAGCAAATTTTACCTCACCTTGGGTACGACTGAGGCACGAGGGCATTTACCGTACTGTCTACAGTTATTACTTAAGTTATTGGCCAATTCTGAACACATTGCTGTAAACTTTTAGTGGGAGTAAGCACGGATAAGACTGACTGTTATGCTCTGCTCATGTGAAACTAGCTGCACTCATTGATCGCTTGTGAAATCTGAAGACAAAGATCAATCCGACAGGCGCCCCGAAGCCTCTCTAGCACAGTCATGACCACAGACATGAATAATGAAGAGCTTTCGAAGTCATTTCTCCACTGTCATCTTTATTCAGTTTTTGTTACGGGGTATACAGATGCTGCGAAGTAAATAGCTAAAAAAAATTGCTAACATTTGCATGAGCATTAGAAGGGCCCAAGTAACCTACCAGGAAAACCACTCTAACGAAAGAAAAAAAGCATAAAATACATGAGCCTAGCAAGTTGATTCACATTTTCTAGCGACACATGAAACGGCAACTACAGTATAAATTCAAGTAGAAATTAACGAACTCACATAGAGAAAAGTCTGGTTGATGCATGAAAGAGATATGCACAACAAAATAGTTGCCTCCAGGACCAAAGGCTATCGCTCGTAGAATTGGTTCTATCAATTCTGAAGAGTACCGTAGTAGTTCTGGGGCACTTTTTTTCCGTGCAGCAGAGTTCTGAGTGTGGCAGTGCAGGGCATGAAATTTGGAAATTAATTCTCATAAACAGTTACAATCAGATACAGTATCTTAACTATATAGCCTAGGTATACGTACATATAACAATCACTTCAGCGGGCATGAGTCACTATATTAGCAGTGAAACGTAGTTTACCTCAGCATTACTGACGAAAGGTCCCAATTTTATGCCGAACTTACCAGGTGAGCTCTACTTCTCTCGATCTTTTAATAGCGCGTTGCCACTAGCGCAAAGCACCTCAAAGAGACGAAAGAGGAAAAGAGAAGAAGATAGAAAAAAGAAACAGAGGTGCGGAGGGCCCCCTACATTGAAGCAGGTAGGATTAATACCAATGGAACCCCACCTCAGGGAGCAGAAGGGAAAGTATAGAGGACCTACCTAACACACTAATAACTTTATCAACGGGAACTGCGGCCAGATGAAACATCCACTGCAGAAAGGCACACTCATGTTACCCCTTGAGGTGTGAGGCCCACAGACATTTTGATAGAGAAACTGTCCGTCAGAAAATCCCCCTGAGTAACAACGCATAAATAGGCTATGCCCATGGTGCATTTCTACAATAAACTGAAGCACAAATAAAAAAAAAACTATGAATGTCTACAATGAATTTCTACACAAGTAGCTACATTTGAAAAAATATCTAATTCACTGAGCAAAAAGAAAAAAGTCGCAAAGAACACGACAGTCTTGGAGTCATCATGCACTGAGTTTGCTACATCTAGAAATAAGGATAGGTGCAACACAGTATTCGGCCCTGGACCGTTTGAGTTACGGCAGAAATCCAGCAAAGGTGTAGAATATTTTCACAGCTCAAACACGAGGGAAATTCAGAAAGTTCGTGGATTTGCTGAAAGCATTTAACACAATTCATGCTCTCTTGCGTGTGTGCAAATGTATTGCTCTGCCAAGTGTGTACTCTTCTCAAAGGATTCATTCTACCAACACTGACGGCATTTGATGCGCTTAAGCAAATGAGCAATTACTCACTTGAGCATCACCATGCAGCGTTTGGTATCGAAGTGTCACTGAAAGTTCGTTAGTATCAGCTTTTCCTGCGTCTTGCTGTCTGTGTGGTGAGGGGTAATTAATTGCGGTGAGTTCGAACGAATAGGAAACAAATTCTAGACCTTTGTTTTGACTGCGGATCTGAGACTAATGATTCTTAGTAGTCTGACATTAACCACAAATGAGGGCCTCTGTCTCATCGTTGCCACCGTTTGTTATGACCTGATGTGTGTCATGTATAGCGATTGGACGCCAGCTATCATATGCGACAGCCTTTGACGTTATTGGTTCAGTAATAACGCTAGGAGAGAAATTTTCCGCTAACTTTTTGAATTCCCCCCGTAAATTAATGAAATATATATTTTCGAAAAGAACAAATACTGCACCCTGATGGATATTCTGGCCAAGCTCAAGCTTTAAAAAAAGTTTGCATCACTCTTCACGGCCGAAACACGTGCAAGTACCAACTCGTCTTATCGCTACCGAGTACCAAGTCCGTTACCATAGACTACAGTACAGAGTACACACCTTATCGCTACCAAAGTATCAAGACATGGTACGGAGTGAATATAAAAATCTCGTCCTTTCGTTATCTTTGAGTGACACGTTTAACTCGAGTGGTACTGCACAACTGAGTGACACACTTCGAACTTGAGTGGTTTTAAGGCATAATGAGTGACATCTTGAACTTGAGTGATATAACTGATAGACACCTGGAACTCGATGGAACACAAATTGAGTGACGGATTGAATTTGAGTGAACACAAATTGAACAACACCTTCCTTCAATTCTAAGGAACGCACATTAAATGACACATTGAATTGAGAGTAGACGGGATTTGAAAGCATAAGATTGTTCAAACATACATTCCTGTGGATAGCCTAGGCCTAAATTAAGAAGTGGTTTTTTCTTTTGTTACTAGAATTATTTTGAAACGGCTCTGGATAAACGTACACCTAGTCGTTTGGGTCTTAGTGCTGTTACTCAAAAGAAATTTGTCGTTAGGTTCAGTGGGTTGATCAACTTCGAGTGTTGCTCATTATCCATTGAACGCCAAACATGTACAAACAGTACGTGATCAAAATACCTAATAGGTACTTAGGCGCCAGACTCTACACTATGTATTCAGATCGCGTTCACGCCTTCGTATTTGGAGTAACGAGCTCGTTGACCTGACTCTGTTCTATTGTTTTTTATTAATTAAACGCTGTAACGAACCGGAGATGTGATATCTCGTAGTCACTTCTACATATCGCTTATCGTACGACTGTAGGAGGAGATTGCCGGCATTTACAGCTTGTCGCATTATTATATAATGTTCATTGCTATATACGGTATTGTGTCCATAAGCTATACATATTACGTTTTTAAAGATTTAGTTGAAGACATTAGGTCCAGTTGAACACACAATGCGCTAATGTTCGAAATAATCGGTCAATGAGTTCAATTGGGCCTCCTTTCGTCACTAGAATGTACCGTAAAGTTCAAAGCACGTCTGTGCAGCTCGGTCAGCACTGGCCAAGCCTACAGCACTACAGCATGCAGAGGCAGCCATTCATCAGCAGCTGGACACATGCGGCGTCCAGCAGAGCAACATATGTCACTGCCAGTTACAAGGAGACCTGCTGCCTGCACCACACTGACATATACAACAACATGACCCACGATCATGAAGGCAAGGCGTCCAAACCAGCTAGCTAGTTTGGCCTGCCTGCAGTAAAGGGCCGACTGCATGAACTGAAACTAAACGGCCATGGGCGACGACACGCACACCTGGCCGTAATTCCTGCATGAAACGTGAGATACTGAATGTCCAGTGTTGTGGGGGGTGGAGAATCAACCACCTGGTTTGAATTCCGAAGTGAAATGGGTGGTAACGAAGATTTGTAGGTCCCTTACCCTCGCCTAGAATTTACGTTTGGTCGATTTTCGCAATTTTTTGGCCGTACTGTCGGAAAACCAGAACTAACTTCGGGTAAGTTGGATTAGATTCATTCTTAACTTTGGGTAGGTTAGGGGAGGGCAGGTCTGGTTTTTCTAACCACCCTTTTTCAATTTCGGGTACGTAACTCTTTGGTTAGTGGTAATTATTGGTTAGGTGATGTACTGACGGAAATCTACGAGCCTTTATTCATGAATTCCTTCAAGATAAGCGTGCCAAAGAATATCTAGTGATGTGAGGAGAGAAATTTAGGAGTCTATACATATTGGGAGTTCCTGTGTATGTGTGTGTGGTAACAAATATCCATGCAGTGATGTAAGGAGAATCAATCACCTGGTTGGAACTCTTCAGCAAAGCATGTGGTACCAAATGCATAACCGACAATATGCTATATAACAAGCACGGAGATGTATCTACATAGTTTGTTGGAAGTTAGCAAGCATATACTGAATGTCGAAGTAAAACGTACCTAATAGGTGTAGCCTATAGGTAATGCAAGAACGACGACCCATACACCTGATTGAAAAATCTAATTCTTATTAAAAATAAAATTCACGCATCCATATTTTAGTCTCAATTAGCTACTCAGTAACATTACTACAGCTAATTCCGAGTACCGCCCAGGACGCGCGCTTAACCCTTCACTACTCAAAGCGTCATCGCCTGGCCGGCAAAATTGTGCCCAACATGCTTGACTTGTCCGGAACTTTAGATAAGTGCGCTGCATGGGACTTACACACGTTGAATCGAGTTTCAAGCGTTAAAGCTTAATTAACTACCCTTAGACCTTCGAAGACTCAATCGTACTGTGGTTCATGGAGTTCTCGGACATGTCGAGCGTTGCCTAGTTGCTTCTACCATCTCCAACTCGAATCGAAGTGGCGAAGCCAACGCTCCTGTCTGGTGTACAAAACATGCCAGGCCCTGTGGACTTAGCTTAACTCAACTTTGATCAGTCAATTGATGACGTATACAATTTTGTCTTTACCGTGCAGAAATAACCTTATTGCTACTCACCATATCGTACTGTAGGTATTTGCTAAACCCTTCAGTGAAGAGTTAAGGTTTCATCGAAGACACTCTTTTTAAACAAATAAATAAATATAAATACAGCGAAGGAACGAATAATACAACAGACCTACTTTAGCACACTTATATCTGCAGTAAGAGCACTGGCCGAAATGAAGTAGCCTGTAAAGTACTGTAGTTAGAAGTTGAGGACGTCCTCAGTTTGACTGGTCATCCCCGTCCATAAATAGAACAGCTAGGCCACGATACAATGTCTCTAATCAATCACGATAACATCCACTGCTCCAGTTTATGCGTGTACATTATGAAAACACATAGGGATATCTACCTATAACGATTCGCTATAACGTCATTTAATACTTTTAATACTTGGTACACCAATAGGACAGGCAAGGACGTGCATACCTCAAAATGACTCGCGGTAGCTAGTGTCCACTGCTTTAGTTTCAATACACATAATCGTACGTTATATGAGAACACGCAGTGATATGATGGTTCTAATGAGCAGCGATAACGTCCAATAAATAACGGCAAGAATGAGAAGAAGTCAGGTGCGCGACTGCAGTGGCATGTCCGGGACACACAATTATGGAAGGGACACATACCAAGCGGCGATAGTGCGGCGAGGGATCACCAGCATTTGCATTCCGTAATTGGTTCGAAATGCGGCGACACGGAACGGCCGTGAGCTTCGCGTTGCAGTTTACGACCCTGCGACAGTCGCAACCCTAAGCCAAAGTTTCCTACGTGAAAACTACCAAACAAGGCCAACAAGTTCGTATGCGAAATGCATATGAACAGCACCATGCACGTAAAGTGCAATGCATGTGCACAGTCGATAGGATTTGAACAATAGGCTTAACCCTCCTAGTAATGATTGAGTGTTTCCTTTCTCAAAGGATTTTTTACAGTTTTCATATGGATGTTTTGTCCAACAAGGTTAGGGCAGTGTGGCCCACCCCCTCCCCTCCTCTTGAGATCTCTTAATAATAACGTAGGAAAAACTAGAGCGCCTCGTAGCATAAGACGACCTGTCGCGGTGGAGGAAAATTAAACGCCGCTAGTTTTTGTGGCCAGCTAGGCCTAGTTTTTTGGTACCTATGGGTCACATCTAGGTCAACCCACAATTCTCCCTACAAAAAATTATGAAGATTGCTCAACTCCTTCGACCACTTATTGGGTGGATAGACAAATATATAGGCCCTACACTTAAATCTGCAACGAAAACATCACCTCTCTCACTTTGTTCGCGGGTGATAACAACCATAACGAAATAAAAGAACTTTGAGAACATGATTCTTATTTGAGTTTTCTGGGTTCACTATTTTTTGAATTGTGAATACTATTGATCAGTTCTATTATGTACCGTCACTATTCTTACCCAAAATTAAGCCTACATGCCCACCTGTAGAATATTCCGAAAGAAGGAACAAGGAATATCTGTAGAAAAATGTGGAGCCCAAGCACAAATGTGTTCCCATCCTGGTTCAACGACGCGTAATGGGAACGGCAAGTCGCGATAGGAGAGTAAGAACAATATAAAGCACCATCAATAAAGGTATGAAAATATAAAGAAGTACAGCGAGCACGAAAGAAAGAAGTTCCAAAGGCCTAGTTAAGGCTAAAATAACCTACGGGTTTACCGGGCAGTGCAATTTACCATAACATTACAAAAACAAAACGGAACTTGAGTGGAGGAAATACATGCAAACATTATTTTACGCTACAAATGCGAGCGTATAAATCTTCCCACGCGAGACCACAATAACGACGTCTTCGGTACGCTACAGAAAACATTTACTAGAATGACATACAATTACATGAAGTTAGCTATCGGGATATCAGGCGTAAACGCAGGTCAGCACCAAGCGAAAGTTGAAATAAAGCGGCTTGCAGACAAGCGCTTCAGGGCCTCGCTGTAGCGGAAAAGCAGCCAGCTGCTTGGCGTTAGAACAGCTGGAATTCGCGCGTGAGAAGAATATACCAGCAGAAAACATCGCACGATTCATGAGAGATAAACATCAGCGATAACGGCGATATAAATATAATTGAAAGTACAAGGGAAATCCACACAATTACTGTCAAATTGCCAATACATTTTTAACAAACTACATACCTACCTATCGTAAGTCCACTTACCCAGATCTCGTCCGCATTGTGAGGTATAAAAACCAGAGATATCCCACACTTCACTTATTGTTATTATTATAACACTTTGTTTAACCTCCGTAGTCCCCACACTTCACTTCCTAAAATTAAAAATAAGCGCAATTTTTATTTATTCTACCACGATATATTCTGAGTTCGTTAAGACTTATGGCCTACGAACTCATCGTCTATTCAATAATCAACGAAATACTTCGAGTCAATAGACTCTTAATATCAAATTAAATAACGGGGTTCAGATCAAACTGGAAGACAATGCAAGCATGAGAGAATATACATAAGGGTTCATTGCGTATTCAAAAATGAAAGTTCGCAAATAAAAGTTTTGTACGACTAACCAACACTTCAATGTTCATTGGGCGACACAGCAACTTACGGGAGAACGCAAGATCAAAACAGTGCATCTTAACCGTGTTTTCCAAGCATAGCTGTTACAACATGTTATACCTACAATGCCCATCTTCCCTTTCTAAAGTGTTGCATCGTAAATCATTTGCAAGTAGCCTAATACTGAAATATTTTCGTGATCTGCAGTTACTTTCCCAGTAAACCCAAAATCCCTCTAGCTGATAATTAATATAGGCCTAATCGTAGGCAATGTAGGAGATCTCCACATGAGCAATCCTTCGTATGTATTTTACAAACAGTATAGCCTAACTGGAATATGACAGCAGTCATAGTCTTTATGAAATTCTAACATCACGTGAGCCATCAACGCGAACATTACTTAATTATTAGGACAAACCTTTTGAAATATTACGAACTCAAATGCGAAAGAAAGCTAGAGTTGGCAACTGCTTGAATCTAACTTTTGAAGAGGCGGCAAGTGTTAGTCATCGCGATGAGAAAGCCAAAGGGCAAAACCCATGACGTATCAAAGAGAGAAGGAAGGGAAGAAGGAGAGGGTGAAAGGCAAAGGGAAAGGCTCGGGATATGCGGAGGAATGGGCGAAGCGCAGCTGCAGTGTTTGTGAGTCATCTTCTCGTACCGAGTTGAGCGTGTTCTGTACAATCCAACTATCGTTCGCTTACTATACAGGGAAACGGTTGAGATTATTCCACTGGTTAATAGCAATAAGGTCGCTAGCTTGGCGAGACACGAGCCAATGAGGACGTCAGGCGACGATCTCTATACGAAGAGCTTAAGTGCATGTTTGCATGTGGCCACCTATATGCACTACGACACGATTAATTTAATAAGCGAGCGTCAGCCTGCATGGCGGGCCGATTGCACGGCAATCGGCATCAAAATACTCCTGGTAAGTGATTAAATGAAGCAAAGTGCAAGTTGAACGCTTTATCAGCAGATGAGCGTGCGATCACATAGTGTAGCCAGGGCGCAAGAAGTTGTGCGTCTGTGTTTTTCGAATCCTACATTTCGCATAAAATAAAACATGTTATTTTCTAAGTGAGTTATAGCACGATGCAGGGAGGATATTATTAGGTACATAAAATTAGCTTTCAGATAATAAGGCGTAACTGCTGCTCAGTACCAACCAAGCGAAAGTTACGCCCCAATGAAACAGCTCCAGCAAGTAGGTACGCTTCAGGGCACAGCTGTAGCTAATGAGCATTCGTAACTAATCACCTATAGTACTAAAAAGTGCCATAACTCGAATCGAAAGAATCAGAAACCACTAAGCGAATAAGGACTAGTTCGTTGATGGCGCTTCCATTACTCGATCAGGCGAGGAGTACTAATTGTCGCACGCATATCTTGCCCGAGTGTAACCTACCAGTTTCCCCACGATGCATTAGCTACTCGAATTTAGATTTGTCGAATTTACTCAAAGAACCAATTAAAGGCAATTGACCAGGTGCCACTGTAAATGTATTTCGGTACAGGACGCTCATTGATACCATTACCATCACACCAAAAATTGGCGAGAAACAACAATTAATGGAGAAGTCAGAGCGCACTTAATGAAGACTGCAAGATGGTCAAATTTCCTTCCTTCTAGTGAGGTAGAAGCGAGACAATTTCAGCAGGTAATATATTCCAGGAGCTCAGAAAAAGGCAGCGAGAAAAATTAAACACAAAAAGTGCCAAGACGACAAGGACGGAACTACACAAGAAGAAAATAAACCAATATGTTCTAAGCCCTCTAGGGAGCACCATAATCGTAAATAATGAGGAGCAGAGTGGGAAGAATATAGCGGCAAAGCGCTCTGGATAAAGTTAAAAAAAAATTAATAATAATTTATGCATCTGCTCTGGCAAGAGTTCACTAACGTTTTGGTCCGTGACGATGTCGTGAGGCTGTTCGAGTTCCATAGAATTTTCAACGACTTCCCAAAAATTATGCCGCCTCATAAAGCTTGAAGGGTTGGATTGAAAGTTTCGAACGAAATGTGGATTTTCTGGTGTATTTCAAGTGTTAAACAGTACAAATGTAAGGAACAAGAAGTAAAGTCTTCATCAAGGCCAGAAATATCGTAGCCGCAGCGACCTTGTAGCTGAAAATTTATAGCCAGAGGAAAGTCGTTGGCACTACAGCCCTGTTATATACGCGATTCGCACATACAACATTCCAATGTGTGTTATATACGCGATTCGCACATACAACATTCCAATGCGTTAGCCAGTAACATTCAAATGTATAGACGCAGTCTTTATGTCATGCCTGGCGGCTCGTTTATGACCATGCA
>LQNS02277219.1:8243751-8264627 GCA_001587735.2 Parhyale hawaiensis | reverse complement strand
GGAACTGCGGCCAGATGCTACATCCCCTGCGGAGAAGGCACTCGGGACCCTTGGGTGCGTGATGCCCAAACATATTGTGGCAGGGAAAGGGCCCGCCACAATATGCCCCTGAGGGCGAGGCAGGAATACCATTACATCAAGACATGACTCCAAGCAGAAATTTTTTCTTTTGTCCATTAAGACTAAATGGGAAGTTAGGATGCTCTAAAATCAACTACGGCTAAAAAAGGCATTATAATCAATTTTAATTTTCTAAATTACTGCATCCTTATTAGGGATCTTGTAAAGTGTGAGAAGTACAATTCCAATTTTCAGGACTACCTGTTATACCAGCATGATTCACAATAAGACCCTGCCAAAGGAATCGTATTACTTTAGCACATGACTAACTATATGAGCGAAAGGCTTTTGTGAGTAATTAAGCTCTAATTTAGCAGTTAGGAATCTCTAAACGTGACTCGGGCGCAGAAAAGTGCTTTTCAGACCACTTTTCACTGACAAGTTCACCGTGTTGGCAGTTTCCCTAATGGGTAAATTTTTCTACACAATGGTACATGCATTTTGATAGCTTTACTTTAAAGGCCAGCACGTTGAGCCTCACTTCCTATAAGTATTCTAGCAAATATAACGAAATTCAATTATTACTATTAACTGATGAGTTTAACCACACCGTTCGCCAAGGGGCGATCGGCACAGTAATGCTAGTCGGCCAGGAGGCTCGAGTAGGAATATCCTATCTCGACATCGGCTCTCCTCTGCCACATAGTGTAAGTTGGCTTAGTGCGCTACTTCTGGGAGGAAAAAGGCGCAGAGAATAGAAAAAGTCCCTCGAGTGGACGGCCCCTTTCGTGGCTTGCCACACGAGAGAGACTAGAGGTGTCCCGCGTACTAGGTTGGCTGTCTCTATCGACAGCCCACCTCACGGAACAGAAAGGGAAAATAGAGAACCAACCTAACTTTACAAAACTAACCTCGTCAGCATGAACTGCGGCCAGCTGCAAAATCCCCCGCGGAGAAGGCACTTGGGACCCTTGGGTTCGAGGGGCCCAAATATAATGTGGCAGGGATAGGGCCCGCAAGAATATACCCCTGCGAGTAGCAAATTTTAAGTAGGTAGTTTGCTCCATTCCAGAGATATTGGAATTCAAAGGTGGGTGCTTAACAACCGACATAATTCAGAGTGCTACAAATGAGTTAGGTTTCCGTTATTTGATGAACCACAGCATAAAAGCGTTTAGGAAGTTTGGTCAAGAAGTTATCACAAGTTGATTACATTCGTACCTACCACACTATTTTCGTCTTTAGCCCAAAAAATAAGAGTCGGTCACCCGGGAACCCCTGATTGGGTTCATGCATAGGCGATGATCTCAATGCCCAATAACGTCTTGGATGCAGAGTCGAATTTTCTAGCATCAACGGAAAAGAACATTGACGAATAAGAGACTGAAATAACATGGATAAATGCAAACAAAAAACTGACCTATGTCCAATCTAGCTTCAGCTTCTTGGATGCAGAGGCGAATTTTTTGCTCGTCGGTGATGGTTTTATTGGCACGGAAGAGCCTGCGGGCCTCGTCCCTGATGTAGGCGCGCTCCTCTGCAGACGCAGCTGGGTTCTGGGCAACACATGTTTCTTGTTATCAAACTGCATTATGACAGACCGAGCCATCTAACCCACAATAGAAAATGTAAGGGACACATTATGTTAATGAAACAGAGAGGTTATGCACCGAACACCCCGCATAAGTACAGCGAGTCGGAAACGAAGGTGAAATATAGAAGAAGGATTCTCAGTAGCAGGAGAAAAAAAGGTAAGTAAAGTGTGTACGGAATGTGAAATACTCTGAAGACGTAGCTGAAATTACAGGTAACTGATGGGGTCCCGCCTTGAGGCACGTATCCCTATAAAATATTAAGTGAACAAACCTAACTCAAAGCTCTAATTGGTAACAGTTCGCACAGAGCTGTGGCACGCCCTAATTTTATTGATATCATCAATGACGCACAATAACAAGAGACCTTCATCTTCATTTTTTAAGACACTTGTGCGGCAGATCCATAACTAGGGCTGTGACAATATGCTTTTAGAGAAATGCTTTTTATGCTCTAAAGATGTGCTTTTTATGCTCTAAAATTGCTTTTGATGCTTATTATGCTCTAAAATACATAGGCTATGCCTATTATTCTTTCGATTTCCAATTCACAGCATGATTTCTCAGAATAAGACAGGAATTTCCCTTTTAAGGAGATAATTGTATAAAAATGTAGCAAAACGCTAGGAATACAGTACACCTTGATAGCTTTGAATATACCATGTACTATATATTAATTGTACCTACTTCACGGTATCCTTAACTAAAATGTATGGTATCCTCAACATGGCCCTAGACATTCCTTTATAGAGCATGTGAAACACCAAGTATATTGACGTATGACTATCTTCTTGATAGATTTCTGAATGATAGTGATGCACTGCCTTTTTTTAGATTCTAAGGTACCTAATTTGATTTCTCAATTACCAATGTGTGAGGAAATTAGTGAAAAAAACACTTCTACTGGAGTTGTAGCCCTATAGCTCTTTACACAAATGTTCTACTTTATACCACTCACTTAAAATTGCAAAATATGAATTTAATATCCAAATTAACTTCTTCCAAAATCAGAGAGCAATCTTGCCTTAAGATTATGTTTCTTAACTTTGGGCGTGCTGTCTCAAGATCCGAACTGTACCTACCAGTCCTCACACAATGATCCTAATACAGTACGACTTGGTACCTTATGTTCCAATAATGTAACAAATTAACTACCTCAAATATGAAAAAGAAATGCACATTTAATTCACTAACTTTATATTTTCATTAATCATTATTAACGATTCATAAATATTGTAATATCAGTCATACTTTTATAACAGCAGCAGCTTCTATATAATATTAAATGTATATTCATCTACCATGTGTATATATGGATAACCGTATATAATTTCAGCAACAAAAATATTTTTTTATTTTATGAGCATATTTCTTTAGGAAAAAGAATATGCTTTATTTTATGAGAATAAAAATACAGTATATGCTTTAACAGTAAAATATGCTCATGAATATTCTTCTATGCATAAAGCATATAGTCATAGCCCTATCCACAACCATAATAGCAGCAGTCATCAGTTGGTAAATCTCCACCGTAACACAAATCAGTGGATCCGTCCAGCAACCTCTCATTTTTTTACCACGAGCTGCTCCTGCCTTAAGTTTATTTTGCGGTGAGAACAGTGGCTTCTCGAGGGTACAAAATTTGGGGCTGCTGGAGGATGTCGTGCCAGCAGATATGCAACACTTCCACGAACTCCAGGACAGCAGCTGACATTACAGTTTCGTGTACAAGAAGATGGCTTCCGACACTTCTGTAATGCCAGTAGCCATTCTCTACTACGGAAAAGTTTCAAGTTATATACAAATATCGTCCCCGCGGGGCGCCACAGGGAGGGAGAGAAATAATGAACACTAACCTTAGCTTGCCATGTCTTGGCACAGTTGAGGATGCGCTTGTAGAGCGACAGCACCTGACTTCTAAGGACCGGTGACGCCATGTGTGCCGCTGCAGCAGTAGCAGCAACTGGGCATTTCTGATGACACCCTCCAAACTTTTTAGGCAGCAGCAGCACCACAAGCGATGGCACAAATGCACTTATTCACTTCACTTGCACAGCTGAGAAGGTATTTGTTTAGCGCAACGACTGAAGAAAAAATACAAACGAGATGATAGTTGGATAAGTATTATCGTAATTATCATGTAAATACATTCAAGCCGCGGCAAAATTGTTTCGAGGGAAGAAAAGGAAGTGACAGAAATGTCGAAGGAATATATACCTATTTTTAGTTATATTGAGTAGCTTAGGTATCAGTTCCCACCACAAAGGTGATTTCACAGAAAGAAAAGGGACGTACAATTTGTCGATTGAGTTATTATAATATTGAGGGTTTTCGCCTTATTATTATTAAATGAAGACAATATAACAGCGATCCAATGTATATTGTATAGTTTAGTTTAGAAGTTGAGTCGAACTCAGAGTATGTAGTAGCTAGTAGTATTCTCCTCGTTAAAGCCTCCCTACCCACAGAGTACACTGTGATCCAAAGAGAGCGAAAAAAACGGACGTAGTTAATGAATATCAAGAGAAACGTGGAACCCATGCACGAGTCAACGCGCATGGGAACAGCAAGTTGAGAAAGAAGAGGAAGAACAGAACAAAGCACAATCAATAGGAGCATGAAGATTGAAGGAAGCATAGTGAGCACGAAAGACAGGCATCCCGATGGCCTAGATAATGGCTAAGGTAACCTATACAGAGTCGAACTCAGATGAGTTCTATTAGAACGATCTTGGCCCGGTGCACTATGTCTGGCAAAAAATAAGGCGCGAGCATGTCAATAGAAGCGAGGGAACCCATGCACAAGGGCATCCCCACGCAGGATCAATGCGTATGCGGTCAGTAAATCGGGAATGAAGAGGCAAAATAGAATAAAGAATTATCGGTAAGAGTATGAAAGTGCAAAGAAGCAAAGTGAGCGCAAATAAAAGACGTCCCAAAGACCTAGCTAAGGCTAAGGTAACGTGCAGGGTACCCCTGGGGTCGCTGTTCCCCATAACATAGGATGGGTGATTCTACCTCTGTGGTGTATGGCCCATCTCTACGCTGTGAGGGAACGATAGTCCGATGGCAGTGAGCTGAAGGTACGAGACGCTTATGATCGACAGCTTAACCATAGTTATACTGGTGCAGCTGTCGTCCAAGATCGACCCTTTACGGCACACAACATTGCATTCAGTAAACAATCCAAACAACGCTATTGTTATGAAAAACTGACGCTGAATTGGGGCCAGTTCGATATGCCATTCAACGTAATCCGATGAGAGAATTATTATTCAAAGTGCCTCCAATTCGCCACCTTCGAGGGGGCGTCATCTTTGATATTCCGGCTTTAGCTGTAGACTATATGTATAGTTTTGTCTGTGGCAGAATGCCCTATGATCTAAATATACACTAATTACCAAAGTAGTTTCAAAGCAGATGAAATTTTTTGTAAGCAAATTTGGCTCTTACATCGGGTGATCTGAAAATTCCAACGCATTTGGGAATAGATCAAACGGATTTACGATTCTAATGCGGCACAATGAAAATGCCTTGATCCATTAACGCCAACTGTGCCCATATGACTACCTTAATAACAGTGGTTTTCCTACAGGAGAAGGCAGTAAGCTTCGTCAGGTGAAAATGGATTAAAACTCTCGTAAACGAAGAGACTCATCCAACAAAAGGAAGCAGCTTCTGGGGATGGTGCAGAAAAGAGGGAACCTATCCCTGAAATTCTAGGCTTATGAACACCAAGTTCAGCATGAAGAGGAAGATCAGAAAAAAGATCCGCATTCGTAACATACAAACTGAGGAAAGCAAAGTGGGAGCGAAAAGCAACAGATTTGATAACCCATGGAGGAGTTACTTGCCATAACAAAGGCAGATAAACCTAACTACCTAGTATGTCTGCTAAGCATCACTTCTCAGAGCGGGGACGCGCTTCAAAACGTCACTTACTGGCAAATTCACAGACATTTTCATTTTTACTAATACAAGCGCTATATCCTATTTTACGCTTCCTCATCCGGCAGCCGCACTACGATCCAAAGGCAGGAAAAAAAATTGAACATTTCATGGCGAGAGAATGTGAAGCCCATGCACGAGCGTGATTCCACACAGATTCAACGCGCATAAACACGAGTCGGCAAATCAAAAAAAAAAAAAAAAAAAGCAGAACAACAGAATCAGGAGGATAAAGACATAAGAAAGCAAAGGGGGCACGAAAGAAAAATATTCCGAAGACCTAGATAAGGCCTAAGAAGCTACGGGTCCTCACACACCTGATTAGCTACCCCCCAGCCAAGCAGGCACACAGGCAGGAAAGGACAGACAGAGGAAGAACAGGGGCAGCTCAGATCTGCTGACACGCCAGCCCAAAAATGCCAAGCTCAATTTCCAACACAAGTAAACTGGCCGGAAAGTGTCATAAGCAAAATTCGGAGAACAAACAGAATAAAAACACAGAGCCAGACATCACAGCAAACCATGGTCATTACTCCGCTCCAGTCAAACTGACCGGCAGTCCTCCCCAGGTTCCAACCTGCAGGGAGCGCGCAATAGCCGGAAGCACAAGTTAGTTAACTCCCTGCAGCGGCTCCCCCCCCCGTCAAAACCACAGTTAAGAAAAATCGGAGGGAACCACACCGAGCGCACAGAAGCCCAAATAAAAGTGAACAAAATCAGCATACCGCATACCACCCCTCCTACTCAACATAGGCAAACAGTCGCTCCCTCCAATCGTCATGAATAGCTCTCTTAAAGGAACTCCAGAGATTCGCAGCTCAACTGCGTCAGGGAGAGAATTCCACAGGCCAATTGACCTCACACAGAAAAAGCGCCTACGACATTCCAAAGACGCTCTCACATGAGTAAGCTTGAACCTGTGTCTCGCGTTGCGGTATAATTATTGCAGGGGAAAACGTCAGAGGGATCAATAGTGCTCATTAAGTGGAATATTTTCCACATCTTAATCATGTCAGCCCGCAGAAGTCTGCCCTGCACCGAATACAGATTCAGGGACCAAAGGCGATTCATGTAGCTGCATTCTTGTAAGCCATAAATTTTCTTACGGATATTGTTATATTGAATAGTTTAAGCCTCGGGCTCCACAACAAAGTAAATTTGCCAGAGGAGGAAGCAGCCGTCATACAGTACGACGATAGAAATATGGAATCCATGCACGCACGTTTTCCCACACATGAAAAACGGGTACAGCAAGTCGGAAAAGACAAAAATAAGAAGAAAGCATCACCAGCAGGAGTATGAAGGTGTAATGAAGTAAAGTAGGCTCAAAAGACGTTTCGAGGGTCTAGCTAAGGCTAAGGTTTCTATAGGGGCTACCTATGGGGTTTTTATAGGGGCTATGGCCCATCTTATGCCACCTGAGGGGCCAGCATGTGAGCAGCAGTAGTTGTATGCTCCCGGTTTAACTAAAGCTGTTGCGAAAGTGATCTGCGCAATGAATTGTCTACGGTGAGATGCCACCTAACACATGTACGCAAGAGATCACTTTAGCAACCTTTTTTAATAGTTAGTTCATACAAAATCAAAGTTTGGAGACTACGTGGGTCACAAGGTTGCTTCGAGTGCGCATGCTGGTGCATGACGTACAGAAGTCATTAGGAGCAATTAAGAGGTCAGCTCTGTAGGCCATCTAATGCCTGCTGAAAAAAATAGCAAACAGCAACGGCTAAAATGACGAACTTTTTAGCTGGGGATATCCACACACCTTCCATAAAAGAATTTTTGGCCGCTCCAGAAGCTGGACCCAAGGTTTTAGCTTTCGGAACGATCCGGGATTCTGTTAGCGTTGGGGTATGAAAACAAAACCCCAGTAGTAGTAGTAGAAGTTTTTACTAGCGCTTCAGTGACACACTGCCTATATCGCGCCGAACTATTCCTGTGTTTAACCACAGGCTCGTGCGCCGACTAGGGCGCGTTCTAAGTAGTCAATGATTTTTGTCTCGGCTTTTTTGCCGGTAGGTCTCAGAGTGGTCAGTGCGCTACTGACAGGAAAAAGGCGCAAGTTGAGCATCTGCAACCCCGGGAGCGGCTGAACGCTTTCGCTCAGCCGCGCCGCACAGGAGAAGGAAACGAAATACAAGAAGGTAGAAGTTCAGCGGGAATAGGTCAGCCACCTCGATCGGCAGCCCACCTCCCGAAACAGAAGGGGAAGTATTGAGAGCCTACCTAACTTTACAAAACTAACCTTCTCAGCAGGAACNTAAACACGAGTCGGCAAAGCAAAAAAAAGCAGAACAACAGAATCAGGAGGATAAAGACATAAGAAAGCAAAGGGGGCACGAAAGAAAAATATTCCGAAGACCTAGATAAGGCCTAAGAAGCTACGGGTCCTCGCGGATATTGTTACATTGAATAGTTTAAGCCTCGGGCTCCACAACAAAGTGATTTGCCAGAGGAGGAAGCAACCGTCATACAGTACGACGATAGAAATATGGAGTCCACGCACGCACGTGTTCCCACACATGACCAACGGGTACAGCAAGTCGGAAAAGACAAAAATCAGAAGAAAGCATCACAAGCAGGAATATGAAGATGTAATGAAGTAAAGTAGGCTCAAAAGACGTCTGGAGAGTCTAGCTAGGGCTAAGGTTTTTATAGGTGGCTACCTGGGGAACTACTTACCAATAAGTAAGATGGTCAAGCCAGCCTACCCTAACCCTATGGCCCATCTTATGCCACCTGAGGGGTCCAGCGTGTGAGCAGGCAGTAGTCGTAGGTATGCTCCCGGTTTAACTAAAGCTGTCGCAAAAGTGATCTGCGCGGTGAGTTGTCTACGGTGTGATGCCACCTAACACATGTACGCAAGCGATCATTTTAGCAATCTTTCTATATATTTAGTTCATAGAAAATCAAAGTTTGGAGACGACGTGGGTCACAAGGTTGTTTTGAGTGCGCATGCTGGTGCATGAGGTACTAAGGTCATTCGGAGCGATCAAGAGGTCAGCTCTGTAGGCTATCTAATGCCTGCTGAAAAAAAAAATAGAAAACAGCAAAGGCTAAAATGACGAAATTTTTAGCTGGGGATATCCACACACCTTTCATAAAAGAATTTTTGGCCGCCCCAGAAGCTGGACCCAAGGTTTTAGCTTTCGGAACGGTCCAGGATTCTGTTAGTGTTGGAGTATGGAAACAAACAACAAGGAGATGGAAGTCGATCTCAGGTACCGGTAGCTATGAAATTGTTAACGCAATTGCGAGTCACACCGGCAATTGATTAAAGAAAAGGTGATGAGTAATTCGACAGTCAAATGAAAGAGGTATTTCACGATCCTGGACAATCCATTGGGGGCTATGGATGCTCCAAAACGTTAAGTCTTTCCCTCGAGGTATTTCATACGTGCGACGTTGCTAATACTAAAGACCATATGAAACACTGAAGTAAAAGGTTAGAAGGAACACTCGGGTCCGGGGGTACGTGTTTACCCCAGGCTCTGACCATGCAACTCAGGTAATATAATTCCATCACATAGTAGCATAATATACCGTAAGTACGACAGGCATGTCCCGCATTCAGAACAAAGCTGCGGCCTAAATTAGACCTCAATTCGAGTCATATGCCAGTACAAGAAAACGTGGAGGGTAATACAGAAAACGTTCTGTAAGGTAACGGCATGGAAGATATGCGCGTAAATAGGAAAAAATAGGAAATAAAATACGTAGGTATATTGTTTTGAAGTGCCTTTTTTTATCTACTGTATATCTGGTTCAGCATAAGCATTATTATTATATACTGTATATTCGTTAAAGGTGTATTGAAACGTGGAACCCATACACGAGGGTGTTCCACCCCTATCAAAAAGCAGGGTCGCATCAGAAGCTAAAACTACTATTTAGCTGCTATGCGGCCTCAAATTATGCTTGGGACGCTGGATCAACGCACATGGGTGCAGCAAATCAAGAATAAGCAGGAAGAACACAACAAAGACATTGTTGGTAGGAGAATGATACTGGAAGGAAGCAAATGCACGATAAAAAATATCTTCGAGGTGCCATGCTAGGGTAACTCATGCAGTTTTCTGCGGCGTAATTCGCCGTAGCAGAAAATGGTCATAATTAGCATAATGATATTAGTAACTGGCACAGCGAGAACCTCGCACATAACTAACAACTACCTTCAATGCATGAGGTTATTAAGCGGCACATGCCTGTACATTAAATTGAAAATTGCCGCTCAGACGGAGCCGGCGTCAGGTTTCATTAAGTAAGGTAACTCCAAGCAGAAGTTTTAGATAACAAATGAAACATGAGGTAGAAAAAACTGTCATTCTTGGAGTTCTGTTTTGAAGGACGGAGAGCACCTCCTATGATACTCACTATTATAAATAATCGTGAAAATAATAATGAAAAGCACAGCTACAGCCAGTCTTGCCCAAGCAATGGTCAGAGCCCCCTGCGGTATTTGTTGTCCAATACCGAGGACACACTATACAACCGCACGCTCAGCATATGAGCGGACGCCGTCCCGTTTCACATACGATGGGCAAACCTATCCTAACCGAAACCTAGGGCCCATCCTTTGCCCCCTGAGGGGGCCTGCGAAATAACAGCCAAAAGCTCAAACATAAAATTTGAAACTACTCCAAGCCAGCAATTTTTGCGGTTCCTTATACTAGTAGTCGTAGTAGTAGAAGTTTTTACTAGCGCCTCTGTGGCACACTGCCTATATCGCGCCGAACTATTCCTGTGTTTAACCACAGGCTCGTGCGCATTTTAAATTGTCAATGATTTTTGTCTCTGCTTTTCTGCCGGTAGGTCTCAGAGTGGTCAGTGCGCTACTGACAGGAAAAAAGCGCAAGTTGAGCATCTCCAACCCCCGGGCGCGGCTGAACGCTGTCACTCAGCTACGCCGCACAGGGGAAGGAAACGAAAAACAAGAAAGTAGAAGTCTAGCAGGAATAGGTCAGCCATCTCGATCGGCAGCCCACCTCCCGAAACAGAAGGGTAAGTATTGAAAGCCTACCTAACTTTACAAAACTAACCTCGTCAGCAGGAACTGCGGCCAGATGCTACATCCCCTGCAGAGAAGGCACTCGGGACTCTTGGGTGCGTGATGCCCAAACATATTGTGGCAGGGAAAAGGCCCGCCACAATATGCCCCTGAGGGCGGTTCCTTATACTGAACATTTGGAATAGACTCCCTTCTGAAGTTGTCAGTGTGGAAACAGTGAATATATACCTACATTTAAAAATCGTCTCGACAAATTGTAGGAGCGACACCCTGCACAGCTACAAATTCCTCCTCCACGAGTCACAAACTCTTAACGGCTACTCTTTCTGGGGCGCCCGTAATCCATTATTTCATGTCTCAAGTAACATAACGGATCTGCAGGCAGAATTCGTACTTGCGGGATCACCTCGCCAGCTGAGGTCATTATCTTCTTTTCTTCCTCAGATATTTAAATGATTCTGACATAATGACAATAACTCTTAGAGGGCCGGAGCGTAAGTTCCGGCTGCTCTCTGGGAATGAGTTGGTCCGTCTACTGCCAGCTATCTAATTCAAGCTATTATTATCTGTATTATAATTCAGCTCGTACATCCGCTAGTAACTTAGCGCGGCCGGAACGCTTTCATCAGGATTAGTGGTAGATAATTAGGGCATCTTTGATACGACCTGCTTCTAAGGCAGAAAATTCACTGTCAGACTTGGAACTTGTTTCATTCTTCGTATGCACGATACCGGCGCGGAGGCACCATAAACGAGAAATAAGGGTTCTGTCCTATAGAATATCCACAGGCTCCTTCAGTATCAGATAGGGGAAAATCAGGATGATACTGGTCTGATATATCACAGAAGAACGGTGCTTTTGCAGTGCGAACTTTCCACAGGTTCTAGCTAGTCATTACTATCTTTGTAGTTTCCGTCCGTATTCGGTAAGGGCACGATATAACAACGATCTAATCATAAGCCAAAGGTGGCGCTAGAAAATTCTTACAAAACACTACTTTTCGTACTTATTTATACTTGAAAGTTTGTCCATTATATGGGACACATAACTGAGGGGGTTAGCCATAACAAAGATTAGAGTAGATTTAACATGAGGTTAATGACACATATTTAGCAAGGTTTCTATTTCTATTTTAGTAAGTAACGCAACCTTAAACTAAACGAACACAACCGCTACATGCTTATAAAAATAGAATTTGAATGGCAACAATAGCTGAGCAAGTGAATTGTGACAGCCAACAGATGTGATTACATAAGGCACAGAATTTCAACTTCAAAGCCTGGGACCACACTAATAATTTCAACAACAGATTATAATTAATCTTTATTACCACACACTGTAAAGATATCAAGTAAAAAATAATCTCTTTTAAGACAAAACAAGTAGATTCGTGATAGTAAAGACGAATAAAGTGTTCAGCTACAACACTCAATACAGATACCTAGCTAGCAGATCAAACCTACTAGTATCGTGAAAGAAAGCCAAATTGCACAACTTGATTCTTAATTGCAATATATATTGCAGGATTTTGGCAAGAGCTTGATTAAGGCCGAAAATAAACACAACCGCCATTTAGGTGTAATTGTCGATATGTTACTGATTTGTATTTTCTTAGATTAATAACCAAAATGTTTAGTTTCTACAGTTACGTCTACAGCTTACTACTTAGTTAATGGAACAGAAGATTCAATAACATCACATGATTTTCCTACAGATATGAAATCTGGGAGTTTTGTAACATCATTTTTATCCAGTACACGAATTATTTGTGAACATAGTAATCACAATGTCCAGGAAAAAGTCGATAAGGGTGAAAAACTGCATGTGCAGCAGAAGGATCGTATTAACTGTAATACTTATCAACAATGTTAAGCTGAAGCCTGCCAGTGTTGGGTGAGTGTACAAGGAGGGCATTAACTTTGACATTATAGATAGCTCAGCACCCACACCATACAAGCAAAAGTCACCATCGCATCAGCTTAAAAACGACATACGAAGTACATACCCCTTGAGCGCTATGCTATAGCTGACTCTACATAACTATACCGCACACCACCAAAACTACATACAGAGATACTACCATACAATTATATTGTATAAACATGAAAAAGCTGTCTTAATCATAAGCTACAAACAAACGGTACGGACCAACGGCAGATTGAGCAAGCTCGCGAAATAAGACGACTTAGATGACTTGATAAACTTGGCACAAAAGAGCAATAGACAACACGAACCTCCGAAGCGTTGGTTCCAAACGCAGATTTTTCAAAAGCTAGGCGTTCCTGTAGGCATGTAAAGCACTCGGGTGATTCAACATAATACACTAATCAAGTCTACGGATATCCGAACTGTAATTTCAACAACAGTTAAGCCAGAAGACAAATGCCTGTAGAAATCCAGTGGTGTAATATCAAACACCAAACTGTAGTGCCAAGCTGGCAAAACTTGAAGTCACGACAGCACATTCAATGAAGCGCTCACACCACGTGTGTTTCCATTTACTAGAGAAAGAAATGGATTCTAATAATTATCATTAGTTATTCAAATATCGGCCTTGCAGCACAATACTTGGCATTACCTTGCAATAAATCAGTTGTTATCAGCTTTATATGCGTTCTCTCGCCGACTATTAAAACAGCGGAGTTATAGAAAAATTAGCTCACGGCATCTAAAGCAGAAACCTTTTTGCTGGGCTAGATATTAAATTTGCAACCTACCAACAGAACTGACAGCAGAGTACCTTCATGGAAAGTTCAATTTCTCTCGCACTAACTTCCCGGAAAATTTAATTTCGAATTCCTTAAATTTCAAGAACATGTCAATTTCAAATATAACTTCGCTGGCTTTTCAGAACGTTATGATTTTCTTTTCAGTATTATATTCAAATCGCAAATCTTAATATTAAGCTGCAATCGATACACACTAGGGAAATTCAACAACAGAAAAATTCTGAAATGCCAAGCGCTAAATGCAAACAACTACAAGCCTAAGCAGCTGCTAAGTCAAAAAGCAACACCACGAATAATTTGCTAGGAAGCAGAAAGAAAATGAGCTTCGAAACAAACACACGGGCTCGAGTACTTAAGTCTAATAATAACAACAACTCAAAATAAACTTAGCATAATCCAAGTAGAATAATTACCATTGTTACGACCAATTCAGTTTTTAGCAGTCATTCACAAAAACTTTCCCCCGGGACGACTTGTCTTTGGAAAAATTGGTTATACCAATGCAAATTTTTATCATAATTCATTGCTGAAGTTCAGCCTCAAAGCAAATTAGCAAACCAATTCGAACTACACTCTCAGTTGATGCTCACTGAGAAAATGCACGGTAAAATAAAAAAGGAGAATGTATGAGTTGCGGGTAGGGCGACTCTAGAGAAAACTGTTGATAAAGTAGAAATTAAATCGCAACCTCTAAGCGTAACATGTCTCACCCAAAGCTATGTTGAATAAGGTACATATTCCATGGCACAGCGTAAGTACGGATCCATTTCACACTCAAAAATTAATGCTTCAGACTGCACATTAGTTATTTATTGTAGCGAGAGCAGTAACTGCAACAGGACTAAAGTTCCTTTTTGTCTTTTTGTACAGCAAACCGCACCCATTCCTACCGTAAATTCTCCTTCACCTCCCCTTCGTTCTTTCAACACTGCCAAAACCCTGTTCTTGCTCGTGTCAACTGTTTTATATGATTGAAGAACACTTGCATGTTTGTTACGGGTTGCAAAAACTCATCGGCCTATATTTTAACTTCAAAAAGTAATACAAGAAAGGGAAACTAGTTTTGGATCGGCAGTTGGCAAACACTATCTTACGTTTCTCAGAAAAAAAACAATGCACAGATTTACTCCTTTAGCCTGCGGTACACATTCGCACACGTTAATACTGAGCCGGTGAAAGAAATCCATAAACTCTCCACAAAAATCACTTTTCCCGGTTTTAATCTGCTGTAGCCTGTAGAATTGGTTCCAATATAAACAGAGACTAGTGGTGAATATCATTAAGTAGAGTAGTCAGGTAAGGTAGCTTTCTGTTCAAATCCACTGACAGTTGACTGGTAGCAGCCGTTGTTAGCAGACGTGTCGTGCAGTTGCAACGGACAGTTTACTGATAAGATAACGAAATCCTGCAATGGCAACTAATAAACATCAATCAAGTGACCAAGTATGTGCAATTGTTTTCTTACGAAAGACTGGGAAATCACATAATCTAACTGAAGAACAAGGACGCCTAAAAATATCAAGTTATAAATTTCCCTCCTTATAGCTACATAAATTCACAGCTACTGTATTTGAGATTTCTGTAATTGCTTGCAATTTATAGTTGTGATTTCCCAGCCTTCTATAACGCAGCAATAGCGCCCCATCTGTCACCTAACACAGCACTTGTATTTTCGCAATCGTTCAATCTTTCAGAAAATGAGCACATTTAGCTGAACAAAGTCCGGTTTGTGGACACACACTGGACGTTGGAAAGTTAAGACACAACCACGAACATCGGCAGCCGGCAGCCAATTAACGACGCATGTGAACCACGGTGGTACCGCTATGGGGATCATATCCATGCTGATTTCCCATTCCAACAAGCGAGTAAAATTATACCCTGAAAATGTTCAGGTATGCACGAATCTCAGTTCCTTTCAAGCGACGAGCGATGTGGTTAACTAGTGTTCCATCAACCTTAAACAGGTATAAGCGACCGCTGTTCTGGGGGCTGCAACGGCATCCAGAGTACAAGCGCGTGACATACAACAATCCACGACGCCACACTGAGAGCCATAATCCTGGCACGATATATTACGAACAAAAGATCGAGTTCTGCACCTTCAAAACTTTTGCTCCAATATTACCTATATGATTTGAATAGAGAGCCACCTGACGGCTCCACGAAATTAAACAACCAGTCTCTTTTGTCTCTACATGAGAACTAATTTTCCAGCATTCTTAAAGATGAATAAAATAAATTGAATGGAAAAGATTTAGATTTTTTCACCAGCACCGAACTGCGCTTCCTTCGAAATGCGACATAAATTCAGGCGCAAAAGGGTTAAGCAAAACCAATGCTGGGATCTAGAGCTGGAACCACTAGTGAAAAAGGTTAAGCAGGAATATTCTTTTAGCTGTTTACAGTAACTAACTACAGAACTACTTAAGGAGACGATAAGGGAAAACCAATCTATTCATTATTAACGTTACAACACACGGCAAAAGAAGCGCCTCATCACACAGCACAAGAAGAGAGCATATTAGTAATATGATGACAATATTTTCATTTATACCCAGAGTCTTTAGGTCTCAGACCTTCAAACAACTAAGTCTGTAACTAAGTAACAAGGTGCGGACGCTACACCGAGGACGCCACCCATGCCAAGACTACATGAAGGTAGCGCTACAAGCAGATATAACTGAGTATGAATTGAGTATCTCTGAGGAGTAGGCTAGCAATGTTTGAAATATTAATAATAGTTGGCACTTAGAGACATAGAGCAAACAGCAGCTGTAAGCCTTCTGGTAGACGAGTCGGCCCTCCACTGCCGTATAGAAAGAGCGGTGAGTGATACGAAAAGTTAAGCCAATGCCCAGGCCCCAAGTTGTAAAGCGGCTCAAAAGGGTCTCTTCACGTCTCCATCTACAGGTCGAAGAGCGGGTCTAAGCCGTCACTCACCTTCAATTGCAAGGCTGGTACCGAGTCCTTCTTATTTTTTGTCTCCAGGTCAGTGGATGGCTAACAAAAAAAAAAAAAACCCTCCACTTTTCCATCAAGAGGTCAGTAGATGGCTTAAAAGATTACCTCCACTTCTCCGTCAACAAATGGGTGAACTGCTTAAAAAAAAGGCCTTCCACTTCAACGTCTCCAGGTAGATGANCGGCTCAAAAGGGTCTCTTCACGTTTCCATCTACAGGTCGGAGACCGGGTCTAAGTCGTCACTCACCTTCAATTGCAAGGCCGGTACCGAGTCCTTATTTTTTGTCTCCAGGTCAGTGGATGGCTAACAAAAAAAAAAAACCCTCCACTTTTCCATCAAGAGGTCAGTAGATGGCTTAAAAGATTACCTCCACTTCTCCGTCAACAAATGGGTGAACGGCTTAAAAAAAAAGTCCTTCCACTTCAACGTCTCCAGGTAGATGAACAGCTAAGAAAATCTCTACACTTCTCCCATCTCCAGGTCCATGGACGGCTTAAAAGAGTCCCTCCACTTCTCCAGTCTCCAGGTTGAGGTCGATGTCGTAGATACAAGGACGAGTTGGCAGCCCCGGCATGGTGCTCATCTATAAAATATAAAAGTTCTACAAATTCGAACGAAGTCTTGAATAAATGCCTAAAATATCACTACGTACTTCTCTACTTTTAACTTGGCTCACCAAAGCAAATTCATACGAGCACTGTCAACACACGTCAAGAATTATATTAAAAGGAGATATTATTATATCCAGTAGTTCAAGTCTCTGTTTCCAGAACAAGGGCGATATCACAGAGAAAGAAAGGACATTTTATATGACGATAGACATAGGGAACAAAGGCACAAAGGTGTTCCCACAGAAGAAAACTCACATGTCAACAGCAAGTCGGGAAAGAAGAGGAAGAAAAGGTGAAACTCAAATCAGTAGGAGGATGAATTCGGAAGGAAGTAAAGTGGGCACGAAAGGCATCCCGAAGGCTAAGCTAATGGTTAAGGTAGCCTACACAGAGCCCCTGGGGTCGCTGCTCCCCATAGCATGGGATAGGCGAACCTAAGACTATGGCCCATCCTATGCCCTCTGAGAGGTGAAAAGGAGATACTGAAGTAAAGTTGAGAACAACCACTAGCAACACAATGAGCACAGTAAAGGCGCATCAATTGGCATGAAGAAACAAAAGTTAAGTCAAGCCCACTAGATGCTCGATTCTTGGCATTCGACAGGAGGATTTAACTTCAGTAAAATCATTAAACAGAAGCGGATTGCACATGCGGCGACCAATAAAGTCAAGGCTGCTCGCATCCAGGTTTGACGATTTTAAGCGCAACGCATTTAAGAATTTTTTAATAGAAACCGTAACAGTAGAAATATTGAGTAGCGAGTCTGGTGCAAAATTTACATACACATAGTGTTTCCAGGAAAAAGCATCATCTTATCTCATCTTGACAAATTTGTGTTTTATTTCTGTTTTGAAGGAAGAAGTTATTTCTTTCACATGGTGATGATTTTTTTTACAGGAAATTACACTGAGCGAAGCCAGTAGTTTAATGCAAGCATTTTCCAGTAGCCTTGAGCGCATCAGATCACGATTTTGGTCAAAATTCTCATTTTATATTTTTTTTTTGCTGAAAATGAGTCCTTAGTTACAGTGAAAGTGTGTCCTAAAATTTTATGGGGCTAGGTGCACAAGAACCCCCCAAAGAGGGGTCCAAAGAGGCGAGGGCAGAGGGTCAAAAAATATCTATTCTGAACTGATTGTTCTGCAATTTGCACAATATATGTATTTTTTGAAAACTAAACACATTTTGTTCCCATAATTTTTGTGATTTAGGCCTTAGTTTTCGAGATAGTGGGAAATATATGTATATATATAAGTATATTATGACCTCCACAGAGGGTTTCTAACGAGGTGCTGATCGCAGGTCAAAAATGAAGAAATGATGCATGCATATTATTTGTAGAGGCTAATGCACCATAAATACAGCATTCAAATCTTATTTATAGTGCAAAAAAGTGCAGTATATGACATTTAACCACAATTATTTTCATTATTAGCCGCTCCTGTAAAAAGTAACTCTTTTGTCTAAAAAAGAAAAGAAATTGATAAGTGTTCATGCTAGGAAAAAACTAACACAGTTTTGGAATCCTTGAAACATTCATAGCAAAGTTATAAACATTTTCCATTTGCTGTCATATTTTTAATTCCAGCTCAAAACCAAAAATTTTACCGTTTTCACTCTATTTCAGCTAGCGATCAAAAATTGCATATAAAAAGAAAACTAAACAGAAAATGGAAAAACTGTCTCAATAATTTTGTTAGGAATGTTTCAAGGATTCTAAAACTGTCTTTGTTTTTTTTTTCTAGCATGAACAGTTATTGACTTCTTTTGAAATTTTACCAAAAAAATGAAATATCTCTATATATTTCCATTATCTCAAAAAAGAAGACCTAAATAAAAAACTTGTCCGAGCAAAATGTAATTCTTTCCAAAATTACATCTAAAGAGCGAGTTCCAGCCCAATTGGTTCACAAATAAAAAAAGTTCCATAAAATCGGAGTTCATCCCCTTAACGTTGAGCATCTCATAACAACGGCAAGTAGAAAGTAACAATGAGCCTCATTTTGTAGGTTTTACCGTCTCTCAGTCAAATGACCGTAAATCTAACTACGTATTAGGAATAAGTTATGGATGGCAAGAGATTGGGCACAGTTAAACTGCTACAAAAACTTCAGCTCGAGAACTCATATTGACTCTGTTTCACCGAATCAATTGATGACGCCTTAATCTATTCAGAATGAAGAAGAGATCGAAAATGAAAAATATAAAAATGCACAAGCCCAGTCATTTAATTTGTATAGGAATTGAGAAACTTATACGATGAATTCGCAAGCTTGACAGATCAAAGGGCGAGTATGTGGTGGTATGAACACTAGTCGAAACGTCTGCCTCAAATTATCAACCCTTTACACCTTCTTCAGAACAGAACATGACTCCAACCACAGATTAAACCGGGCATGGGCATGGGCTACTGCCACCTTACTAATCTAATCGACTTGACGTGCCCCTCAAAAAGCCAAGTAGGACCTATGAATGTAGAAATTTCTCTCAGGTGTATTTAAAAGACATAGGGAGGAGTCTCAAACAAATAGTAAATTATCCCTGGTGATAAAAGGAATGTTTTTACAAGCAAAAACCACAAATTCGTAGCTAAAGGTCACTAGTATGCGATAGTCTTTGACTTTTAGAATCATCACAAACCTGCAATTGATCGAAATTAATTTGGCCATTTGCTAATGGCCACTGCTCATGCCACTAAATACAGTCATTGCGTCACCAGCAACAGTTCATCGTTTCGTCTGAGGTCGTTAGGTTGATTAACGAACATTCTTTCGTAGTTTTATCAATTAGTAGTAAGATTTACTTGGTAGGAGTGGGGTGTCAAATATGGTGGTGTAGTTTATGCTACAACAAATGCAATATGATGTAATTCAAGTACTATAAAACTTTAATGTAAATAAGCAACCACCTAACTTATCATGGACTCCACTGATAAAGTGCAGAGAAGAATTTGGAAACATAAATGTCAATTACAGAGCTGCTAGAGAATCGATACAGGCGATATCTAGTAAACTGCACTAAAATGTTCATTAACCAACTATAATCTCAACATTAGTATTATAATCCCAGTTGAACACCTCACAATCTCAACATTACTGTATTTAAATGAGTACCGGGATTTCCAGAAGAACATAGAGTTATTCGATGGGTGCAGTTGTCTTCTTATTCATTTGATATACCAGCTAATGGATCAGCCCAGTCGTGTCGTAGGGGCCAAAGTGCAACACAATGTGTTGGGAAACGCTAATTAATAATTGATGAGGGTCACAGTGTATGGCCCGCTTAGGCCTATATTGGAACATATGAAGCGAGAGAGAAATTAGGATCCCTATTCTAGTGAGGGGGTAGACGGGTAGTATCTCCAGTCTAGGAAGTAAGAGATTAGTATCCCAACCAAGGAGGTTCTAATAGTAGTAGTAGTAGTAGTAGTAGTAGTAGTAGTAGTAGTAGTAGAAGTTTTACTAGCACTTCAGTGGCACACTGCCTATATCGCGCCGAACTATTCCTGTGTTTAACCACAGGTTAATGCGCCAACTAGGGCGCGTTTTAAATTGTTAATGATTTTTGTCTCGGCTTCTCTGCCGGTAGGTCTCAGAGTGGTCAGTGCGCTACTGACAGGAAAAAGGCGCAAGTTGAGCATCTCCAACCCCCGTGCACGGCTGAACGCTTTCGCTCGGCTACGCCGCACAGGGGAAGGAAACGAAATACAAGAAGGTAGGAGTTTAGTGGGAATAGGTCAGCCACCTCAATCAGCAGCCAGACCTCCCGAAAACAGAAGGGGTAGTATTGAGAGCCTACCTAACTTTATAAAACTAACCTCATCAGCAGGAACTGCGGCAAGTGGCAACATCCCCTGCGGAGAAGGCACTCGGGACCCTTGGGTGCGTGATGCCCAAACATATTGTGGCAGGGAAAGGGCCCGCCACATTATGCCCCTGAGGGCGGAGGTTCTAATAGAGAGG
>LQNS02277219.1:8227522-8243623 GCA_001587735.2 Parhyale hawaiensis | reverse complement strand
AGGGAAAGGGCCCGCCACATTATGCCCCTGAGGGCGGAGGTTCTAATAGAGAGGAGCGCACCCTCTCTATTTATCTTAAGGGAGCGTTGCGAGTAAACTTTTCCCTTAAACTGGCTGAGTGGCTTATCCAATCGGAGAGCGGCATTGTGTCACGCAGCCTATATAGGAAGGAGTCTTGAGCTCAAATTTTTATAGCTATTAACCATCGACAAAATTCCGAGCAGATGGATGTATGCAAAGGAAACTTGTATCCTGTATACCATTTGATGATGAAAGTAACAGTGTGAGCACTGGGATATAAATCTTTAGACACAATTGTCTTTGCAAAAAATTTAAGAACTGCCTGTCTGTATCTTCCTTAATTATATGTGCTGACCACTGCCACTTCAGCCGCTTTAAGGACTTCAAACGCCAGCTTCGATCACGTGACAAAGCCATGTGTTTACTCGCCCAGAGAGTGCTTGGGCTTGCTCCTCTCATTAGAAGCTCCTTGATCCCAACCTAGGAAATAAGAGGTTAGCATCCCCAGTATAGGAACGAGAGGGTAGTAGTCCTAATATAGAAAATGAGAGAGTAGTATCTTCGATACAGGAAGAGGGTAGTACCCCTGATATAACATGTAGGATGATACAGACGTCGGTCAAGCAGGGGCTTGGCCAAGGGAAGGAGAGTATGCAGAAACATCGGTACTGACCCACTCTAGTGACGTCACTAACCCCATCAGCACACCCATCTGTTAGCTATACAGACACGGTATAGGGTGTCGTGACGTCACCACAGAGGTCAGAAATTACAAAGATCGCTGTTATGTTAGATGTATTTGAAACGATAAAAAGCTCATCGCAATCAGAGTAACTTCACAAGCGTAAGGCAGACATGCAGAGCAAAAAACCAACAAAACACATATGGTTCTAGTCTAAATCAGAGCATGCACTGAGAGGGTAGGCGAAGTTCTATCTCCTTGTACCTTTGGTGTAATAATACATAAAGACCACAGGACCAAGAGTAATTTAAAATAGACAATATACATGTTTCTTATTTGAGAAATAAAACAAACTTTTGGCCAGCCTTCATATATCCAGAGCATTACCAATTTGAACGCTGACCTGCTGGGTAATGTTCATCTCTCTTTAGCTCTACAAGAGAGACCTAAGCATAGGGTTAACAAAGTTCAGTTGGAAATGTTACATGAAGAACGTTTGAGAACGTACGACCGGAACGGAGAAATCAATGGCAGCAAAAAAAAAATGATCTTCACTAGTACAACGCAACGCACAAAAATAAACGGTGAAAAGTCATATTGAAGGCATTGTGATCGGGAATGTAGTTACACAGCGAGGACGCATGCATTATTGGTGAGCGTCCAGTTCCAGCAACAAAAAGAAATATTTCTGCTATGTCGGACGAAATATCAACAGTAATCAATGGTTCTGTACGGTATATTAGCCTATCGATGCAGGACAAAAGACAGAGGCAGAGAAAGCTGATAGGAGCAGTGTTTGTATACAATAGCAGAGTAGGTAATTAAATAAATCAATACATAAATGCAAGAATGATCCAGACTTCTGAAAAAGAAGTGACACAACCGGAGAATGCAAAACATACTCAGAAGAATATTTAGTCAAACAGAAGCACGTGAAAATCGTTACATGCTAGCACAACCAATTTTAACCTCCGAATGTAACCCCAGTAGAATTCTTACCCAAGGCGCATAACAATTGCATTAACCTCTTAAAGGTCAGTTTTTAATTTTGGGGGCACTGCGTGTCCAGGTGCAATTTTGGGGGCACTGCATGTCCAGGTGCATCACATTCAATTGTTGAGGAAAATCATTTAGTCCCCATACTAGAAATCGAAAGTACGTAGTAGGTAGCAATTCAAGCCGCCTCTGCCCCACGATGAAAAAGTATGTACATGTATCTCGTGGGAAATCCACATTTTTGGAAATAAGACTCCCAGTAATACCTTGGGTTAGCACGTTATGGCGTTAAATAGCAACAAGTGTCTTTAACAAATACTCGTTCAACACGGCATATGAACACAACAGTTTTCGCAGCAAGCAACACGCATGCAAAGCACATCACCTGCAGGTGGCATAAGGAAAGTTAGCTCCGTTTCACTTTCGTGCCTATGAAATGTGCTTCACACTCTCTAAGACAGTAGTTATTGTCCAAACATTTTCGCCTATAGCATCCTTTATTGCTTTCTCATTTCGTTAGTACCCCCCACCCACCCACCACGGCTGACCAAATTCAGTTTTATTTAGGATAAGCATACAAATAGTATGTTAATTATGAAGAGACTGCATTACAGGAGTGTTGGTCAATAATTCAAATTCATTCCAGAAATAAAAATGATGTAATGACAAAAAGCTTGAAAATTACTTGCATCACTTAAAGTGAGATGTGTTGACATACCCTTTAGTGATGGGTCAGATGTCATTTTTGGACAACCATGGATGCGGATCTCGTAGCGGATTTTACAGTTCTGACATCCGCGGATGTGGATGAGATTGCGGAGGTTACCATCTCAAAATCCGCGGCTGCAGATGCGGATATTCGCCTCTTCACGCACACACAAACCCAAACCCCCTCACGACGGCAGTTCGTAGAGCATTTAGAAAAAGACTTCGATGTGCTTTGTTGACAGGGAAAGCACTTGCAGGCATTTCAAGCCAAATGACAAACTTTAGTTTTCAGCACTGAGCGCTGTGGATGAGCTTAGTGTACGGTGGTAAACCTGCACATCCGCACCTTTTTTGCGGCAAATGTGGATCTTTTAGTGGATTTTATAGCGCTGACATCCGCGGATGCTGCTGTGATTGCAGGTGTTACCATGTCAACATCCGCGGATGCTGCTGTGATTGCAGGTGTTACCATGTCAACATCAGAGGATGCGGATGTCCAAAAAAGAAGCGGATATCCGCGGATGTAGATATTCTCCCCACCACTAGGTACTACCCTCATGAACTATGTTGCGTTCCCCCAGAGGTACACAGACCCCAGTTTGGACAACACTGCCCTAAGATTCTTCTGTTCAAGCTCACCCTAACGATTGAGCAAACAGGTCTGTTTGGTAAAAAAAAATTTTCTATGTAACTGCAATGTTTTCCGTGTGTAGCATTTTGGGCAACAAAATTCAATTTAAAAGGTAGTTAATGAACGTAGCACATCGAATTTACTAGTGTACTCTAAATCCTGCGCATGATGGCCCCTTGAGGCAGATAGAAAACAAAAATAATTCAGAGGAATCCGCGGACGGAAGGATCTCAGGGTGACGCACATGAAGGGAATAACACCAAAGAATGCCACTAGAAACACGAAGATTGGCAGGTTTAAGCAATGCAGCTTCGTAAACTTGTGCACTCCATGAACTCACAGATGCAAATAATTCCGGAGAAAGTTACTGATAAATACAGGTAAGGTGGGCTGCACGCCAGCCGTTAAGCGTCACACCGTACGGCACACATCTTCTGTATAAAACAACACAGCCAGCGTGTTTGTAAAGTTCAAACAGCAGTACTAAATGAAAAATAACTAACGAACACACAAGACACTGAGGTTGCCTCCGATTCTTCCAATCCATCGTGATCAACTAATATGATTAGCTCTATCTTGTCTAAAATTTCAATTCTAAAAGTTCGTTTCGCCACTGTGAATTGAGATTCTGGTGGTAATCGCAAACCAATTACGCTGGAGACAGCCAAAGCTCATTCCGTCTTAGATGACTCGTGCATAAGCGTTTGGCGAAAAACACCTCCTCCTCAATGCAAACTGGGGAGTCCAACGCTCAGACTTGACGTTTCGGGCAAGTGCAAACTCAACGAATTACATAGACTTGACGGAGGAGGGCCACTCGGGCACGCTTCAAAAAACGGAAGGAGTTACAACTGTCCGTGTTCTCTGACCTCGAGTGCTGCTAAACTTACAGGACTAGCCATAGAAAGATATGTAATGAAATTATGGGGGCACGGGGCATGCGACCATATTGGGCCCATTATGGGTGGTCGGGTATCAACAACAACTAGAGTGCATACCTCCGCCAAGCAAGGAAATGTTAACGAAATATTCAAATAGGCCCTGAAACTAGGGTTCAATTTTTATCAGCAACAAACTTAAGTCATTTGTGCCTCTAGACAGTAATAACAGTTTCTAAAATTTTCTTGAACCGTCCGTAATTTTTTGAGGATGTTTTGACAAACATTTTGAGAAGCATTAGTCAAACACACAGACGGACAAACAGATCATCAGCAAATTTGGTCATTTGAGCCTTTTAACATTTCTAACAAATACTCTAAATTTAATCAATATTCGTCTACAACATCCTGAGTTACCATATATTGAGACAAACATTAGTCAAACACACACATACAGATGAACCAATCATCACCAAAAATTGGTCATTTGTGTCTTTCAACATTTCTAAAAAAAATTCCTACAAACTGACGGAGGCAAAAACATAACCTCCTTGATGGAGGTACGAACATAACCTCCTTGATGGAGGTACGAATATAACCTCCTTGATGGAGGTAAGACCATAACCTCCTTGACGGCGGTAATAAAGCCTTGTTTAAAAACTGAAGTGATCCGAATACCATGAGGTGGATATATCGCGGAAATGCTATATAATCGTCATAAATCCATTCTAAATTTAATAACGCTCCAAAAAATTTCGTACCAACTGGCCAGGATACCATCCAAATGAAAAATTTGCAGTGAAGTTCCACTACAGTCAGATTCATTCTAAACTTAATATGCGAAGGACTGAAGAGCAGGTGTCCCGGATACCATGAAAGGTGAAAATTTTGCAGTAATGCTTTACGGAAGATCCAATTTCGTTATGAATATAATGAAATGTGAGATGAATGCAGTAAAAATTTTCCTTAAATCGTCAATAGCAAAGACCGTTGTATGGTAACCGTAAGTTGACAAGAAATTAGGAGACACTGCAAAGGAAATTTTAAGTGCTCTGGATACCACAAAGTGCAAAACCCGCAGGAATACAACAGTAGGTACCCTCATAAATCCCTTTCCATTTTGCAGCTGTTCTAAAAACTTCACTACATAACTGCGCCGGATACCATGAGGTGGAAAAACGGCAGAAACGCCGCGTGGCAGATATTAATTCCCTCTCAATTTAGTAATCCTTAGAAATTCAGTAGTAGTCAGGACACCAGAAGAAGCAATAAAAAACATAAATCTAGCAGTACGCTATAAAAAAATTACATTTGCAGCATTTGGCACAGACACTGCACGAAGTGTTCAGCAGATAATTAAAGAGAACAATAACACGCACAGTTGCAGAGTTAAGAGCGCAGCAAGCAAGACAACAAACAGAATCAGCGACTTTTAATGTTCGAAAGCCAGCCTCAAAAATCTCCCAACTCCCAATGTTTTCTCCCTCCTGCTTGTGTGAATATTTATCTAACGTAAATCTCATATCGCCACTCGTCCGTCAACTTCTCCTGAAGTAAAGTTCAAATCGACGTTCCGGAAGCATAAGTAAAAAAAACATCCGCAACGGAGTTTCTCATTCAGGGCACAGTAGAGTGGTTACTCGACGTGCTACTACTTAATTAGTGTAAGCAGACTCGCAAAGTGAGGCTGGCGTTAGCTTGAGAGAAAAATTGGAAGGGCGGGAGAAATGCTTGGGGTTGACTCACGCTAGGCGCAGCAAGCAACACAACACACAGACGAGCGACATCTAGCAAGCGTGCAACTGAGTCTTGACGTCAAGAGGGCCTGTCAAACATATGGCCGTCCACAGTTGATCCTCAGACAAGAACAAACCAGCGTACATGATTTTACAAACAGAGTACAATAATGACAGCACCATACTCATGGAGTATCCAAAAGTAAAACATGTATTTCGAAATTCACGTCACAAATAATCAAACGACCGTGGCATACAGTGACTAGTGCATAAGAAAATTATGTTGGCCCAATCAACTGCTAGAACGAATACATAGCCTGGCAAGTACTGACACCGCATCAGAGGGGAACATTTGTATTCGAAAATCAAGATATGTACTTATATTGGCATCAATAAATATACCGGGTGTTGCAAAAAAAAAAAACTCTGCCAAACTTTCACAGGTGATAGGGACACTAAAAAAAAACACTTTTTCACAAATACCAAAAATTCCAAAACTTGTTCGTTTCCGAGATATTGACATGTGTAATTTGTAACAAAACTTTACCTAAAACTGCAACTAAATGAAGGCCTACCTACATACAATTCCAGTTGCAAATAAACAGTAAAGTGGAAACTGAAAGAATATTGTGTAAAGAAATGTAACACATTAATTTTACAACCAATTACATTAAATGTTCAAAATGTCCACCATTTACTTCAGTGCAGGCGTGACACCTCCTCTGAAAAGACTGTTGAACACGAGATAACATTTGTCGATCTTCAGCGACGTTGCCTTCTGCGACCGCGATCCTGGCAACCAGATCAAATTCTGACTGCAGAGGAGTGCCGTACACCAAAGTTTTCATGTGGCCCCAGAAAAAGAAATCCAGTGGATTGAGGTCGGGAGATCTAGCAGGCCATGTTACTGGACCATTTCGCCAGTCCGGTAAAGTAATTTGTAAACACAGTGTTGCCATAACGTAGGCAACTGCTGTATTGCCAGATCCAAGGTATAACTAGGATTAACGTAAAGACATATTAACTATTTGTAAGATTACCCTAAACGTTACACATGTTAATATCTCGGAAACGAACAAGTTTTGGAATTTTCGGTATTTGTGAAAAAGTGTTTGAGTGTCCCTATCACCTGTGAAAGTTTGGCAGAGTTTTTTTGCAACACCCGGTATAAGTTTGGCCTTACTGGTCGAAATGAGCATATTGGTACGGTATTTATATATAAGCTTGGCCTTATTGAACGAAATGAGCATATTGGTACGGTATTTATATATAAGCTTGGCCTTATTGAACGAAATGAGCATATTGGTACGGTATTTATATATAAGCTAGGCCTTACTGGAAGAAATGAGCATATTGGTACGGTATTTATATATAAGCTTGGCCTTACTGGAAGAAATTACTATATTGGTACGGTATTTATATTTAAGCTTGGCCTTCCTGGACGAAATGAGCATATTGGTATTTATATATAAGCTTGGCCTTACTGGAAGAAATGAGCATATTGGTATTTATACATAAGCTTGGCCTTACTGGAAGAAATGACTATATTGGTACGGTATTTATATATAAGCTTGGCCTTACTGGACGAAATGAGCATATGGGAGCAAAATTTGCGAGTGTGTTTTTTCTTTTGCAGTAACACAGGGATGTTTCAGATAGGTATAAATAATATAAGCCATTTGTCGGCGAGTCGCATTTAAAAAGTCTGAATTGTATGAAGGCATAAACATGAACGCCTTTTTCGAAGGCATCACAAATGTACGGCTGGCTTTTTGTCTGAAGGCATTAAGATGAACGGCTCGTTTGAAGGTAAGACTGTCAAGACTCAATTAACATACAGTGCGGCTTCCTGATAGCTGCAGACCTGAACCTTCGATATGTAATACTGTTGTAATTCAGCAATTCTAAGATTACCCAAGCAATATAATGTCAGCACGTCCGTCAAAATGGTGTCCAGTGAAGCTCGAGTAACGAGAAATTTCTTCAAAACTCACTGTCCCAACAGAAGATTTCGTCTCGACAAGGGTTGCGGAGCCAGAAAGTACATGGTTCAATCAGACTCTTTGAACACCTACTTGTCCTGGTATTCCTGGGAGGCAACTCCGACCCAACATAGTTAGCCTTTAGCAAGTCGGTCAATTCAGTCGAATGCTCAGGATTAACTACCAAAAATGTTCACAGTTACTGAGCAAAATAAAGCTTTGTTTTTCTACATTTGCAATGGTATTTTACAATATTTACTACTAGGGACACGAAATGGATCATGAAATATTTTTGCATCCAACTTTAAAAGTGTGAGTTGACTCGTAGAACAAGTCGATATCTATGTCCACTCAAAACCCACCAAAGTACGACGTACGACTCCGTAGTCGTTGTTTTGATTTATTAGCGCCAGTGTGCTGTGACCGAGAGTTGAACAGAGTTCGAGAAAAGAGGTTTCATGATTGAAATACTAACATCCTCATAAAGGCACGGTCCCTCATGCACAGTGCTTTCCAAGATGTTGACACACGTCATTTTTGATGCATGACGAGAGTATTTGTCTCTTCCGTAAGATAAAGCCTTGCAATTTTACAGTGTGATTCTGCAACCATACTACGGGTGTATCTAATGTGTGTCATACACACAGCAATAGCGAGACAACACTGTATATTTCACAGTAACTGCCAACATAAAGTCAACAAGTTAGTTATAAACCTCTGAACAGCTTGAGTCGACTCGTGTCGATTTCCCGTTTTCTCCCTTGATGGCTTTGGATCACACTGGATGTGGGTAGGGACATTTATTAATCTCCAATTGTCCAACTAACTGGTATTCAGATTTTAAAACGAATCAAAGGAGTTAAAAAATGAAGTTTCGATCTTTAGAAATTCTTGGCAATAAACCCGTCCTCCAGGCAATGTCAGGCCTCCTCGTAACTGTACGTCAACAAGTTAACTATCCCCAGGCTGCGACAGGTTTCTTGATTTCCATGAGAAGGTCACTATAATATCACAGTCTTATTATCGTCAGCATGAGTAAATATAATTATAACATGTCGTGATCAACAAACAATTTCCATAAGACTCCTGAGCATAAATCAGTCACGATTAATCAGCAGATGGTCATAGTAATCTAAAGGTTCAGGACTGTTGTAGCTATCGTAGGAGACGCTGCAGAAAGCGCCACTACCACTACCTCGGCGAGGACGTCCACGGGAGCAGCAGCAGCAGTAGCGGGAGGGGTGCCTTACTTGACGAGTCTCCTGAGCCAGTGGAGGCCGCGTCGTCCCAAAGCTCCGCCGTTCTGGTCACAGTGAGGCCAAGTACATTGAAGTCACCCATACACTGCTATTGTCTGCCAGTTAATTCGAACACGAGGAGATGCGTGGAAGGAAGGCCAAACTACGAACAGTTGTACCTCGGTTTACGAACGGCTCCCTTTCCAAACATATTGTAACTCTTATGACACAAGTTAAAAAAAATAATATTAAGGCTGAAGCAGACAAGACACCAAGGTTGTTAGGACTCGCAATTCCCAACAAAATGCTCAACAGGCTCTGAGAAGAAATTGCTTGAAAAGTAAATTCGGAATGATGGATCCACGTAGCCAATTTCTTTTGCTCGTCTTGGAGCAAGTCAAGGCAACTCCTAATCCAGTTTTTCCCTGTTAGCAAAGCACTACTGCAGTCTAATAGGGCAATGCAAGTGCATTCTCTTTCCATTCTCGACTTTAAATATGAGAGTGGACATTAATCAATATAGAACAGTGAAGAAATTCATTAAAAATCGACAAGCCGCGGTACTGCAGCTGGTTGTGATAGCACATGTAATGTGAAAAGTATAATGAACTTCTAGCAAAGTTGGTACAGGAGTTGTAAGCAGAAAATTGATAAATAATTAGCACTGTATCATTTAATTTCGTGGATCCATACTCTGCAACTTGTCGATGATTATCCCATAAAAGATTTCAACTTGAGAAAATTTCCAAACACCTACCGTACATGTACATTAAGAGGCAAACTTAACATTTCTATAATTCTGCGAATAAGAATCCACGAACACGTCTTATACATTAAAAATACTTCATAATGCGTGTTTTTTCTTTGGGAAGGCCTGGAATGATCAATCCAATTACAGCAGTGCTTATGGGAAAAACTAACTCGATGTTCGAACTATTGAAATGGAATGCGTTCGAAAGCCGAGGTGCTACTGTACATCGCCCCAGTCTGTCTACCTGACAAACATGGGGCGAGTTTAACCACTTCCACACGCAGCACCTCAAACATATATTTCTTTTCAATAACCAAGTTATTGACAAGCATCTCTTAATAAAAAAAAAAGGTCTCGTCCACAAACAAATTCAACAGTTAGCCTATGCAAAGTAACAGCGAGATTTACCCATGAAAATGCAAGCTTACTACACAGTATTGATCAGTGACGGGAATGCACTGAGACTGATGCGCCCAACTAATATAAAACAACCAAGATCACTAAATATATACTGGAACCCACAGTAATGTGGAACACGCAGTAGCAGCAGACTAAAGGTCCTGATATTGACTCTCAAGGCCGCGAGTTCAAACCTCCTTGCAATGTGGGCCAGCTCTTCGGGGCGCTTGACGTGATCAGTGAGAATCCGGTCTGCGCGCCACTGTAGATTTACTGACCTCCCTCTGTGTGTCAGTGATGGGGAGAGTCAGTGCAGATCTGTATGTAGCATGGAGCCTTCCGCTGCTCCGCCATAGCTAGACGAAGCGTGATGCCATCTACTACTTTCTTTGATAACTCCACGAGTAACAGACAATAGGAATCTCGACAAGAAAAGCCCCCTACTACTAACACCATTATCAGAAAACTACAATATATGAGGCGTCCAGAGTCAGAGGGGCGAACCGACCAAAACAAAAAGTGGGAGAAAAACGCGGTCAAAGTTTCGCTACTTTAATTCCATTGTATTTTTGTAAGTAAACGCCTTATTGGTCGAGCGAGGAGGTACATACAATGCCGCGCGCTGATTGGCAGGTCGGGCGGGAGGAGGTTCGCCTCTCTGTTTCTACGAAATCGGAGTTGGTCGGTCGGCCGGCCAGACGCGAAAAAGTAACCCAAACTAAACCTTCCATTACTCGTCTATAAGATCGCTTTTCGTGTTGTAACTTGTATACAAATAGAGAGGAGGGTTAGGCCCTTCGTGATCCGTAGCTAACTCCAAACCGATAAAAGTGGTCGGTTCGCCCCTCTGACTCGACGCCTCATATATGGCAATGCCGTGCGATGGGGTAACTCGGGACGATTTTTGACGTTTTTTGTTAATAACTTCTTACTATGAATGATTTTTGCTACAAACTAGGTGTCATTTTGTAGGTTTAAATGAGAGCTACAGAAAGGTGTATATATAAAAAAAAATTCTAGCTTTTAACCATAGCTAGCAATGAACGAAAAACGAGCGTCCCGAGTTACCCCGGCATGCAGGGCAACTCGGGACACCTGTAAAAAAAAAAGTGTTAGAAATATCCTTTAAAACTATTTTTAGAAGCTCAGATGTCTAATGATGATTGCCGATGTCCACCGTGTATTATCTGACTATATTAATATGTTGGACGAAGTTTTTGAAGTCATAAACTCATGTGGAGTAAGATTGAATTGTATTTCTACCATCGTATTCTATCACAAATTTTTTAATTTTTCTCAACTCTATTCTACGTAAGTACATGCCTGATTTGCAGCCAGATTTCATTGACAGGCACTCTATGACGGAAAACTGCCCAAAAATTCTGCCATTGACGAAGTATATGCCGTGATGGTGAATCCTCAGTATGACGTTCTGATGAAACATTACAATACAAAGCATTCCTTGCGATGATGTAGAGTCCAGTTAATGTTATCCAGTATAACATGTTCTCTACACTTCTCAGGACCTGTTACATGTCCTTGACGTATTTCCTCCATAAAACGTAACTAAAAACTTGTTTATAATGCCGCACTGTCGTTATTAGTGCAAAGTAATATCCAGTGCCGCATTTGACGTTATTAGTACGTTTTTTCATGTAAATACCTACTAATACTTATCGCCGTGAACAACAATGAATGTTTTAGTCACTTTCAAGTTAAATCAGACCTCTTTACTGAAAAATATTATTGAGATAAAAACGTTTTACTGGGTGTCCCGATTTACCCCGGCAAGGTCTCCACAATTACCCCGGGTTGCGGGAATGGCCGTCATTTTGTTTTGAGAAGAGGTAGATAAATTCTGATTGTGAGATTCTATAGCCAACACCCTATAGGCTAAATTCCATCTAAGCAACTTTTTGCTCTCCGCCTTTTAGATTTTTCTCCCCAGACCTTAGCAGGGGGTTTTGGAAAAAACGAAAAATACGTTTTTTTCAAGAATTTTTTTCTAGTATTTGCATGAGCTGAATTGAATGCTTTCTATGCTGAACCGATAGCAAAAATATTGAAGTTTATTGCCCTATTTTTAGTTTGGCGAAACTCTGCATAGTTTGATTTCTACAGCCCTTAATATGTGAAGTGAGAGTGCTGTCCCGAGTTACCCCGTCGTACGGTATATACTGCCAACACTGACACACGCAGCTACCATGCACTACTCGCTACATTTAGTGCAATAATCTACCACAGCATAAGCTGCGGATTTCGTTTTCGTTGAAGGATAAGTGGGAACCAATACAAGGAGGAAAATAGCACATGGAAACAGAAAGTCTGGAAAAAGAAAACAAAATAAAGAATGTAGAAGAGGGGAAAAGAGTAAAGCCAAGTGAGAAATGGAAGAAAAACGTCACGAAGGTCAAGCTAGGGCCAAGGTAGTCACTGAAGTCCCTCCTTCTGAGGCCTGACAACTGGGATCACTGAGCCTGCTCCCGCCATGCCATACTAACTTCTTAGAAAATATCAGCTCGTGTAATCAATGCAAGAAATCAATCAAATAAGCATGATAGCAGTATATAAATGATGACAATCAATTCAAATTATCGAGCAATAAATACCTAAGAAAACATATTCCTCTGTTTGGGAAATAACAAAACATAGCATTCATTTGTGGCTTGCCAACTGTTTAAATATAACATAAAAACTATGAAGAAGTTGAAGATGTGCCCCACAATCAATCGCAACGTGAAGCAACGCTTGATTTGCCGTCCATAAAAAAATGTTCAAAGACTTAATACATCGAGGGAAGCCCAGGGTACGTCCAATTATTTCCAAAAAGCAACGAATTTTCAAGTCACCGTTAAGTTTCGAGGAAATTAAGCTAGAGCCTCATTATTAATTCGAAGCTGTAGCAGCGTTTCACTAGCTGTCCTGCACATAGCTAACTAAAGCACTCGTTTGGCCATAGCTCCGCAATGCAAGGCACGGTAATGAAATATTAAAATTGGTTCTGAAACCATGATTTTCCTTATATCAACATCAAAATCTAATCATTTGTGCCTTTTAAGAGTATTAAAAGTTTATGTAATTTTCTTGAAGATCCGTTCTTAACTTTTATGAGTTATGCTGCTAACAAACATTTTGACAAACATTAGTCAAACACACAAACGGACCAACCAATCACCACCAAAGCTTGCTCAATTATGTCTCTTAACATTACAAACGATTCCTGTAAATTTCATAAAGATCCAGTGAAAACTTTTTGTGTTATTGTACTAACAAGCAAAAAATCAAATACGACGACAAACAAATAGATCATCACAAAATTTGGTAATTTACTCTTCGCAATATACCTAACAACTCATGTCACTTTCATAAAAATCCGTCCATATCTTTTTGAGGTAGCCTATGGCAATAAAAAAATGAGGTAGACAAACAGACGGATCTTCACCAAAAGTTAATCATCTGCTCATAACATACCTAACAATTTCTGTAAATTTCGTTGAAATCCGTTCATAACTTATTGAATTATCTTGATGACAGACAAACTCGACGAAAACAAAACCTCTTTGGCGGAGGTAATTATCTGTCTTATCAGAGCTCTGTGGTCAAGCCTGACAAGAATTTTAAGGTTGAGCAACGTTTGGCTTAATGTCATTTGCATACTTAAAAGTAGGCAATTGTTTTCAAGGAAACACGGTTGAGCCCTAACGTTAATATTAAGGAGCAAGCAAAATATATATTTACTTGTGGTTGAAAGTTAATTTATACCCAATTGAGGTAAAAAAAAATGTGAAACACAAAAACTATTAGGAAATAAAGGGTGCATCCAACCATTTACTCCAAGCAGTAAAGGGACTGCGTAACGGGGTCACCATAAGCACAAGCAGAGCGTTACAGGGGAATAATGCAGCAACTACCCTTTTGACGCCTGAATTAATCATCAGTTCACCCAGGAATAGCACGCCTGTGTCGTGCCGACACGGGCAGAGCGGGTAGTTAAGGGCTAGCTCCTTACTAGAAAGTCAGGTCGTTTGGCCACATTTTATCCCTAAGGCTAAGAGGCTAAAGTAAGGTCGGTTTCCTGTAACAAAAGCATTGGTTGAATGGCGTTTACGATGAACGCTTGTCCACATAGGGTTAGGTAGCGCTATGCCCAAAGGAACTGATGGTCAACTCGGAAGGCAAAGGGCTTCGGGACATGAACTTACGTGCAGTGCCGACGTGGGGAACAAGTAAAGTATTTTCAGATACCAACGTAATCAAACAAAATAAAATAATATGAAATGATATATGCGAATGAAAATCCAGTTCACGCGATGACAATGGAAAATAAAATTTTCCACATAGCATTCATAAAAATAACATAGGCCCGATATATTTCATACCATATATATCTACATATAAGTAATCTGTCCAAATATAAATAAAAATACACAATTACAAAGCAAGGTAGGTAACGCAATCATAACATAAAACAGTAGCTACATATTTATTAATTAAACAAAAACATAATTTTCGACAATGGCATACAGATTTTTCTCAGAAACTCGTACAAGTTCGTTACGAATGAAAGATGGGATACCTACCTCTCCTGAACGCCAAAATATATAAATGAAAAATAATGTCTCAAAAATACATGTGATATAGAGTAAACTCAGGCAGAACATAGACACAGGAGCATAAGGGTACTGATCATCCACGGATGGAGTCAAAAATAGGAGGGCTCAGTAGCAAATAAATCATATATTGTACGGTCATTGCAGAGGGGCAGCCATTTCACTAGAAAAAAGTAGGTACACTACTTCAATTGTTAGAATGCAAGTAGCACTTGCAGGAGTAGTCTCACTGGAAGTACCTAACACACAAAACACACTATGTATTCAAGAGAATGCTAAAATACTACTGTAAGCAATAAAAAAAATGAAAACTACGGTTTCACAAGTTCGCCATCAGTAAATACAAATACGACTAATACTGGAAAAAAAGAAATGATCACAGTAAAGCTACTCACAGTGCCTACGATGGGGTAGAGAAATCCCGCCCCCACAGAGGCCCGCACTTGGCTGATGGGGATGGTGAAGCCTGTGGGTGCTCCCTTCACGGTGGGGTCCCCAGTGAAGGAGAGGTGAGTCTTGGCCATGCAGATTGGCAGGCCGCTGAAGCCCTGAGCGTACAGAAACTGTTAAGTCTAGCCCAAAGTTTATCCCTTTTGTCCCTAGACTAGTTTATGATACATAATTTTGTTTTCTGGTAAAGGCGTTAGATGTATGATTCGTAAGTTTATCGCTTTTATGCTTACATTACCTATAGGCTAATCTAATGCAATAGAACCTTGTCTTATGGTAAAGCTGCTAGATGTAGGTATCCTAAGTTGATTCCATTCATGTTAGAATAAGTTTCCGACGTACTACAACATTGTTTAATTGTTAACACGAGTCATTGAGTGGAACAATATAATACGAAATGTAACAGTGACTTTCTGTTCATTGTAGTACAGAAGAATATGCTTTGTTTTTATACGTCATTCATTTTTGTTAAGTATACCAAGGTATTTTACTCATTCGTTTTATGAAAATATAACAAATTTGGCTTAACAAATATACAAGCTCCTGGGGTTACATTCATAAGAAGACTGAGAAAGCTTGACACACTTCAACTCTGCCAATGTTGAAACAAGCGAACCAAACCGTCCGTCCCATTGCACATCATGCACGATGCAACTGACAATCTCGAAAAAGCAAATTAAAACAGTAGCCTTGAAAGAAATGTCAGCACAGTCCATATTCATTTTGAAAAATTAATCTTTTCTAATTTCAGAAAAAAAAATACTGAATCCTGCTCGATGCCTTATGTTATAACAGAAGATAAAGAGTGAAGACTTATACAAACCGAATTTAGCGCTGTCTCAGGTAAGGTTTGAGTTTGGTGGACTCAACTTTGGGGGTAAAAAAGTCCTCACCTGTCGTCTGTAACGATCAATCTGCTCCTGGGCCTCGGGCTTGATTTCAACATCATCAGCGCCGTATATTTTCTGAGCAATCGTGCGGATCTTGTCCTCAATGGGCAGGTCCAGATTGTAGAGGAA
>LQNS02277219.1:8186744-8200564 GCA_001587735.2 Parhyale hawaiensis | reverse complement strand
TGACAGTGGGCACGAGCCTGTTGTAGAGGGCGGTGTCCGACTGAGTGGCCTCATGGAAGATCCGAGCATCAATTTGTGCAGCCAGGAGGTTATTGGCTGCAGTGATGGCGTGGATGTCGCCAGTGAGATGAAGGTTAAACTCATCCATCGGGATGACTTGAGACCAGCCACCACCTGCTGCTCCACCTGCGTCGTCCAAAACTGTTAATACAAGGCCTCGCCAAGAAGACTTAATAGCAGCATTATTATATTATACTGAGTAGTTTCAGCATGTTTCCACAACAAAGGTGAGCTCACAGAGGAAGCAAAAAAAGACGTATAGTAGGTTATTGGTACATCGATAGAATCGTGTAACCCAAGCATGAGGGTGTTCCTAAACAGGAACAACGCGCATGGGAACAGCAAGGCGGAAAAGAAGAGAAGAATAGAGTTAGTTACTTAGTTATAGTCAGAAGATTTAAGCCTCCGTTTCCGAGCGGAACAATATCACCGAGGAAAGAACAAGGGACATATAGTATGTCGATAGAAACGGGGAACCCATGAAGGTGCTCCCACACACGATCAACGTGAACAGCAAGTCGGGAAAGAAGAAGAAGAACAGAATAAAGCATGAGCAAGTAGGAGTATGAAATCAGGAAGGGAGCAAAGTGGGCACGAAAGACAGACGTCCCGAAGGCCTAGCTAACGGCTAAGGTAACCTACACGAGCCCACTGGGGTTGCTTGGCTCCATAGCATAGGATGGACGAACCGAACTTACCTAACCCTATGGCCCATCCCATGCCCCGTAAGGGAACCGACCGACAGTTAAACAACACTAAATAATGGTGGTCCATGTTCCCAAACATTAGCTGTATCTTCACATTCAGGATACAACGAATAGCACTTCACTGCAAAGCTTTTACACAGATTAAAATCACCATTAAATGAACGAATTTCGATGGAAAAACAAAAACAATACCTAGACGACGGAACGAGCATCTCGATAAACGAAGACATTGGTGCAGCAGAAAATATATGTAGTGCTAATTTATAATGTGAAAAACATCGAGGCAACAGGTGATTCAGTGAAGAACGGCTTTTCCATCTTCCTTGCTCAAGAAGAGGATGTCAAGAAGTACAGAGTTATATTAGCTACCTCAGTAAAGTGCAGAGGATTATAGAAGATGCAATATATATCTTCAGCATTTTTAAGGGACTTATTTACCGGTATTCGGCGCTTTAATTTCATGCAATCTTATCCCCTAACAGCATCGCTCGTGACATGCATGCACATGAACGACGATAATTATGACACGAAAATATATAAGAGAGTCTCAAACTCCGGACCGACTGAGCTTGCGGAAGAAAAACGTGCAGCATGCCTCAAAGCTCACTCACTGATTGTGCTTCTAATTTCCCTGACAAACCAAAAAAGTAACAGAGAGCCCACAAAAGGGCATTTCCTGTTACCTTTTATTACTAATAGCTACATTCCATGTATCACTACGCACGCATTTCAAGTATGAGGCGCAGTTAGGTTCATTACACAATAAGTGGCTAGAAGCTGCGCTAAAGAATAGCTCAGTTTAACCCAAGAACACAAACGCTGGGTCGATCACACCTTAGAGAAACTTGATCACGTGACCACACTGTGGTGGGCACCTCAAAAAGCGCGTCCCAATTTAATTAAAGAAGCGGACGTGGTCACAAATGCAGGAAGAGTTGTTGCTTCACGGCATTTTATAACTTTTAATAAACTATTCAGTTTTGTCTGGGCTTTGATCATTTTAAAAATGAGTCTATGTTCCATAATATAACGTTTGCGTTGTGGATAACATAGCATATAATATGCCCTTTATTACCAGAGACCCAACACCAAGACCACGGTAACGATACATTCAGCGTACCTTTGATGCCGAAGGTCGGTCCTTGGGAAGGCTGTCGCACGCACGCGAAGACGTTGCTGTTGCAGTGAGCGCCAATAGCTTGGGTGAGACCTATGGTAGTAGTACTCTTGCCCTCCCCTAGGGGTGTGGGGGTGATGCTGCAAGTAGTAAGCATCATTACTTGGTTACACCGCCGAGCACCACTAAGTACCCATGATGGTGACCTCGACAGCACCGAGAACTCAGTACCGATACCAGCGTTGCGGAGTCGGACGGCAAAGTCCGTAGTCGACTCCTGGTGCTAGCTGGTTTTCAACTCCTACTCCTGAACTCCAAAATTTACGAACTCCACAACTATGCATAAGACAGCTCCAAGGTAACACACACTTTGTTTAGTGCAATAGCTGCTAAAATACAGGGTGTTTCAAACTTTTTTCATTGCAACATGGAAATATACCTATATTACACAATAGTAAGCTACGGTACTTGATAGTTAAATTAGTATCAAATTGTAAGAAAGCATTTGTAGGATTGTAAAGCTTTCTATTTGTTCATAGGTTGGTGGTTACACAAATACACGAGTCATTATCTTAAAGATGTAGGACTTGCAGAAAATTATTCAGGGCTATAGTCTTGTTCATTAGAATTTCATTGTTTTGCTGTGAAAACTGTTGACGATGGATCGATTACTTGCGAAGGAACATACTAATCGTAACATATTTGTATATAGAGAGATTTTTCAGAAGTGACCAGTTATGTTTATTTTACATCTCGCCCTACTGTGCTTCGGTCAACTGAGATGCCACGAGAGTGAAAAGCTGTTATTTCAAAGCGAACCTCACATTTCCAAAACAGCAGGGACGAGAAAAGAGTAGAGAGCTTACCCAGCCACGACGATGTACTTGCCATCCTTAGCGGCTTCGAGTCTCTTGAGTACGGAGAGTTCAATCTTAGCCTTTTTGTTGCCGTAAAGAGAAACTTCACTGGACAACAGCCCGATTTCATTTGCCAGTTCTGATATGTCTTTGGGCGTCTGAGACCGCGCAATTTCAATGTCACTGAAACAGGAACACAGGTAGTTACTATATTAATATTGTCAGTATTATGAAGTAAAAAGAAGAGCTAGAAAATGTAGTAAATAATCATACGCACAGACGTCAGTATGAGCCTCAAGGTACTACCGTACCGCGAGGGTACTTTTCAATTAGAAAAAAAACAAGGGGTGGGCAAAGACCAGCGGGATAGCGAAGTACAGAGAAGCACGGGACACGGGAATAGTAAAATGGGCAAAAAAAAAAAAAAACCATGACTGGTACAAGCGAGAAAAAAAGCTGGAAAGGGTTAAATCAAACAATGATTAGAAGCAGAGAGGAAAGAGCTAACTAAGAATGGACACTAAACGGATGTCTGAACGGTCAATCGTCCTGGGAAATAGAAATTACCTAGGTATCTTTTCCTGCGGCTCAATGGTGAGGTAACGCATGTTCCACTGTCCCACCCTCATGGTGTTGGCAGCACGCTCGCCGGCCAGCACGGTGTTCTGCATTAGCATGGCCACAGTCATGGGACCCACACCTCCTGGTACTGGCGTGATCACTGAAGCCACCTGCGTAGAGGCTTGCGCATTACATTTGACAACATACAAATTTAACCCTACAACGACGAAGAGAAGGTAAGTTTCTCTTAGGAATACTATTGATTGAAGTGTCCGCAAAGGAGGACACTGGGTGTTACTGGGTGATGGATCACAAAACAAGATTTAACATTTCGACAGGGAAAAGGGAAGCATATGTTTGTCAAGATACACACTGGAGAACCAAATTACCAAACAAGATCATCAGAGCACAAGAGAGGAAGTACAGACTATAGACGCTGTAGGTAGAGTAAAGGAAGAGAAAAAATAAATTGAACTGAACCAAACATGTTCCTATTCCTATAAAAAACTGAGTCTAGCAGGTTTTGGTCCCATCAACCCAAATTTCTAGTTGTTCAAGATATGGACCAGTCTCGCCGCTGGAATGTGAGTAAACCAGTCTATATGTTGGTTAAAGCCTACCTAGACACAATGAGGTCTTACAAGAGCGGAACAGGACGGTACCTATAAGATTTCAGTGCTCTAGTGCAAATGTGCAGCGAGTAGGAAAAGAACTGGACGCTAAGAAAATAGAAGAAAAGAAATTGAGCACAGAAGAACGATAGCTCGCAAACCTAACAAGGCTAAAACAACTGTAATGCGAGATTCCCACGCTGCAGTGGAGTTCACATTAACAGTAATTATATCTCCCACGATTCACTGAAACTGATAAGAAGGCTTTTGTATTACCTCTGACACTTCCTTGAAGTCGACATCTCCAACGAGCCTTTGACCCGATTTCTTTGTGGCATCTGGGAAAACAGACACAGAAGCACTCAGTGAAACGCTATAATATAAGAGCAGACGTAGGGTTGGCATTAAAAAACCACCTTATAAACCTAGTCGGTAGTTTGTTTCTTCAAAGAAGCATTTTTTGAGCAAATAAAAGCTGGACAGCAGTGAATAACAGTTTAAATATATATACTCAACACTGCGCTACTAAATCATATATGGCATTATACTTGCTTGTACACTTCAAAAATATGTTCAGATGCCCTATGTAAAATGTACTGATGGGCCAAAATAGCTCAAAAATTCCCCCTCCCCAAAAAAACTGATAACTTCAAAGTTCAAACTAATCAAAGAAATCTATGTACAGTATTAGTTAGAACCACAACTGTCAAAGCATATTATTGGTGGACAGCCTGATTGAATGATTAGTAACCTAGGGAATTATCATGGTATATTATATACAAGTTTATCTTCTGAAGCTTCAACAAATGCAATTGTTACCAAAGTCCAAATTAGGCTACACAGACTGATGTGTTAGTGTGTCTAGCAGTACTGAACACAACGCTTACATCTGTGTTGAGTGTTTGCTACTAGCTTATAATTGATGTCCCAATGTTAATCAGTAATAAAGCGTTTTAGTCTTGTGCATCTAAAGTTCTCAGCCAGCTCAAGGAATCCTCGAGAAAATGCCAGATTTCATGTGGGCAGTCAAGTCTTGGGGTAGTTTATACCCTAAACAATATAGTAGCTATCGGTAAGAACTAAATTTGGCTCCTTCTTACTCATAAATCTTTACTGCCCACAACCTCCAAGAGTTCTTTTGTACAATAATTTATTGGTTACCAAAGTAGTTAATAATTCTATTTTTTGTAACAGAAGAGAAGCTACTCTTCACTTAAACGTCGTCTAAGGTAGCAGCTTGTGCTTTTGACTTCCTTTAGGCGGCGTGCTTCAGCTCGCTGGTCAGGAGTCTAAATGACATAGCTTATGTTCCACCCTAATCTTTTGATAGCATTGCCCCAAACGTGATTTGGCTTGACAAGCGTTGCACTGCCAAAAAAAATATCTTCTCCGCCATAGCAAATACTGATTGCATAGATTCAGTAGCTTTTTTTATATCTGAGCAAGTTGGGTTCAGGTAAAGTACATTTAGAACAAATGTTTCACAATTTAAATTTAGTCACGGTCAATGAGACTATGGTTAGTCCCAAGAATGCGAAGTGTTTTGCCATTCACTCTCGTGTGTAGCAGGCTTAAACTGCTTTAGAATAATTTTTGGGGGAAAAATCGGTTTTGGGGCAGTTTTGGCTGCAGTTCTGACTGCATGAAACTCTTTCTTTGCAACTACTTTTTAATATTATTGTAGCCACATAATCAGGTAGCTACTTAAATCTATACAAACTAAACTTATAATGGTATAGTGTTAAAGCTGAACAGCAAGTATTCCCTCTTAATATTGTGGTTGAATAATTAGGCTTGGAAGTGCTGAGTGTCGACCATTATACTATGTAAAGGGTATTACACAAGATAAGGTATCAGTAATTTTGAAAGTAGAGTGAACAAGAATGCCTTGTAGGAAGAATCCTTACCTAGTGGGGAGGTCGAAAGTTGTTAGTCAGCACTTTGGCATTTTTCACATCTAGGTCAAGTGGTCAACCCACGTGACTACCTACAAGAGATAATGGTGATAGTTCAATTCCTTTTAGCAATTATTGGATAGAAAGATATGCATACAATTATACACTTATGCAAACAAACATAGCTACACTTAGGACGACAACATTATCACCTCTCTCACTTCGCTCACTGACGACAATCACCTTTCTCATTTTGTATGTAGCTTGGTGATAAATAGTCTAATTCGATTCCTTGTCAAGCAACACACTAGCAACTTCTTTGGTCTTAAAAATATTTATACCTATTAGATCGAGCAGTGCCTAATTAGTAAAATGTAAAGTAAATTTAGTTTGTTAGGCACTGCAGCAAAATTTGCTGTGGGGTCACAAGTAAAAAGCAATATTGTAACTATAAAGGCTGAAACAAAATAGCAATAGCTATCTGGAGCTGCAGGATATTCATTCATTACCTTCTATGCTTGTCAAGTCAGTGAGGCAGCCTAATTTTCAAAAATATGATTTGCAGACTCACAAGTATTGACATTTTGTTCACATTGACTCGCCATAGAATTCACTGAAGTTTAAACTACTACCTTTTATTATTTTTCCAAAGTAGTATTATTGGCTATATCCATTAACGCCATAGGTTTAAACCTGACAGCTTTAACTATCACTCTGTATCAATATGCCATATGGCTTCCATTGTCTGGATTTTTCTAAAATTTTTGAGCGAGCTTCAGCTCTCTGTAAAATGTTTGAACTTATTATTAATTTTCTGCTATTTGTGTTTTACACCTGGCTATGCAATGAAATATGAAGAAAACTGGTGGATGTGAAGATGAAATATACATTAACATTTATTAGTCAGCCATTAACTGTCCCCCATTTGAGATAGCCTACTAGCTAATATTTTATATCATAAATTGTTACCAGCATTTGATTATTCGATGAGTTGTTAGAGGAATAAGCTCTTTCCAACAGTTGAATAGGAGCAGATAAACGATGAAGCATTATTTTTACCATTGGAAAAGTTTCCCCCATAAAAAACAAAAACCCAAAAAACAACCCCCCCTCCCCCCCCCAAAAAAAAAAACACTAGCTACCCAGTGGGTTTAAGAAAAAAACCTTGGGTTTTTTTTCAACCCTGCAGAGACGTAACTTCTGAGGAAACCTGAGCGGTAAAATACCTCGGTACCTACATGGAGAATATATCACCACGATAATCCATTCAAGCTAGAAAGGGAAATTGCCATCGCTTATAGCTGAAATGTGTGGCAGCTACAGTTAGAAGAAGAGGTCAAATAACTGGAGTGAGCGTCAGCCTAATTTTTGGAAGCTTTAGGAAGCAAAGACATGGCTGTAGTGGATGGACCTAAGGCCGTCACTCAATGTAAGTTGTCCTGAAGTTTCAACATTTTGGCCTCAACTTCGAGATACAGTACTAGGAAAATGGTCCACAAGAAAATAAAAACCTCGTGATTTCTGGCATATATCACCTATAACCTAAAAGAAGGCCATCAAAACCGTATACTAGACACCATCGCGTGTTTTTATGTTTATATATCTCTATCACGCTCTTAAGAAAATAGGTAGACTAAGCGAAAAATTGATCAGATTGGAAATTTTGGCAATCCTATTTCATACTACATAATAGAATCTAGATGCAAAAATTTGAACAGGTCGTACAAGATGTTCAAAGAAGGAATCCCTTCTAAAATTCAATGCATACCTTCTCCATACTCTGCCAGGGTTGAAATCCCAACAATGAAGATATTTATAGCTTAACATAGCGCTCTAATAGAGTAGGTATAATGTTATTTGTTCCTTTTATCAAAATTAGGTATGTTTTTAGTTCATGATATATATATTGATGAAATGAAGCACAGTGGGAAGCAACTTTCTGGGGTACAGTAGAAGCATTAGCTAATTATTTAGTTCAACTAATTTTCTTCACTTGACGAAGCAGTTTTTGAAAACAAAAATTTGGACGCAGTGAAATTATATCCTCGTGTATAGAGGATACGAGGATCGAAGCTTGAGTGCTTCTTAATTAAAACTCACTTTTTTGCATATTATCTAAGGGAAGGAAGGAGTGTGCTGCTCATACAAATTGAAACCAATAGCACTCATCTCTTATGATCTGAGTTGGTAGTTATAGCATTAGCATCATAACCATATTAGTAATACAGGTGAGATCAATGAAGAACTATCACAAATTCTTGGCCATTAATTTTTAAGGTACAGAAACCCTAGCAATTTTAGTAATTGACCACTGATACCACCCAGGGATGCACAGTGACATACAACTGATGAGCAATAGATCACTGCTCGCATGCTTCAATTGCCGCTTAACATTATTGCACAGCGGGAGAGTTCACTGGTACTATCCAGGGCTCTTGTCCAGACTTCTTTTGGACAACAATATTCAAGTGCAGTGACCAGCGTATTGTAGGTTTGCATACAATGGGCTTTGTTGTATGAGAGAGACTAATCCGGTTATGTTGTAAAAAGTTTCTATGAAAAGCTTATGTATTCATGTTGAAATTTTCATAAGGTTGCTGAATAAGATGAGCTATCAGAACAACACCTTTCAAGAACAATAGACAACGGTATAAATACCATTTCGTTTTCCTTGATACTTCGGAATCCCTTTTAATTCTTCTTTGAAAAATGGAAGTAGGGTATTTCTGACTTGGTGATTGTTTCTGAAATCTGAGTAGCAGACTAGCTGGCGAGAGCCCTGAGGAGACCCGTGCCATATTTTGGGCACAAAATTCTGGCGCTCAGAAGTCTCCATTTATCTCCAGGTTTCAGTTAATTTAATTACGCTTATGTCCATGAAGTAAAATAGCTGATCAGCACGTTTTATATATTACTGCAATTCATCCTGTTGATACAAACTAGGACATCTTTGCTTCTATCTAGCAAATCAACAAACAATATAATTAAGACCAATGTGCATTTATCAGTCCATTTTTTGTTACGCTTTAATGAACCAGCAGGCAAACAACAGGCCAGGTTGTAGACTGTGGTGATTCCAAAACGTTTACAAGAGGGACGTAGCAACGGCTAGTGAAATCGGAAGCAGAACGCTTAGATAAAGTTGAAGCCTGGCTGCACAAACGGCTGGGAGCCTGTGATTGGCGGAATTTGATGGCTGGCAGCCTGTGCTTGGTGGAAAGGAAGGGAGCAGCCATGGAAGAATAAAATAATTCCTAGCCGGTACGGCGAATGTGGCATTCCCTCCTTCCATTCTGTCAGGCTCATGAAACCAGAGACAAAAAATTGACCAAGTTACTGATGATGGCAGAAGAATGCAACATCATTTTTGAATGTTCTTCTTGATTTGATAACGTTGAAGTCAAAGTAATGAAGACTTGTACAGCTGCTCTTAGCTCTCATACATCTTGATTGGCAGTATTTTGCAACATCCAAATTTCAGCTAGTCTGAGTTCACATGAAAATTATGCAAAAAAATAACGGATAAAATAGTGAAACATTCTTCACAGTATCGAAAAATAAGAAGACGAGACAATAATGTGAAAATTTGTTGCAACAATTATCTCATCAACTTTACTTCTTCCCTTGACGAAACAGCTTTCACTCGTGTGAAATAAATTTGAGCGATGTGATATCGTCGCGTAACTATGCTGCAAAGCTCACAATTATTTCATGAATGATGCTTATATGTCTGCAAAAATGAAATAATTTTTCAGCATGCCATTGAAGCACATGAAACCAACGAAAGAAGCCGAGAATGCTCACGCTCCCAAGTTCCTTGATTTGGTAGTTGTAGGGCATTCGCCATATTATAAAGCTGCTAGTATCTTAGTTAGCATTAGTACGGACGTTAGGCTTTCAATAGCTAATAGATAGGGCAACATCAGAGGTGAAAACCCAGAATGACGGCAGAGCTAAATGCGCTGGACAGGTACCGACTGACTGTGATTGCTACGGAATATCAACGTTCGGATAGATTATTTTATTAGTATGATGCGAAGTTTAGGTTCCTTATCGCTACACACAGACGATCAAAATGAGGAACAAACAAAGGGCATCATCATGTCGATAGAGAGGTGGTACTTAAGCCAAGAGTTTTCCACATGGATCAACGAGTATGGGACAGCAACAGAAAGAAGACGAAAAAGAAACCGAACAGAAACAGCAGTAATATGAAATGAATGGAAGTAACTTGACCATGTACGGAAGTCCCAAAGTCTTACTAAGGCTAAGATACCTCTCAATATATATGATAATAGATAATACAGAGCTGGTCTGGGAATAAAAGCCTCGTGTCTTCATACAGCCCTGGTTTGTTATACAAGGACAACCTGGACAGAGCACCTACAGCCAGTACAATACTGTACTTATATTTTGGATAATACCCGTGTTTGAATGCTTGGCTGCTTTTACAACCACTCACGCCACTAGAAAATTTTTTGCATCAGCAGATCGTACACAATTATTGCCATCAATATTGAAAATTTAAACCTACCTGTTTCATCACAACAACAGTAAAGGTAGAGTCATTTTGATCGCACCGCACCCTCCACTGTAAAACCCACATGAACGGGTTTGTGCTGCGGATATAGGCCCACTGGCCCCCAGAGAAGTACGGCTGCAGTCGACCATCGGTCATTAAAAACTACGTGCCATTGATGGAAGGTCCATCACAACAACAGTAAAGGTAGAGTCATTTTGATCGCACCGCACCCTCCACTGTAAAACCCACATGAACGGGTTTGTGCTGCGGATATAGGCCCACTGGCCCCCAGAGAAGTACGGATGCAGTCGACCATCGGTCATTAAAAACTACGTGCCATTGATGGAAGGTCCAATGACCCACGCCCCCCCCCTCCCACCTTCCCCATTTCTGGGTACGGTAAGTGCCCCACGGTTGCTGTGCATACTCAACAACTGCTGACCAAGGGGCAAAAAATACACTTACCTGACATGGTACTGATCCCATGGACTTGAGTCCCAACAGTCGAGCATGCAAGCCTGCCGCTACCGTGGGTATAATAAACAGAAAAGTCAAACCCACGCACAGGGGTGCTTTCACACTGAATCAATAGCTTTCAACACACATTGGCATTGCGAGTAGGGAGAGATGAGAATGAACAGCATAAAATTGCATTAGTAAGAGCTTAAAATAAATAAAAGGCAGCTTGTACATACCTGGAATGGCATTGATACCACAGTCGATCACTATTGCCCCAGGTTTCACCCAAGAGCTCTTCACCAGCTCTGGCTTGCCAATACCCACCACCAATATGTCAGCAGTGCGAGTCTGTCCAGAAGCATCATAAAATTTTATCAGATTTTATACTTCTGTCGAGTTTTATAAAGAAACACATTAAACTTAGCTATGTTGGTTATTCTAGCCATTTAGCTCTTCATCGCACAGCTTCAGGTTTTGGCACTGTACAGCAAATAAAAATGCAGAGTCAGGAAAGGCTGAAGAAAAGCAATCACATTCAAATCTCGCATGAATATCTTCAACGTAGCAATCCTATCCTCCTCCATAAGTGGCAGTCGAACACAACAGCTAGACACCATGTTTATACAGGCATTCCTCGGCTTGCGCGAGTAGCTAATTGGGGGATGCACAACTGAAAATTCGTGCAACCCAAGTACAAGACATTGTTTTCCGCAAATAAGTTCTGGGACAACTGCTTAATATTGCTACATTAAAGATATGCTGGGAGGAGGTACTATTTTAAGAAATTTTTTCTATTTGAAACTAAAAAAATTTCAATAGTGACAGCTCTGTATGAATATAAATTAGCTACAAAAAGTGCAAATTGTTCAATAATTAAATAGAAAAACACAGAGCAAACTTTAAATTTACCTATTCAGTTCATCAAATATTTTCTTATGGCATAGTTCGTCCTCAACTAGATACTATAGTTGTCTTCAATAACCGCGCAAGTCAAGAATACAGCCCGCGCTACTTGAGTATTCGGTATGAATTATTAGCTCGTGCAAGTCGAGGAATCCCTGTGTAAGATAATTTAAGCCTCCCGAAATCATTCAGTACTAAACTGTTCTGAGAGAGAAAAAGGAAAACACATACGATACGCCAAGATAAACGTGGACCCCATGCACGAGGGTGTTCTCACACAGGATCAACACGCATGGGCACAGTTATGTCGGGAAAGAAGAGGAAGAACAGAATCGAGTGAAATTAGCAGGAAAAGCTAAAGCTTTAGCTTTATAATTTGCGTTGTTACTTTGAAACTTGACATTCAATGTCGCCCGTAATGAGTCAACACATAGCTACAAAGAGTACCAAAGGTAATCAAGACTTTGATGTAATTTATAACAGAAATTTGTAGCTACAAGCAACACTGTCCCATGAAATCCGTAACGTCGGCTAATTTATTTCTTGGGAAGACCTTATCTCACCAGTATCATAAGCACAAATATTACAACAGACATTAAGGAGAAAAAACCTTAATGCAATGCTCTCCGGGGATAACTGTTGACAAAAAAATATTAGGGTGAAAATAACTGCTTGAGAATCGGTTGCCTTTGTTTCACAATTACGTTAAATTTGTGTCAAGCTCTACAGCTAACACAATAGCCACAATAGACCAAATCTCTGACTCGACGGTTTCGGCAAGTCACACTACCGTAAATTACAAGTGGTGGGTAATTTTTCAGCTCGGCGAGAATCACATTCGACTGGTGCCATTTGACTATAATCATGACTTACAGATATTACTACCTCCGCCAAGGAGGTACTTAGTCTGTCTGTCATCAAGATAACTCTAAAAATTATTGGCGGATCTTTATGAAATTTGCAGGGATTGTTAGGTACGGTATGTTAGAAGGAATAGATGATTAACTTAGGCGAGGATAAATTCAGCTGTTTGTTTGTCTGCATCTTTTTCTTAGCAGTCGTCGTTGGGGTTGTTCCAAAGAGCAAACGACCATATTTTTGAAATGATCCCTTCGTCCATTAGTTTGTCTTTCTGTCTGATATAATGTTTGCCAGCAATATAACCCTAAAATTATTAATAGATCTTTGTGAAATTTGCAAGAATTCTGAAAATGTTAAAAGACAAAAATACAAAAAATTTTGGCGATGATGGGCAAGTTCGTTTGGGTGTTTGACTAAGGTTTATTAAAATGTGACAGTCGCATAACTCAACAAGAAATGAACGGATATTCATGAAAGTTGCAGGAAGTGTAAGAAATGGATCATGGCACAAATGACATTTCGGTGATGGCAATGAGAGAATCCCAGTTTCAGGATCAACTCAAGTTTTTCGTTAATATTGCTTTGCTTGGCGGAGGTATGCACTCTCAGAGTGCTTTATAGTTATTGTATAGGTTAGTTTGAGCCTCCCTAACCACCACAAGCTAAATGTTTTAAGAGAGGAAAATCAAGAGTCATATAGTAGGCTCTGCCATAATAAAGGTGGAACCCACGCACGAGGGTGCACCCACACAGAGACAGATAACAGCGTAGGCTAGCCACCAGGGTTGCGGAGTCGGAGGTTTTGAGGGGGAGTCGGAAGCTCACTTACTCTAGGAGTCAGAATCTCATTTGCTCTAGGAGTCGAAGTTGAAGTCGTTATTTTTAACCTGATTCCGACTCCGGAATCCCACTTTAAAAAAATCCCTATTTTCTAATTATTCAGAATTTTGAGTTTTCAAGTTTCAAAAACTAAAAAAGATTTTGTAATTGTGGACATACAACACATACTTGTTTTTGGCTCTATGCTTTTGCCACTGATAATGGAGTAGGCCTACCTTGATTGTCTAATGCTGACTCATCCTAACTTCTTATATTTCATGAACAAACTGTATAATTACAGTCCTAAGTGGTGCAAATGGTGATTGAATCCATTTGAAGTAAAAAAGTGATCATTCTGAAACTTGAGTTGCTGTATTAATTAGCCTAGATTGCATTGTTATTCTATACTAGTGCACCAAACGCAACCCTTTTGTTGAATAAGTCATGA
>LQNS02277219.1:8022029-8063630 GCA_001587735.2 Parhyale hawaiensis | reverse complement strand
CAAGCGACCTGTCGCCACGTAGGCGCAACTTGTCTGTTGCTAGCAGCAATTTTGCTGCTGGAAGACGTACGCGCTGCGCGTCCTGACAGCAAGTTGCAAGGATGAATGCCTAGTGTGGCCCCACGTAATCCTAGTCAAACCTGGTAGCATCAGCGTGAAGATAGCGTCGTAGAGACAGTATGATTTTCCAGACAGAGTCATCACCAAACTCATCGATCTAAACTTGGGAGTAGAGCGTCTTGAACGTCTTGAAATCCAAGATCGAATGTGCTAAGCAGTATGTTCAGTAGGTAGTGCCAGTTGCTAATAGTTAGTCTAAAACAGGCATAGTATTAATAACGTAATGAAGAATTAAAGAAAGTAATGAAGCTAGTTTAATTCGTAAGGAGAATCTAACCACCGCCATTCTAGTACTGTTAATCGCAGTGTATTTTAAGGTAAACTAACACAACAGTGTAGCGTTAATTGTAGGATTTTGAGTAGGAGAGTTTAGTGCCGTTCATTGTGTAGATAGATTCCAGAAGGCCCGCTCTATAATAACTGGATTTCTGTTGTGCAGCATTGTGTAAACGATGTCGAAGGATAAATTTTTTACATTGGTATCGGACTACCATATCTATTCGTCTCTCGAATTGTTAATATGAAAAATCTCGCTGTGCAATTATCGGCTGTCCATTGAATAATTACCGTCAGCAACATTTATTGCGCTATTCAAAATCGAGTTAGATTGCCCTTCCCATTCTTCTCCTTGTTGCTTTTACAAATAAATTTATCCATCGCTATTCAAAACAAAAATCACCCATTGTTAACTCCCGCGTTTACCGGTGAAGGCGGACCGCTGGTCAGAAGGCCCCAATACCTGCTATAACGTAAGTAAATTACCATACATGATAGGATTAAGAAAACATGCAGCAGGAACGCACGGGTATCAAGCCCCTTAGGCTGGGAAAGCCATGGAAGACTGCCAGATGCTATGTATTGTTACGACTGAGTAGTGAAGACTAAATATGTAAGCAAAAATTCAGAAATGAGTCTAATAAAATAATTATGTCAATGGTTTCCAGTTACATTCAAATATCTGTCAGTATATGCTTGATCACCATTATTGGTTGTGTATCGCTCTGTGATTCTGGAATGTTCGTGTACATGAACCAGACAAATTAATCTCAATCTCCTCTGGATTAGGATTGAATTATAGGTAGGGGTTATGGGCGTGCCTCCAACACCGGGCCAGGGCACGACAATCTAATTATATCTGGAGGGATTTATAGCTCAAAATTCTTTGCAAGTGTGTGCTGTCAAAATAAGCATATCAACACGTTCGGACGAAAATATGATAATACTCTTTCGTTTGACTCGCATGCGGTATCGGCATTGCATGGAGTTTTCAGCCGATTCAAGCGTATTCAGGCTGCTCTCGAACATGTAACACCATCAAGAGAGGCAAAATCAACACGTCAAACATACCGGACTTATCTTGAGTCACTCTCGCTACGTCAAGCGACGATACCTTTAACGTTACTAAAAAAAGGGACTCATTGCCTTTGATTCGCCTACTTTCATTTCATTCATGAAATGTAGTGCCTATCTATGATAAAAACAAATTGCCTTACAAACGCTGTATTTTGCAGTGCAAATGATATGAAGCACTCAGTGCTTTGCTGTTTGAAGGAAGTAAACGTAAAGTCCAGCAGAGTGTAACCATTTGCTCGTTCAATTCATGTATACAATTTGCACCCATACAAGGCAGGCGAGCTCAGAGAGGCCACTGACCAGCTATAATTTTGCCAGTTGGCATGCAAAAATCGACCGAGTGCTTCTAACTTTATTGTCTCTAATGCAAGCAAAAGTTTATTTTAGTGCTTCTCCTGTCATTAAGTGATATTTACGACGCTCTTACTGACGCTTCTCCTCGAGTTCAGACTTCGCTTATGAAATTTATTGGTTGTTATAGCATTAACTTGAGGCATCAGACTTGTGGTGTGTGGTCAGAGCTGGAGGGTACGAGAAGTAGACCGACACTTTAAATTCACTGGAGTTTCTTTCTATTCTTTGTGCAGTTACACAAAGAAACTATAGGTGTACTAACCCTTGTACGCTCCACACGGTAAACAGCAATGACAGAACTGACCAAACATTTTGTGCATTCTAATTTGTTTGCAATTGCAATGTTCTCCAGTGCTGGAGTTTATAGTTTACTTGATAATAAATAAATGTTAGGCTGTTCGCTAAATACTAATATTTTTCATTAAACCACCTCTTCTTAAAATAACTCCAAGATTGTTTCAATTTATCGGACAGTCAAATGCTTCATTGCAAGGCGACAAGTGCGTTACAAAGCCTGGAAGCATAATCCAACAGAGGAGAATAGGCCCAGGCACATAAGGGCATGTCGGGATGTAAAGAAAATAGTCAGGAGCACAAAAAGGGAAAAAGAAGTTTCCTTAGCCGCTATGGCTAAACGCAACCCAAAGGCATTCTATCAATATGTACTTGAAAGAAGACTAAAAAAAGAATCCATAGTTCCGCTAAAAAAAAACTGACTGCGTCATCACCAATGACCTAAGAGACAAAGCCACAATCTTGAACGACTATTTCACCTTTGTATTTACTATTGAAAATGTTGCGAATATCCCTGAACCAGCACCGATGCAAGTTGCTCCCACAAACACATGTGTTTTCACGGAGATCAAGATCCTTCAAGAACTAACCCACCTAAATGTGTACAAAGCCACTGGCCCTGATAGCTTTAATCCCCGTGTACTACGGGAAATGGCTCCAGTTATCGCGAAGCCACTGCTCGAAACATTTAATCGGTCTCTAAGAAGAGAATTCCGCAGGATTGGAAACTAGCTAACGTGATACCGATAAGAAAAGCCCCAGCAACTATCGACCAATCAGTCGTACATCTGTCGTCTGCAAAACCATCGAACGCCTCTTGAAAAAGCGTATCACTGATCACCTGAGGATGGAGCAGCTCATATCCGACACTCAGCATGGCTTCCGAAATGGAAGAGGCTGCTTAATAAATCGACTGGACTTTTTTTCAAAAGTTACAGATATTAAAGATGAACAAAAGAGCGTAGACCTTGTGTATCTAGACTTCCAAAAGGGTTTTGACAAAGTCCCCATCAACGGCTAATGAAGAAATGGGAAGCCCATGGCATCCAGAGAGACTATTTGCGATGGATCAGGGCATGGCTTACGGGTCGGCAGCCGCGAGTAAAGCTTGAACGAGAAATGAGCGCCTGGACGCACGTTTTATCAGGGGTTCCACAATGGGTAGCGTGCTTGGCCCACTTCTGTTTTCAATTTACATCAATGATCTCGATCTTAACATACGTAGTAAAATCAGTAAATTTGCTGACGATACTAAACTTGTCATCCTGCCACGAAAACAGCTGAGCTCCAACAAGACCTTGACCACTTCAGGGAATGGAGCACAACGTGGTTGATGAGCTTTAATGTCGACGAGTGCTCAGCAATGCACAAAGGGCTGATAAACCCTTCACCACCATTGAAAAGAACGGGACGGTATTGGCTGCTGTCACCCAACAACATGACTTGGGAATCACTATTACAAACAAATTACAACACAGTCAGCAAGTTGACAGGAGTGAGAAAATGGCACGCAGAGTACTCGGATTCATCACCAGAAATTTTGAATGCAAGTCCAAGGAAATCATCGTTCCCTTCTACAAGGCACTAGTGCGGCCACACTTAGAATTTGCTGTTCAATTCTGGTCGCCACATGATTGCAAAGATATCGATAACATGGAAAGAGTCCAACGCAGAGCAACGAAATTGATACCTCAGCAGCGAAATAAGCCGTATGAATGTTGCCTAAGAGAACTGGGTCTGATCTCTCTCGAGCAAAGACGACTCAGGGGGCAACTAATAGAAANCAAAGATATCGATAACATGGAAAGAGTCCAACGCAGAGCAACGAAATTGATACCTCAGCAGCGAAATAAGCCGTATGAATGTTGCCTAAGAGAACTGGGTCTGATCTCTCTCGAGCAAAGACGACTCAGGGGGCAACTAATAGAAACATTCAAGTATTCGAATAGCTTCAACCACGTACCTACAACGGGGCTCTTTGAAAGAGACCTCAATGATCGCTTGAGAAACACCGATCAAAAACTCAAGTATAAGGCTCGAAGAACGACCTTAAGTCAATAGTTCTTTCCGTATTTCATAGTCAGCATTTGGAATAGACTCCCTTCCGATGTTGTTAGTACGGAGTCAGTCAACGCGTTTAACAATCGTCTTGACATGCATTGGGACAGACATCCTCCACAGCTAAGAACTCCTCCTCCAGGAGTCGCAAACTCTTAACGACCAAAGCTTCCGAGGCCACTTTAATCCGTCTTCTTCTCTTTCCCGCTCCAACTACACAGTTTGACGTCTCTAAGCTCTGCATGTCAGCTGCTCTTGATCGTGCTTGCATGCATTCATGATCGTCTCTTTGTGGCAGGGACTCTTCCCCCTTTTTTTTCTCTTTCCTCTAAGGCCGGGGTGTAAGTTCCGGTGTCTTTTTGGGAATGGGCCTTATGGTTCGTTTACTGCCGCCTATCTACTCTAGTCTAATCTAGTCTCGGCTCGTTTCGTCTCGTCTCGTATCGTCTCGTCTCGTCTGTCACCTAGGTAACTCAAAAAGTTATAGATGGATTTCCAGAAAATTTTCTGGGATTGTTAGGTATGTTATTTTACTATGTTAGCAGGAACAGATGAAAAGTTTTTGGTGAAGATCCGTTCATCCATTTGTTTGTTTGCCTCATTTTTCTTCATTCCATAACTCAAAAAGTTATGAACGGATTTTTATGAAACTTGCATGAATTGTTAGGTGTATTACGAAGATTAAATGAAGAAATTTTCGTGGAGATCTGTGTATTCATTTGGCTGTCTCTGTGTTTGATTTTATGTTTGTTACTAAAATAGCTCAAAAAGTTATGAACAGATCTTTAGGAAATTTACAGAAATTGTTAAAAATATTCATATACACAAATGATTGAATTGTGGTGATGATCGGTTTGTCAATTTGTGTGTTTGACTAATGTTTGCCAGAATGTTAGCAGCATAACTCGAAAAGTTATGAACGGATCTCCAACAAAATTACAGAAACTGTTATTATTACCGTCAAAAGGCTCAAATGATTAGATTTTAGAGTTGGTACAAAGGAAATCGTAGTTTCAGAACCAATTTGAATTTTTCATTACCATTGCCTTGCTTGGCGGAGGTATGAGTTCTCAGAGTGCTTTAGTATGGTAGTTTCAGAACCATTTTGAATTTTTCATTACCATTGCCTTGCTTGGCGGAGGTATGAGTTCTCAGAGTGCTCTAGTATGGCACTGTTGCCATACAAAGCATTTCACAATAATTAATTGCTAACAAAGGATTCAAGAGAACCATGCACGTATATGCTTTTTTTTATGTATTTTCACACTTTTGACTATATGGTCAAGCTCATTCTCAACGCCTGAGTAGCAGTCATCATGGCGCACCTTGTGAAGCTGGCACGACGTCGTCAGGACTGGCTGGCTAATTATGTAGATGATACACTGGACATAAAAGTGGCCTAAGTGTGAGCTGAGCCAAACAGACGACGAGGTACAGCATTGACGAGCTCAGGCTTGTTTTTTAGTTCACTGGCTAGTTTAGTTGTCTTGTATATTTATGTATGAAATTTACTTTATGATAATTTACTTCAAATCGAAAGTAGCTTCGAGTTCGTCCTTTTAACATGTGCAGTTTAGTGTGTAGTTTCAGAAACATGTTCTTCATGTTGAAGTAACACTCTAAAAACTTACTTCTGGGTGTTGCAACCACGCGCTCGAACGTGGTGCTAATGTCATTTTATTCAGTATTAAAGTTGCAGCAGAGCACTAAATTAGGGGTATACAGAAGCGTACCTATGCATAGGCAGGGATAATTGAACTAGTTCTCCACGAATCGCAAGCACTTAACGGCCAAAGCTTCCTAGGCCATTTTAAGCTGACTTCGTCTCACTTCTGCTCCATCTATATATTTAAGCTCCGCATGTCAGCGGCCATCGATCATGCTTGCGGGCATTCATGGCCATCGCTTTGGCGTAGATTCTTCTCCCCCTTCTTTTTTATTTCTCCTTTCTCTTTCGTCTTCCATTTTATCTCCTCTCGTTTCTCCATTCCTCTACATCCTACTAACATAATGGCAATAGCTTATAGAGGGCCGGGGTGTTAGTCCCGGTGTCTCTTTGTGAATGGGCCTTTTGGTTCGTCTACTGCCGCCTATCTAATCTAATCTACAACAGGGCACCAAATTCTGTTTGAACTATAAATTGCCGGTATAATACAATGGAAACTTTAAATAGATTAGATTATAGGGAAGCGAAATTTTGCAATGAATAACAAGAACCATTTTCAAGAAGTTTAGACGTTCCAAAATCATTCTGACACTAATAAATCTATTAGTAACTTTTTGGAACAGTTTCCAAACTTCTAGACTTCCATGGGGAAACTCGTGCGCATACCGAAGGTTGAACTACTATGTAGTATTAAAAGTGAGCTTTATTACTGAGCTTCTCAAATATTGTACATTAATAAATTTCTGTCCTAGCTTCGCCCCTACACTCTCAGGTTTTTATCATCGGTTGCCGACCTTTGTTGAGCTTCACTGACCGCTAACCGCGTCCATGGTCTGCCAAGGATGATGATACGCAACAGGTTAGCACACTGCCGTACGCGGCGGACGTACGTTTGAGCGATGACGTCAAATGGTCATTGGATCGTAGCATAATCGAAGAGTAACAATTGTGTATCATAATTCAGGTATGAATTAGAAATACCGCAGTTAGTTTAAAAAAGGCAATGACCAATGTGACATATTGGACAAATGCCGTGATATTTAATAACTAGAGCACTTTGAGAGCGCATACCTCCGCCAAGCACGGCAACGGTGACGAATTCAAATTGGCTCTGAAACCATGATTTTCTTTGCATCAACACCAAAACATAGTCATTTGTGCCTTTTAACAGTACAGTATTAACAATTCCAGTAATTTTCTTGAAAATCCGTTGATAAATTTTTGAGTTATAGTGCTAACAAACATTGTGACAAACATCAGTCAAACACACAAACAGACCAACCGATCATCACGAAAATTTTATCATTTATGTCTTTTAGCATTACTTAACTCTCCTAAAATTTCATTAAGATCCGTGTATAACTATTTGAGTTTTGTGCTAACAAGCATAAAATTATACACAGTCACAAACAAACACACAAACAAACAAATGAATCAATAGATCATCACAAAAATTTGGTCATTTACTCTTCGTAATATATCTAACAACTCATGCAAAGTTCATTAAAATCCGTCCATAACTTTATAAGTTAGGGCATTAGGAAAAATAAGGCTGTGAACAAACAAACCGATGGACAGATCTTCTCCAACAGTCGATTATCTGTTCCTCCTAACATACTTAGCAATCCCTGTAAATTTCGTTAAAATCCGTCCATATCTTTTTGAGTTATCTCGGTGACAGACAGACAAATAGACAGACCAGATGAAAACATAACCTCTTTGGTACAGATAATTAATTACGTTTTTTTTTCGTAACAGGCACGCAACCTGTCGCACCGTTTGTTTGTAAAATGTGGACCTAAGCTCTGTCATCGTTAACGGATCCAGTCCTCCTTTCCTAACCGTAAGCGCTATCACATTATCGGAAAGAAATTATGGATTTATCATTCACCAGTTTCAACAACATCGTTTCGTAAGAAACGGGAACTGGGGAACTGGCTAAGTAATTTTTTTGCAAGTTAGTTGCCACGAGTCGGACGCGACACAGTACTTGAATAGTTATATTGCTGCACCGCGCGCAGCGTTTAGTAGCTGATATTTTATCTAATTTTTACCGAGCAATTGTGTGGCTTCTGCGTATTTTGTGTAGACTTATGCTTTAATATTACATCGCCGAAAGGAAAGAAATTTGTTTCTCTGAGACTTTAATATTTTCTATACAAATCTTGTTGGAAAGTTCTTCTATCTCGGCGTTTAATCATACGCATCTGAACCAGTTTTTGTTGCAGCCGTTTGAAATTATAGAGGCAAGCAGGTCATTGGTAGAGGACGAAAATAAATTGAAAACATTAAGGTATTCATTCATATGATTCCATTTCCAGAGTGCCATATAGCTATGTATGAAACTCACTTGATTTATTGCATTTTAAAGACGATGACATTGACTCCAAAAATGCTTCTGACACAAATGGCCATATGCCCGTGCCATGTTGAATTCATCTGTCCTTTTACAAGCCTTAAGCCAACGCTCTTTCAAAATTTTATCTTTCAGAAGGCTGAAAAATTCCTAGATCCTTTTAAACATATTTTTTGTGCAACCATAAAAACTGTAGGACACTCTGAAGAAACACAGTAATAACTATTTATCAACGTATTTACCAGTAACGACCTTATGACGTCACAAGCTTATTACCTGGAATGTACGACAGCTTGGCCCTCCTCTTGCGCTAACCTATTCCACATCATCATTCTTGATGGTCTGCTATATCTATCAAAAATCATCTGCATGCGAAGACATTAAAATGCTTTAGGAAGCGTAAATTTTATAAGATACTGTGTGGTGTTGATTTAATTCGGTGAACTTATAACAATTCAATGTACGAATTAAAACTAACCCTTTGCTCATGAACAACACTATTCAGCACTTTTCAGACAATCCTGATATTCCCTGGAGCAATCTTACTTGCCATAAATGGCACACTGTGCACTGAAGGTTTAAATTTCAGCCGGCTGGAAGCCACCGAGCCCGGTCGACTCTGTTGAACTGTAATATGCTCCAGATATTTTCTCAGTTGTTCAGGTCCAGTTTGCGGTCTTCCAGCACTGTTCCGAGCCCCTACCTAAACTTTAGAAAGCTCTGGATCCGAGCTCGGGCTGACAAAGCGACATTTCCGTGTCAACTTTTCAAGGAATTCTCGTGAAAACTTCCCCAGGCCGAACTCTTTTTTTTTTTTCTTCAAATCGGCGACTTACTGAGACCTGCTTGACAGCGGCTGACTTTTGGATTTTTGCTTTCAGGTTCAAAATGAATGACCGCTGCGGCTGAGAAGACACAGGAGCAGGATGCCTAAGGAAACGGTGGGATCATATACCTGCATGTTTCATCTACCTGTAGAATATCTGCCAGTAACACAATTGTACTTTAAATATGCAAAGAATTATTAATGATAATGAAATTTCTAAAGTGAAAACGGTACTACTACTACGACACATACTACGTTGTTATAGAACGTCTACCTGATGAAAAAACTTGGAATCAAAATGCGAAAGAACTTACTAATTGATTCATATTATGAAAAATGTGTTAGTAGTATTAGCGGCCAGGTGCAGAGGCACCTCTACACACAGACGTGGCGTGTGAAACTCTGCCCTATACATAGTTATTGAGGTTAGGATGCTAGTTAACTTTCGTGGCGTATTTTGTACGGTGATTGAAAGAAATGTTTTCCATTGCTCAATCAGATTACAATATTGCGCTTTAGCACCTGTTAAGAAAATGCTCTGGTGGCTACTGTTGGTGGCTGACACGGGACATACAAGCTGCTAAGCACCCAAAAAATCTCTATGACAGACTTTTATTCATGTTTAGTTGTAAAGTCATATATTTAATTTAGAGTTTCGTTTCTGCAGTTGCGTAAATATTACGGCTTTTGATGAATCTTGGTGAACCAATCATCGCCCTTGTCCCATGCATAATCGAAACACTTACGTGCAGCATGAGCCCCTATATGCATCATGACAAACTGTAACTAACTTTACAAATATGATCATGATAATCATTCATTATCTTGCATGCAATGGATACACTTAACGCAGATATTATTTGCCTCAATTATTTTATTTTGACGACATGGTACCGGTAGTGTGCCTACCAGAAGATGAAGTCTGTGCTGGGGAGGGATGAAAAAATCACTCGCCGGCTGAGTTTCCAAATTCTACATTCAAGCAAAAGGAATACCTCGTCAGGTGCACTTACTGCATGCAGGATAATACAAGATTATAATCACAGAAGAGTTATTTAAAGCGTGTCGTAAAGCTGCTTATTTCACTCGGCGATAACAGTGTTATAACTCATAAATCGATATTTTACGGGAGAGGCAAAAATGTTTTAATATCGCCGTATTTTCTTAACTATCTATTGAATAATGACCTATCTCAAGCGGCCACTTTTACAGACTCAGTTACGGCGTTATTATCACTAATAGAACTTGACGCGGGCTTTGTGATGGCGGCAACAACTCAAAATACCTAATTTTTTAGGTATATCTCTTCTGTCGCAAACGAGCGATTTGTGATTCACCTGCGAGTATCGGTTCTCAGATAATAATGAATGTAATTTTAACGTGTCTAAGAGCTTCAAAAGACGCCGAAAATCGCTCAATCCCAATTGGAAATTTATAGGCATTTATCGGCTGCGTACGAGTAAATAGTGAGCGGTATCGGATAACATCCGCCTGCATCTCAATTTCAGATTGGGATGCAGGCGGGTCCCGAAGGTATGGCTAGTCGGAAGACATGGTTACAACACGCTACGCAGCTCAACGTTGGTAGTACAAGGTAAACTATGCGGCAATCGAAGGCTCAATTATCCGCTGTTTAAAAGACAACTACCGATAGCTATACTGATCAGATTTGACGTTGCTAAGCAATGACACATTCGGGTGATGTCCCAGGGCAAACCCCATTTAAATCAAAATTAAATAGGATGTCAGTCTAATGCACCCATGCCCGAAATAGTGTAAGTATTCCTGGGAAGCGCGCTGCTCGGACCACCACATGGCGAGCATCTTCTTCATTCACAACTCACTCTTCCTCTTTACAGATGTCGGGATTTTTTTTTTTCAGAATGCAGATTTTGTGAGAATGCCTTCTTTGGCAGCTTTCGTCACGATACCAATTTGCTAGAACGCCATGTAGATATGTCAAAAGGACGTTTTTGTCAAAATGACTTTTTGGTCAAGTATCAGTTCCATCAGGATGCCCCTTTATGTCTCAATTCAGATTTAGTAAAATGCCGTTTTTTGGTAATATTTCGTCGAGAGAATGCTGTCGTTTTGGCAGAATGTCTTGCTTAGTAATAAAATGACAGCTTAATAATTTTTTTCTGAGAAAATACAACTTTACCTCCGCTAAGGAGGTTATGTTTCCGTCAGATTTATCTGTCTGTCCGTTTGCTTGTCGCTATGTCTGTCTTTCTGTCTGCCTGTCTGTCATCAAGATAACTCAAAAAGCTAGGAACCGATTTTAAGGAAATTTACAGGGATTGTTAGGTAAGTTAGAGACACAGATGATTAACTTTGGTGAAGATCTGTCCATCCGTTTGTTTGTTTGTCTGCCTCATTTTTCTCAATGCTATAACGCAAAATGTTATGAACTGATTTTCATGACATTTACATTAGTTGTTAGGTATATTATGAAGTGTAAATGAACAAATTTTTGTAATGATCTATTTGTTCGTTCGTTTGTCACGGTTTTTAATTTTATGGTTGTTGGCACAATAACTCAAAAAATAATGAATGGATCTTTATGAAATTGATAGGAATTGTTAGTAATGTTAAAAGGCATGAATGATCAAATTTTGGCGCAGATCGGTTTGTTCGTTTGCATGTTTGACTCATGCTTGTCATAAAATGCTTGTTAGCAGCGTAACTCAAAAAGTTATGAACGGATCTTAAAAAAAATTACTGAAACTGTTAACACTATTTAAAGGCACAAATGATTAGATGTTGGTGTTGATACAGAGAAAATCATAGTCTCAGAACAGTCTTAATTTTTCTGAACCGTTGCCTTGCTTGGCGGAGGTATGCGCTCTCAGAGTGCTCTAGTTCTCTAAATTTCGTTTAGGGAAAAAATGTTCTTGTTTTGTAACAGCGTCCGAATATTTTGCTATGTCCTGGTGAACATAAGTCTGAGCCTATCAATGAGTGTACTAGAAGGATAATAGTCCCGTTTGTTAGAGTAGCGAGCGCTTCTAATCCAGTTGTGGACATATGGAGACTTTAATGGAGTGAATCAAGAACTAAGAAATTGTTCAGTGTTCTGCTGTTGAAACGAACACAGCAACGCATGCAAACGCTGCGCTATACCTACGTTTGAAGTCAGTCCTTCAAACTGCAAATCCGTTGTTACACACGTGGACTTGTCCGAACTTCGTTTAAGAGGAGCACACGCAAAAAAAAAAATCCATTATTAGACCAATTTGCATGAAAGTTTGTACACGCATATAAAATTGATGATAAATGTGAGTTAGACTACAGTACTTTTTCCCATTTTCGCCATAGAAAATGAGCTATTGGAAAAATCGAAAAAGGGGGTGGGGGATACCCTACTTCTCTTTCAGTTTTTGAGCTACAGAGAGGATTTTGGTATCAAATGAAGCGGAATTTAACCCTCTACAAATCCGTTGTTGTGTTTATTTTCGAATTAGTTTTTGAGAAATTTAGAAAAAAACAAAATATATTTCATTTTATTTCCAAAATGTTAGCCGACGCTGGTCTCCTAATTCGAAATTCAAAAACAAAATAACAGATTTATAGAGTATTAAGTTTCGCTTAGTTTGATAGTAAAATAATCTCTTTAGCTCAAAAATTGTCAGAGGCGCAGGGTTTTGAAGTCGAAAAAATAACTTTCCAGGAGAGCCATCGCTTCCGTTTTCATTGAATAACTCGTTTTCTGTGACAAAAATGGGATAAATACATGAAACAAACAAACATTCTTTTCTAATTTTACATATCTATGCCAAGTTTTATTCAAATCGGAATAAAAATAAAAATCAAATTTGAACCCTTTGAGGTGAATTTTTAAAATAAAATTCGAGAATACGACTAAAAAAATTATTTATGTACCGATTTGCATAAAACTTGGTACAGATATGTAAAATCTGTGGAAAATGGGAACAAGTACAGGAGTCTAACCCCTATCTTTTTTGTAGTTTTACATAACTTTACCAAGTGTTGTGAAGATATGTTCAATAATAAAGAAGTTATTGTAGTCAGAAAATGAACTTCCAAAAATGGCCTCACCACCCACCCGCCCCTAGTCCCCTATTCCACCCACCTTAGGTTGCACTGGCTGCCTAAAATTTCGCCTGCGTGTCCGTCTGATGTGTAGCTACTGTATAATGGAAAAATGAATTTAAAAAATTTGAAGGTTTATTTGGGCGTCTGCTCCCCTTAACCTTCTCTCGTCCCCCGTAAAATTTCTGTGGATTAGCGCTAATCCCAGTGTGACCGAACGTTCCGTTAGAGAAGAACCGGGCTTTGCAAAAGTCCTGACCTGTTTTGTATTTTCAAAGTGTGGAACTCAATTCAAAGACTTGATGAAATTTATTGACAATGACTCATTCCTTAAGTATTTCAGATAATATGATAACTGGTAACAGTGCTCATTTATATACATTGCTGGTAATGGAAACAAAAAGGATAAAAATAGCAGCTCTCCTTCGCGCGGGTCACCAAAAGGCGGATATTGCTAGGTAGCAAAATGTCAGTTTATCAACGGTGAAACGGGTCGAAAACCGCCTTAAGAATAATGAAAGCCTCAAAGATCGACCACGTTCAGGCAGACCACAAGTTATTCAACGGAAGAATGTTCGAAGTGCCTTTGAAAATTATCTGAAATTCAAAAAGACTGAATTTGCGAAGAAGAAGAAGATCTCTGTTTCAACCGTATCAAGAGCTGTAAAGAGAGAAGGTGGAAATTTAAGAGCTTAAAGCGTCAGACGGCTGCTAACTACTGACATGGTTCAAAATCGCCAACAGCGTTGCTCCCGCCTTCTTAACGACTTGAAAAGTCATGGAAATCGAGTCATCATTTTCTCAGATAAGAAGACCTTCACCGTGGATCCTGTCTTCAACAAACAGAGCGGTCGAGTTGTGAGCTTTGGCCAAGACATCTCTTATGTTCGTTATGTCTCCACAACAAAGCATCCGGCCTCTGTGATGATGCTTGGCGTTGTGGCCTCCAATGGAGAGAAGATGCCTCCAGTGTGGTTCAAGGGTGGTTGCCGGTTGACAGGGGCTGACTACAGGGATATCATGGCCACAAGAGTTCTTCCTTGGATCATAAAAATCGTCAAAGATGGAGATTACGTTTTCAGCAAGGTGGTGCACCAGCGCATGAGTCGAAAATCGTCCAAAATTGGATGAGCCAATTCATGACTCTCTGGCCCAATGACTTCTGGCCCCCACAGTCGCCTGCTCTCAATCCTCTGGACTACAGCGTGTGGCCGCATATTGAGAGTAACGCATGCAAAGATCGTCACAATAACAATGAGGAGCTGAAAGCCTCTGTGAACCGCACTTGGGCCCAGATGAGAAAGGAGTACGTCCGTAATATATGTATGGACTTCCGACCACGATTAAGGCGTGTCATTGCTGCCAATGGAGGTTCTATTGAATAGCAATGCTGTTTAGATCATAATAAACTAATACATTGCAAATCTTGTTTTATTTTTTATAAAAAAGCTTATACGAACTTCGGATGGCAAATTAATAAAACATGTCAGGACTTTTGCAAAGCCCCGGTAAAAGGTAAATTGAAAATTACAGCCGTTTGGGAGGTAAAATGATCATAACGATAGATTAAAAGCATCTGCACAATGTTTTTTATTATTGCGTACATGTTGAACATTGCAATGCTTGCGCTAAAATTTGCAATACTAGTAATCTACATAGTTCTTTAATTGAAAAGTGCCTTTGCAGTGGTCAGTGATTATTTTTACCAATGTCATTGCACGAATAAACATTAATAGCTTATCAGCATTGGTGCATCCAACTACGTATTTCTTTACAATATGGAATAGCTACTTTAAGTATTTGTAACAACTTGTGATATTCCGTAGTGATTTCAAAGCTTTGAAATACTTCGAATCTTTATGAATTTACGAATAAATTATTTGCCCCTTACCAACAACATTCACGTCAGAGAGGACACTGTGAATATCGAACAACGTTGCTGGTCAAATTGTCTGCAATATGGTTGGAAATGGGAATAGGAATGCCATAAGAGAAGCCATTCCAGAGATCAGCAGGCCGTAATCGCTTCGCTAAGCGTCAAAGATTCTCATTTATCTTACATTTTACGGCTTGCTCAGCCCGGCTGCACGAGTGTGAAATTGAAACTTTTCATGGGTGGCACCCAGAAATGTCCACGACAGATTGAGAAAAGTGTGGTGCCAAAACCAAAGGTGCCTTCCCACGCTCCGATGGCAACACCTGTTGTAAGCGCAATTGAAGGCAGGTATTGCCCATTTGTAGACGGAAGTGTGCTGGTTCTTGGACAGTACTTTTCTTGGTAGATGTATTCTAAAGAGTCTTTCGGCTAAAAAAATATCGTTATAACTTTACTGACGGTAGGGAAAGGCTTGCCGGTCCGCTTCTACTGTTTAGCCCTATAAATATAAGTGGACTGAATAAAATATCGGTATCTAGTATTAATAGCAGGTTCGAAATGGAATTTATGATGTGTGCTGGTCCTTGCAGGGCTTATATCATCTTGACTGCAGTGCGCCAACTTTCCTCGCGGTCTCTTAGGATAACTCAAAGTTTTTGGAGAGCTTCAGCGTTAAGTTTGAACTTCAGAGACGTACGTCGATCATTGGAAGTGGTCGGCGATTTTAGGATTTTAAGGCTTAACAATCATCTATAGGCCTACTTGTGAATGCGAATGACGGGATTGTCGCCAGACACTCTGAAGGCCCTTGAAGGACTTTAGAGATGATGACAAAGCCGTAGCAACATTATATTCCAGTAACTTCACTGTATTCGGGGAGCAGGATTATTTAAGAAAATACCACTGATGCAGTAGTTATAGAATTAAAAAATTTGCTGGATTCTCATATTACAAGAATGCCAGATAGACCAGCAGTATAATATGAGCCTGATAGCTTAAGTTCTATCAGATTTTAAAACTTAAAAGTTCAGCCCTTCAGTAGCCCTTCAATACCGAAATATAAAAGAAATGTAGTTGAGGAGAACTGTAATGCCGAGAGTTACACCTACCCAAAGTAATGATGATACTGAAAAGGTTAACGCACTGCCATACGCGACGGACGTAAGATGGAGCGGTGACGTCACAAGAGGTCATTCGATCGCAGCACAGTCGAAGACTAGCAATTGTCTATCACAATTCAGATATGAATTATTAATACCACAGTTAGTTCAGAAAGGCAATGATCAATGGGATTCTGTTGGCCAAATTGACGTACTATTTAATAATTGGTTGCGTTGCTTTTCTGTACCAGGCACGTAACCGGTCGGACCGTTTGTTTGTAAAATGTGGACCTAAGTTGTGCCGTCGTTAACGGATCCAGTCCTCTCCTCCTAACCGTAAACACCATCATATCATTGAAAAGAAATTATGGATTTATCATTCACCAGTTTTAACAACATCGTTCCGTAAGATGGTTTAGATGTGGGGCACTGGTTAGGTAATTTTTGTTTTGCGAGTTTGTTAACGCTAGTCGGATGCGGCACTTACTAATATACTGCTGTACCGCGCAGCAGTACTGAGCAAGTGGGTGGCTTCTGTGTATTATATATTGACTTTTGCTGTAATATTACTTCGCCGGAAGGAGAGAAAAATCTTTCTCTGATGCTTTAATGTTTACTAAGCAAATCTTGTTAAAAAGTTCTTCTATCTCGGCGTTTAATCATACGCATCTGAACCAATATCAGCTCATTGGTAGAAGACGAAAATAACTCGGAATCATTAAGGCATTCGCTTATATATGATTCCATCTCCAAAATGCTATATTACTCTGGATAAAACTCACTTGATTTATTGCATTTTAAAGACGATAAACATTACTCCAAACATGCTTCTGACACATGCGGGCATCTGCTCTTTTACAAGCAACGCTCTTTCAATATTTTATCCTTCAGAAAATTTAAAAAGTTAGTAGATGCTTTGATGCGTATTTTGTGCATCCATAATGACTGTAGGACACTCTGAAGACTCAAACGGGCTAATAAAAAACAATGGAAAATAGCTATTTATCAACGTACAAGTAACTTATGACGTCACAAGCTTATTACCTGGAGTGTACGACAGCTTGGGCCCTCCGCGTGCACTAACCTGTTGGGTATCGTCATCCTTGCACCTACCCTGGCGAAACGAAACACAACTTAGCTGGTACTCGAGAGACCCTCACCTGTACACTGCAAATTTCCATTGATTCTCCGCACACCCTCAGCTGCAGCAGCAAAATTCAGTAATTCTTCCCATAATTTAAGTTGCACGCCGCAAATTTCCACGTGTTCTGGTTCTCCACACACCCTCAGCTACACGCTGTATACTGCCGCAAAATCTCCAGACAGTTTCCACACGTGTATCTTGAACGCTCTAACCATCCAATCCAGCCATAAGGGCCACACTTCCTTCCGAGAAACCGTTCAAAGCTGTGCAATTCCTATAAGCTGCAGATATCCCCCCACACAGAAAAATTCTACTACAGGATGTTTCTTATTTACTATTAAAAGGCAATTCTAATCAGTCTCCGGTTTACGTTTACTGTACCTCTTGAAGGGTAATCATAAACTTACCGTTCTGCAGCTCTCTCTCTGTGTGTATAGGGCTCAAATTCTATTGTATTTTCGTAGGAAAATTGCCTCTGGAAACGCGACCAATTGATTCCCATTCGTGTGAGAAGATGATGCATAGATAAGCGACACAGAGCTCCCGTAGCTATTTTTGAGGGGCAAATGGCTGTCATGATCGTCTATCAGCCACTTTGATGGCCTCATTAACATGCTAAACTTGTTTGACTAATAAAGCGGAACNATCACGCAGGCGAGGAGTAGGTATAACAGCTATCAAAGTTGAATCGCCGGCAGACTAATGTACTTTTTTAATTTTCTATGTGGAAAATGGGAAAGAAGTACAGGAGTCTAGCCCCTATTTTTTGTAGCTTTACATAACTCTACCAAGTGTCGTGAAGATAGGTTCAATAATAAAAAAGTTATTGCAGTCAGAAAAAAATGAACTTCCAACAATGGCCGGCCTATCCCAGCCCCCGCCCTTAGGCCCCTGTTCCACCCACCTAGGGTTGTACTGGCTGCCTCAAATTTTACCTGCGTGTCCGTCTGATGTGTAGCTAGTGCTTAATGGAAAAAACGAATTTCAAAAAGTTGAAGGTTTTTTTTGGGCGTGTGCTCCCCTTAACCTTCTCCAGTCCCCCGTAAGCATAAAATTTCTTTGGATTAGCGCTAATTACAGTGTGACCGAAGGTCCGTTAGAGAAGTAAAAGGTAAATTGAGAATTATAGCATAAAAACTTCAGTAAAAGAGATGTTATCTCCTAATAGCCGTTTGGGAAGTAAAATGATCAAAACGATAGATAAAAAGCATCTGCACAATGCTTTTTTTTATTATTGCGTAAATGTTGAATATTGCAATGCTTGCGTTAAAATTTGCAGTACTAGTAATCTAGTTCTTAATTGAAAAGTGCCTTTGCAGTGGTCAGTGACTATTTTTATCAACGTCATTGCATGGATAAACACTAATATCTTATCAACATTGGTGCATCCAACTACGTATTTCTTTACAATATGGAATAGCTACTTAAAATATTTATAACAACTTATAATATTCCGTACTGTTTTCAAAGCCTTGAAATACTTCGAATCTTTATGCATTTATGAACAATTTATCAACCCCTTATCAACAACATTGCACGTCGGAGATGACACTGTGAATATCGAACAACGTTGCTGGGTCAAAATGTCTGCAATATGGTTGGGAATGGGAACAGGAATGCCATAAGAGAAGCCATTCCAGAGATCAGCAGGCCGTAATCGCTTCGCTAAGCGTCAAAGATTCTCATTTATCTTACATTTTACGGCTTGCTCAGCCCGGCTGCACAAGTGTGAAATTTGAAACTTTTCATGGGTGGCACCCAGAAACGTCCATGACAGATTGAGAAAAGTGGGGTGCCAAAACCAAAGGTGCTCTACCACGCTCCGATGGCAACACCTGTTGTAAGCGCAATTGAAGGCAGGTATTGCCCATTTGTAGACGGAAGTGTGCTGGTTATTGGACAGTACTTTTCTTGGTAGATGTATTCTAAAGAGTCTTTCGGCTAAAAAATATCATTATAACTTTACTCACGGTAGGGAAAGGCTTGCCGGTCCGCTTCTACTGTTTAGCCCTTAGTGAACTGATTAAAATGGTATCTAGTATTAATAGCAGGCTCGAAATGGAATTTATGATGTGTGCTGGTCTTGCAGGGCTTAAATCGTCTTGACTGCAGTGCACCAACTTTCCTTGCGGTCTCTTAGGATAATCCAAAGTTTTTGGTGAGCTTCAGCGTTAAGTTTGAACTTCAGAGACGTACGTCGATCATTGGAAGTGGTCTGCGATTTTAGGATTTTAAGGCTTAACAATCATATATAGGCCTACTTGGAAAACTTTGAACCGTATCATTGTGAATGCGAATGACGGGATTGTTGCCAGATACTCTGAAGGCACTTGCAGGACTTTAGAGATGATGACAAAGCCGTGGCAACATTATATTCCAGTAACTTCACTGTATTCGGGGAGCAGGATTATTCCAGAAAATACCACTGATGCAGTAGTTATAGAATTAAAAAAATTGCTGGATTCTCATATAACAAGAATGCCAGATAAACTAACGGTTAAGTGCACTGTTGAGAAGATAATTCGCTGCTGGTTCTCCCTTTGGTCGCTAACTGCGATCCAATAGAAGAAGTTAAGACTCGACGTCTTAAAACCACTGACCAATCGAGCGGGTTCTTGGATTCTTGAATTCCTTCACATTTTCTTCTCAGTATAAGATGAGCCTGATAGCTTAAGTTCTATCAGATATTAAAATTTAAGAGTTCAGCCCTTCAATAGCCCTTCAATACCAAAATATAAAAGAAATGTAGTTGAGGAGAACCGTAATGCCGAGAGTTTCACCTACCCAAAGCAATGGTGATACTCAAAAGGTTAACGCACTGCCATACGCGACGGACGTACGATGGAGCGGTGACGTCACAAGAGGTCATTCGATCGCTGCACAGTCGAAGACTAGCAATTGTCTACCATAATTCAGATATGAATTATTATTACCACAGTTAGTTTAGAAAGACAGTGATCAATGGGATACTGTTGGGAAATTGACGTAATATTTAATAATTGCTTGCGTTGTTTTTCTGTATCAGGCACGTACCCGGTCGGACCGTTTGTTTGTAAAATGTGGACCTAAGCTGTGCCGTCGTTAACGGATCCCGTCCTCGTCTCCTAACCGTAAACGCTATCATATCATTGAAAAGAAATTATGGATTTACCATTCACCAGTTCCAACATCACCGTTCCGTAAGATAGTTTAGATGTGGGGAACTGGTTAGGTAATTTTTGTTTTGCAAAGTTTGTTAACGCTAGTCGGAAGCAGCACTTACTATTATACTGCTGTACCTCGCAGCGTATAGTAGCAGTTATTTTTTTATTCTAATATTACTGAGCCACTAGATGGCTTCTTTGTATTATATATAGACATTTGCTGTAATATTACTTCGACGGAAGGAGAGAAAAATGTTTCTCTGATGCTTTAATGTTTTCTAAGCAAATCTTGTTAAAAAGTTCTTCCATATCGGCGTTTAATCATACGCACCTGAATCAATTTTTGTTGGAGCGGTTTGAAACTATAGAAGATATCAGGTCATTGGTAGAAGACGAAAATAAATCGGAAACATTAAGGTATTCGCTTACCTATATATGATTTCATCTCCAAAATGCTATATTACTCTGAATAAAACTCACTTGATTTATTGTATTTTAAAGACGATAAATATAACTCCAAAGATACCTCTGACACATCCGGGCATCTGCTTTCTCTATTTTATGCATTCGTTACGACTGTAGGACACTCTGAAGACACAAACGGGATAATAATAAAAAAAAAGCAATGGAAAATAGTTATTTATCAACGTACAAGTAACTTATGACGTTACAAGCTTATTACCCGGAGTGTACGACAGTTTGGGCCCTCCGCATGCACTAACCTGTTTGGTATCATCATCCTTGCACCTATCCAGGTAAAATGAAGCAGAACTTAGTTGGTTCTCGAGAGACCCTCAGCTGTACACTGCAAATTTCCATTGATTCTCCGCACACCCTCAGTTGCAACAGCAAAATTCAGTAATTCTTCGTATACTCTACTTTAAGCTGTACCCCGCAAATTTCCACGGGTTCTGGTTCTCCACACACCCTCAGCTACAGCAGCAAAAATTAATAATTCTTCACATACTGTACTTTAAGCTGCACGCCGCAAAATTCCTTCTGTTCTGGTTCTCCACACACCCTCAGCTGCAGCAGCAAAAATTAATAATTCTTCACATATTGTACTTTAAGCTGCACGCCGCAAAATTACTCCTGTTCGGGTTCTCCAACTGCAGCAGCAAAATTCAATAATTCTTCACTTACTGTACTTTAAGCTGCACGGCGCAAATTTCCACGTGTCCTGGTTCTCCGCACACCCTCAGCTACACGCTGTAGAATGCCACTGAATCTTCTGACTGTTTCCACACGTGTATCTTGAACGCTCTAACAATCTAATCCAGCCATTAGGGCCTCACTGCCATCCGAGAAGCGGTTCAAAGCTGTGCAATTCCTATAAGCTGCAGATGTCCCCACACAAAGATAAATTTACGCAATAGGAAGATTTTTTATTTACCTTTAAAATGCAATTATAATCAGTCTCCTGTTTACGTTTATGGTATCTTTAGAAGGGTAATCATAAACTTACCGTTCTGCAGATCTCTCTGTGTGTATAGGGCTCAAATTCTATTGTATTTTCGTAGGAATATTGCCTCTGGAAACGCAAACAATTGGTTCCCATTCGTGTGAGAAGATGATGCATAGATAAGCGACACAGAGCTCCCGTAGCTATTTTTGAGGGGCAAATGGCTGTCATGATCGTCTATCAGCCACTTTGATGGCCTCATTAACATGCTAAACTTGTTTGACTAATAAAGCGGAACACGCCTTTCCAAATGAGTTATGCATCCTCGTGCAACGGCGCGGTAACAGAGCTAAATTGCTTCTGCATTAACCTTCCAGCCACTGGCCGTATCTCCAAATCGCATAGTCAATTTTTAATGACAAAAATCGGTGCGTTGTTTTTTGTTACCTGAATACTGTGAAGGCAATTTAGGTACAGCTTGTAACAAAGGATCGTTTGCTGAGACAGCAGTGACGGTCCAAATGGTATTAATGTGGGGTGCTGTGAAACTCAGCAGTTCCATACCAAGATATTCGTATTATTTCATGGATTCACATTTAAGAAGAATACCAGATAGACCAGCGATCAGCGGTTACGTGCACTGTGGAGATAATTCGCTGCTGGCTCTCTCTTTGATTTCAAACTGCGGCACCACAGAAGACACCCAGCAGAGGGACTCCACATACGTAAGGTGATGTGAGAAACGTCACCTGGACTTCTTCCGAAGACTCTCAAGGTAAGGTAAGGGGAAGCTACCAGTATTTTTCTGATAGGCATCCTCTGGTTCATGAAGAATACGAATATCCTGGTATGGAGCTGTTCAGCAGCCTCATCTTAACAGCCAGAAGCCGCAATCGAGTTCAAGCAAGCCATGCCGTAGTCTTACAAAAATGTTCACTAATTTGCCACCTACGTTCCATTTTAAACATAAATTTTCGTTGGGAAAACGCCTTTTAAAACGTGACCCAACATATCTCCAATACAAAAGAGGTTGACTAGATTTGATAGAATTTCGTTCACGAGCTGCATCGCATCAGATACTGAACATGCCCTGAGGAATAGGGTTTACTGATCTATGCATTTCATTAGTGCTAGTAATTAATGATGCGGTCTTTTACTCTGATTATAATACGAACAAAGGTCTGGGCACCGCTGTTTTAAATGATCATTAGTATATCCATTAGAGACCGGTGGCGGTGAATACAGAAGAGCAGCACTACATTTTTGCGGCGGGCTCGGGTGTCAGATGCTCTGTCTGGTTGCCGCAAGGGAAGGGTGGAGGACATGTTACTTCTGGCAACTGCATGCAAGCTAAAATCCCGAACAAATTTGCTGTAAATACACTCGCTTGAGTACATGCTTAGAAACAAATTAAACTCTCAGTAGGATCAACGATGGTCAAATCTATAGAAAATCAGACATCAATGTTTCTTCAACTGGACAGTTAACAGCAATTGATCGTCGGAAAAGGAAAGAAATTTCTTGTTGGAAAATTCAGTTCGTGAAGCTAAGTAATGCATGCAAATAATTTTTTTTCCAAACAGCAAAATTGCAATACTCTGTAGCAAAGTAAACACCGATATTTTCCCAGCTAAATGATTTAATATACAAATGTAAGCAAAGCATCTCTTATCCTTATACCTTTTGTGTCGCAAATGAGTCGATGATGGAGTAATGCCAATAACCTATAAGGCACTCATCACACCAACCGTCAAAACTGGAAAAATATAGAGTCAGACAATTCCAGACCTGTCTTCTTAAGGCGAGGTCACACTTGTAACTTTTGCTCCGCTTGAGCCTATCAATCGTTCAGTGAAAATGTTCCACTTGACTGGCCGTCTGAATGGTGCGTGGCTACTGCGTAGAACGTTCTCCACACATTATATTTACAGAATAACCATAGATTCGCAACGCAGATTGGATGCTATTACGACTGTGCTTGTATCAACTACATACATTTCTACATATTTTACAATATTGTTGATGTCGCGTTTCATAAAAAAAACAGCTTAAATGCAACATGTACTCGATAGGCGGCGTAACAGCAGCTTGTGATTATTTGTTACGGCAGTAGGAAAGGTTCGATTTATTTATACTCTGCATACACTCCAATAAAACACCAGAAACAAAATGATCAGCTTTACATCATTAATAAGACTCCCATTATCAGTAGAGAGTGTTTAGATAATCTCGCTGCTATAGTATACAAAATAATAAACGTTTAGGTTAGGTCCACGTCTGAACTGTATGGCTTTTAAATTGGTTTGAATAGAAAACAATAAGAATTTGCATATTTAAGCATTTCTTTTGCCTGTAAAAAAATTCAGGGCTTATTCTAAAGAATATTAACAGCACAAGTTGCGAGGCTCGATGGGCCGAAGCCCCTACGGAAGAGCAGGAAGCAAAGAATGCAACGGGAGGACTCAATAGGTCCAAAATAAAACTTAGCCGTGACTGCACGTAGCAAATTTTCATCACATCGACGAGTCGAAGTATTTGAGTGTGGGACCTCAGGCTTTCGTATGTTGTTTTTTTTAACATATCACAGTATTTTTTCGATTTATTTCATTCAATCTCTCGCTTATGATTGGCCAGACTTGAGCTGCAAAATACTGTAAAATGTTGTCGCCAAGAACAGAAAGTTCGAGCAATAGGCTAACTGTTACTGTGGTTTCTCTCGCGTTCACAATTGGTTATAACGGTGCTTATATTTGTTGGTAAAGAATAAATATGTTCTGTGAAGAACACTGTGAACTGAATATGAAGTGTAATTAAGGCTTCAATTAAGAAGAAAGAAATTTATGAGGTCGCCGAAAGGGACCTAATTCGGCGCTAGTGCTGTGAAAGTTTCCACCAGCATTCACTGAAATTTTGTAAAGATAATTGCTAAATTAGTATGTATTCTCTTAATTTATTTATGCGCTAGAGATGAATTTCGCAATTTAAGACGATTTTTCTGGTTAAATTAGCTAAAATACTCCCAGCCTGCTCAACCATAGATTCATCGATGGCAGCCGTACCAGATATCTTGGCAAAATCTAAATTACGTGATCATATTCGCATTTTTGCCGTCATAGTCACTGCTGTAGCAGCTGTGTCGTGACGGGGCGTTTAGGATGAAAGCCACGCTGTTTTACTATGAGTAGATTGAGGGAGTAATAATAATGGGAGGAACAGACATCAGCTGATGGAAAAATCGTGACGTCACTGCCTGTGACGTCACAGCGGACGATGCGCACTCTAAATTATAAGTAGAAGCAGAGCTTTCTACCCAGTATGGCTCATAAGTAACTATATATTAACGTTAAAAATGCAAATTAGGTAACATTGGAAGAACATAAATCAATAACTGCAACTATCTAGACGTTTTTACAGGCGTTTTCATGAAATAAAGTGAATTACAGAGTCCCTAAGAACAAGATAGCTACATATAAGTAAAGTAAACAAAACGACGAATTTGAGAAGTAATAATGACTGTTAATATATTATGTTTATCAGTTTATTATTCACTGATTGGAAAGCTTTGTAGCGCCATTGTCAACACAACTTTGTGTACACCACAAAAGTTATTAAAATGTTTACAGTAAAAACAGTTTCCTCTGCAAGTGTCACTATAGGTAAGTTACTGATGTCTCTTCAACTTTGGTGCGAACTAAAACTCAGAAAGCTGTGCACTTTTCTGCTACTTCTAGGGTACAGTAACATATTCTGAATAGTGGCTGCGCTGACACGTTGAGACGAATGTCGTGCGAACTTGCCGTTTAAGAACACGTGGCCGCCCATTCTCTCCTGCCAAGTCAATAGGAAAGCGGTTTGCTTCAACTGCACCACAGGCATATCTGCATTTATGTATGATGAAAATATGCTTATAAATGATGGGTCTAAAAATACAATACCTACGATACAGACTTATATGCATTGCGCTCTAACTAGAACGTCTAGGTTTAGCAGAATACACGGTAATATCAATGATAAAAGCATATACACCAACGAACTTCTCGACTCTTGGTCCTCTATAATGCGGACCCCGGGCGATGCTTTTCTTCGTATATGCGTATTTGTTTCCTCTGTTACCAATGCTCCTTGGAGAAGATTATTCCCTACTGGATGATGTTCTAAGTACTTCCCGAGCACACTTTCAAACGTTTCCACTGAATGGCTATAGCTAAAGGCTGATTTACACTAGCAACTTTCGTTGCCGTTACAGCCCGTCGGCCAACAAACGACCCCGCTACTCTGACGAGTGACAGACGCAGAGCAAGTGACGGCAGCGTGCTGCAGGTTGTATTTTTGCCGCCGTCGACGCGAAATTCGGATGAGCTTTGTTTGATAAACCCCCGAATCCGTTGATTTGCAAACATAACTTGAAAATGAAACAGCATTGTTTGTATATCCCTCAATTTGTCTAAAATAATGAAAGAGCAGCGAAAATGTTCTAAATATCTTACAGTTTCCCAGTAAAACAAGTATCACGTCTCAGCCATAACGTTACAGCTTTTAACCTAGGTAAACATTTTACAGTGTGCAAGTAGGGTTCTGTTACATATTACAATGCAAAATAAAAGTAATTGAAAATCAGTTCAGGTTAGGCAAACTACATTTTTACCAGGGTTTGTTCTAACGTGGAGTTGTAAGCATTTTTTGCAGTCGTAACTTCAATCTGTGCAGTTGTAAATCAAGTTTTGTGTAGTTGCATACTTGAAACTTTTGTTGGATGTAAACAAACTACATTTTCTTTGCTCCATAGGGGGATGTGCCAACTTACTCCACGGTCCAACTTGCCCCTTCTTTCCTATATAGAGGCTATATTAATACTATTGTATGGACAGCCCTGAAAATATTATCAGTTCAGCTCATACAAAGCTATTCAGGGCATGAACTTCCTGTGTAGCTTTTTATCCAAATTGCTTGTCTTGGATGTTCAGAATGCGCCTCAGGCCATCTCAGAACCGTTGGCTTATGGGGGCCGCCTAGAGCAGCCCCAAGACCCTCTTCCGCCAGGAAGCAAAGACAGTAACGGGAGGACTCACGAGAAATTGACATCAAAAAGTGACGTCATCATCAAACTAAATTCATAACGAAAACTAGAGTTCCTGCGATGTCATAAAATGACAGCAAATAATTTGTGTTGATCCTTTTTCATTAACCATGCTTTCCTTCATATAATTGCCAACATTAATGATCATCCAGATGAGGGTTCACGGCATCCTAATTACCCTAATTACTGAGCATCAACACTCTTATTTTCTGACATGAAAATAATTCATTACTTTTGCGGTCAGTTCAGCAACACTGAAAAGAATTGATTCGATTTGGTATCATAGATACCCTAGCGTGTCATATTTGTCCGATAGTCTTTTGGTTATTGAAAGATGTTTTGCCGACAATTGCATCAAAGTTGAAACAGCAGCTGATGCAACAAAATCATCTGTGGGAAGAAACTACGAATCAAGAGACACGAGAGCGTCAATGGAAGCATCAGATACCTTCAGGGGTGAGATTTCAACTTCGCCAATGCAAGATGTGCATTTAAACTTGAGGCCGCCCGTAACTTTGCCATAGATTCGACGTATGGAGAAGGTAATACTCGCACAAATCATACTATCATTTTTGAATTTCAACTGTCCCTCTGTCCCTAATTAAGGTACGCTTACCATCTTCTGCAACCCGGCCTATTTTCTACCTCTCAGTTTTCAATGGAGCTTGAGAGGACGACCAGAGGCTCCAACCTGGGTTAATTTCGCCTATCTGTTTTGTTAAAGCGTGACAGAAAATGGATAATCCGATAAAGAAACAGATAAATACACATCGGTCTTTATTGTATTGTAGATGTTCAATTGTAATACATTGAATTTACCATGATGAATTTACCAGTCAATGTGTTTACCAGACCGTGAATTTTCCCAGCGAAGTATTCACCATGTAATGCATTCTCCAGGCAACGAATTTATGAAGTTTCGGTTCGATGAAGTTACCAGGCGATGAATTTAACGGAGACACATTTACCGGCTCCCTTGAAATGTATTTGATGGACTGCAGTTCTATCATTCTGCGAATAAAAGAACTTAAATTGTAAATGTAAGCAACAACAACAATGTCGAGTATCCCACAGCAAAAGTTGTGCTTGTTTTATGATTTCTATTGAAATTTTTACTTTCAAGTACTCGATCTACAGTATATGCCTTTGAGCATAGAGTACATACTGTAGCTTATATCGAGTAATTGGCGATAAAAACTTTGCACCTAAATAATAAAAGTGTCTAAAATAATCAGTGCCTGAATCGAAGACTATATCGACAAAACAGCTGGTACTCAGTGGAGCCCCATATGGTACGGTGCTTGTTCCCGTACTTTTCTTTCCCATGATCAATGACATGGGCACCGAAGCAAAATTTGCGGTTCCCTCTTCGTTCACGGACGACACACGGATATTTGCTTAGATGCAGTCAGCAGTAGACGCACGCACTGTCCAATTAGATTTATCTAATGTATTCAATAGTCATCAGACATCAACAACATTCAATGACTCAAATTTGCTCTGCTGCGATACGGGAAAATCATTCCATTTTTCAACCAACAGCCAATGTGACGAGCGAATGCCGAGAAAAAAACTGATAGACAGTGGAGTGAAAATACAAGATAATGCCACTTTTAGATGCCGTGTGGCGAAGATGTGGTCGTATATAGTAGGGAAAAAAATAGATTGGATGGGTGTTTTGAATTTTATTATCACGAGAAGCGTACAAAATGTTTCCTTTGTAAAAACAGCTGGTGCGGTTAGTATTCAATATTGTTCACCTCATTGGATGCCAAGTGAACGTAAATCCCTATAGAACACCTTTAGGCTATCCAGTCATTATTTACAACTACAAAAATACAAATGTCACAAAAGAATGGCCCACTTCACATGTAGGTACTCATTCCAATGCAAAGTTTTAGCTCTCTACAGTCACAACTCCAGACAAGAACGCGCATGTTTGTAAAATTCCGGAACTAATCACTGTAAATGCAATTCAGTCAATTACTGCCAGATAATCGGAAAGTTCTGGTCATAGCTACTTGCAAAATACGAGTTTTGACTATAGCTGGCGGCGACGCAGTTTTAACGGTGCATTCTTACAGCTTAACAGTGCGGGGCGGGAGGCTGTTCAACGAAATATCATATTCGAAGCCCCGATCACATTGATGATGTCCAGTTCAAAGTCTTACTGAACTGATGCATCTTGAAAATGTCAGATTAATTGGTTACGTGCACTGCAGAGATATCTCGCTGCTGACCCTCCATCGGAGTGCGCGGAGTGCAGCAGCGATGTCTCTTCCCATGACATGTGCAGTGCAAATACCACCATGACCTCGTCCGGAGAACTTAAAAAATAAAGTAAGGTATGATGCAGCACGGTAGATAAATTGGCTAAAAAACTTAGACAGAAACCTTTTTTTTTTTTGAAGTCTGCTATCTCCAAACTTAAATAATAAAAAGTTTTGAGCAACAGGACACAAAAAGTACTTCCTGACAAAACAGTCACCAAATCCTAGAAAATTTGATATAACTAACCCACGAATGACTCACAAAATTAATCAGCATAAACTATGAAGAATCCAACAGCTCACATATGTTATTCGCAAAGAGTTCAATCTAAGAAATTTGTTCGCTTAAAATGGCACACATTTTTTGATTTCGTGTTAGTTTAGCCACTAATATTTATTGGTAAACGGAAAAACAAGTAAATTCCTTCCACAAGAGCGCAATCACTAAAGCCTGTACGGAACATGAACTCTTCTTCGCCTTTTCAGCTACTGCTTGGGACCTTCTGTTTACCCAAACAATACTTTCCAATTCATGGCGCGAAGAAGTCAAACTTTCGCCGCCGTTTTTCTTTGGAGGAGAGACAACAGCTAATGGAGCGACAGAGAAAAAGTGTAGCGAAAGCTGACGATGCAAAGAATGCAAAACTGAGTTTGCCGGAGTTTGGTCGATTTTAATGGTGGGTAATACTATTAATTTCTAACACTTGCTAAGGACATAACGACGTCTACATAATGTACAGCAGGTGGTTCGGGGGATACGAACCCGGAACTCATATACAGAACTGGCCTTACGATCGCGCCTTGCTATGCACGAGTCCCGGGTTCGTATCCCGCGGACCACCTACTGCATTTTTAACTCGAAAAGAGGTCAGACTGTGAGCTGCTTTCCTGGATCTTTCCAGGTGCGAGTGGGACTATTTATTTGTGACATAAATCTCATATTGTGCAGTGTATGAAGTTGCTGATACGATCCTCTATGTCGGAAACATTGCTGATTTTCATTTGCTAGGCAATGTCTTGACCTTTCTATAGCCAGNATGAGCTGCCTACCTGGATCTTTCCAGGTGCGAGTGGGACTATTTATTTGTGACATAAATCTCATATTGTGCAGTGTATGAAGTTGCTGATACGATCCTCTATGTCGGAAACATTGCTGATTTTCATTTGCTAGACAATGTCTTAACCCTTCTATAGCCAGGCTGTACTACCTCGCTGCAAAGTTTTGTTTTACACGAAGAAATATACAAGAAAACAAACAACCCTCATAGAAAAACACCACAACGTATATAAAGTAGGCTTAACCCTCAATTTTACCTGTATCGTAGGAATAAAACACTATTTGGAACGTTGCAGATAAGTTACACTACAGAAAAAGAATTAACGACGCTTTCATGAGGCTAGAAGTATACAAATCTTAAGTAAACTTTATAAGGTTAACGTTGTTTATCTTCCATTTCTTTTCCATGCTATAACGATATTCAGATAAACGTAGATGTATATGCGTGGTAATCAGGTGGAGCGTAGATAAAACTTACTCAAATAACTTATAATTCTTTAGGATTCATAAAAACTTTTTTGACAAAGCAAACATAAAGTATCAAGCAGCTGTATGTTACAGTGTTACTTCTATATACATAAATATTTACGCATTTATTGTCGTCGGTATTAATTTGTCGCTGCTGACGTGAACTACTCGTGTAATGGATTGTTTCTTGTCAGATATCATTTCAACTTTATTTAACTTTAGTTTTTTAGAGCGGAAATGCTTCCGTACACTCAGGGATACCCCACACAGAAAAGTCCTCATCTGATAACATTAGGTCTGAGAAGTATCGACATCCCGTTAGATTTTTCTCCTATTTTCAGAAGTTCAATCATTTTGCTCACAATGAGTAAACATTAATGGCGGTTGCTGAAAAGCAAAATGTTTCATTCTGTAGAGCAGAAACCTCTGTATAAATAAAAAAATAAATCAGTAGCGTGTGTATGTATCTCTAAATGTTGTTTTTTCTTGCAACCTATTCGATAAATCAGCTAATAAAATATATAAGAACTTCACCTATATCTTGGAACAAATCATAATTGGAGCAAGCTCTACCCATCACCTAGCTTTGACGCACAAGGTTTCACTCATTTACTCTGTCCCTCCCTTGCACTCGAGGACCGAGAGTCTCTCCCATGTCGGCCCCAGCGAGAATTCCACGCGACGGCAAGACATAGCAGCTGCTCAGAAAAGGAATAACGAAAACCTTTACACATAACAAAACTACGTAGTGTGGTCTATGCTCTAGCTTAATTTACTTATGTATGTCAGAATAGGTTAGGATAGGATTAGTTAGGTTAGATTCAGTTCTATAGATACTAGAGCACTCTGAGAGCTCATACCTCCGCCAAGCAAGGCTACGTTTACGAAAAATTCAAATTGGTTCTGAAACTATGATTTCCTTATTATCAGTACAAAACTTTTGTTATTTGTGCTATATTGACAGTGAGAACAGTTTCTGTAATTTTCTTGAATATCTGTTGATAACTGTTTCAGTGATGCCGCTGAGAATCATTCTGACCTGTTGCCAAACACAACAGACCAACCGTTCATAACCAGAATTTAATTATTTATGTCTTTCAACCTGTCTTACAATTCCTGTAAATTTCGTAAAGATCAGTTCATAACTTTTTGAGTTATTTTACTAACATATATAAAATATCATCACAGAGACAAAATAACAAACAAAAACAAGCAAACATCAGCACAAAAATTAGGTTATTTACTCTTCGTGATATACCTAACAGCTCATGTGAATTTCATGGAGATCTGTCTATAACTGTTTGAATTATGGCACTAACAAAAAAGACAAACAAACACACAGTTGAACGGATCTCTATCAAAAGTTAATCATCTGTTACTCAGTGCATGCCTAACAATCCCTGTAAGTTTCGTAAATATCCGTCAATAATTTTTTAAGTTTTCTTGTTGACCGACAACAAGACAAATGTAACAAAAATAGGGCCTCCTTGGCTGAGGTAATATTATAATATTAACAACCAAAACAGCATCACCTTGAATTGTTCAGAAATTCGGACTTTTTATGTTGAATTTTCGATGTTCCATTACAACCTAAATCAATCTAACATCACCTACCGCGATTTAACTTAATCTTACCGTCTTACCTAACATAAGTTATCCTATCCCATCATAATGTACGTGTAGTAATCTTGAAATCTTGAGTTTTTTTTGTTATTCCTTTTTTGAATTGCTATTTTGTGTTTATGTGTATTCGCTGAACTGTAGTGTACAAAACTCTAACAATCGTAATGACTAGTAATAGATATATCATCGTGTCGCGGAAATGTCGTCTCAGAAGTGTCGTGTGCGGTAGTGACGCGGTATCTGATTTTACCCAGTTTTCGGCTAGTTCTTTACATTCTTAACAAAACTTTCTAGCGCTTAGCGTAAGTGAAGAGGGAGCTTGTTAGCATGTTAGCACCATTGCAGGTATCATGGTGAGTCTGCCTAAGGACTATTGCAATGACTTACCAGCTAATAAGGAGCAGATGAACGACGCTGGGATTCTTCCCCTCGTAAACCCCCAGGAAATCGTTTGTCCAAACGCAGAGTAGGAAAAGCTTCAAGAATTACGTGGGGCCATAGCTTGGGCCTTGCGCTTTCTTTATAGTCTCACTAGGATTCAAATCGGACTGAAGGCTGTGAATTTAAGAACCTTTAACTGACTTTACACATCTCCCACTGCACGTTGGCTGGTTTTAGGATTGTCAAATACCGTTAGAATATATTAAGTTGAAAAGGGAGTGATGTCTTGTTTTTGCATAGGTGGACAGAAGTGCCCACCTCTGTTTTTTATCGGTCAAACTTGAAGTAGTAATATAAAAGTTTCTTTAAAACCTTCAGGATAGATGTAGGCTGTGTCCAGCATTCTCTACAAAGTGAAATTGAGACATTTTCATAAATAGAGTAAAGATAGTTTCCAGTTAGCTGCATGGTGCGGGATGTGGGCTACAATGTGGCGATTTGGTCAGCTTTCTTGGTCACAGTGAGGTTAGAATTAGCCACAGTATGTCAGAGAGAATTCCTCTATTTGATGCGCGTGGCCCCGCTAGGGGCGAGATAGTTCACACATACAAACGCGTTCACTCATCCACTTGCCAGAATGTGTTACTGAGCCCCAGAAGCAGCAGGAAAATGCAGCGGTTTTTGAGTTCAAGTTAATTCGAAATTTGAAGAGATTCCTATAACTTTGCTAGTGATACGTGCAAAGATAACAGATATAACTTATAACTTTTTGTGGCGTACACAAAGTTGCGCTGACAACCACGCTATTACAACATTCGGGCGAATGGATGAGTGAACGCATTGAAAAGAATGACGTGTGAACTTAGCCTAACTGGCATATTCCGTGTGCCCAATTTTAAGATATTTTTTAAAGATTTTCAGTACTGCAAACTGTTGTTATTTCACACTTTTGGTGCACCGGAAGAGTTCTATTGTTGAAGCAAATGATCACTTCATAAACTTTGGAAACATGATGTGTAAAAAGTGCAAATTCTTATCACTATTCGGTAGAGAGTCACAGAGTTACATTTTTGTATTAATAATCCAGTAAGTGACTTATTTTCATTAATATGCAGTAGAATACCACATTACTACCTCACTGTATTATTTATCTTCGAAGTAACTATTTTTAGTAAAACAACTCATTTACTACTAAAAAGTATTTCAGGCATAAGAAGGTTAACCTCTAAGGGGGCTGGAACACCACAAGCAGGTCAGCGAGAAGCAGGCAGGCTGGCAGGTATTGAAAAGCACGAAATGCATTGGAATGTGCACACCGAACAGCGACAGTTGAGCAGGCTGCTGCCGCTGTACGATGTGCGCGCTTCAATGCATTCCGAGCTTCTCAAAAAGTGTCAGCTTCTCGCTGAACTGCTTTTGGCGTGCCATGGCTCTAAACGTCTAACATAAAATCCTCATAGACGAGGACGTTTAAGATATTGCGATCGTGACGAAAATGAAAGCTATACAATAGAGTGTGTGTGGGGGGGGATAAATATTCGTACAACACAATAAATTGCCTGTTTACTACATTTGTAGCAAAGGAAAGAAAAACACAATGTTATATCTACATGTCTTTTGGGGCGAAAACTCAGAATCTGCAAACGAAAGGAAGAAAATCATTGATATATGAAATATATACGCATTTTCATGTTTTGGGGTAAAAACGTGTTCGCATTATAGAGCGGTCGATATCAGTTAAACTTCGGAGTAGAATATTCTAGTTTGCTCTAGAATGTTCTCAGCGACTCTGTCGTCAACCTTTAGCTGAAAATTGCGACATTCTAGGATCACTACTCTGAGAGAGCGATTTTAAGTATGGCTGGATGTGACTTAAGGAGTTGACTAACTCACAAAAAAGAACTAGTCGACAGTGGCTTTGTTGTACGTAGTATGGAAGGGAGTGGAAAAAATCTTATTTACGAACCGTAGGTTTAGTGATACCGGGATCAAACATTTTGTCCATAAATAGTTTGCAGGGCATATCATTTATTTTCCTTTTACTTTGCATTTTCAAATGAAATAGATTTTCTTCGTACATTCTTTCAGAATAACGGTTATCCACATCACATCTTAGATTACTACTGCAAACTATTTATGGACATATTGTTTGATTCCGGTATAACTAAAGCTACTGTTCGTAAACTAGATTTTTTCCACTCTCTTCCATAGTACAGCAAAGCCACTGTCGATACAGTCAACACCCTGAACACTTTCCTCTCGGAGGCTTACCCGCATACAAATTTCAGGTTCTCTTACAAGAACACATTTACCATAGGATCTTATTTCAAATTCAAAGACAGACTTCCCACACCTTTTTTGTCTAGTGCTGTGTACAAATTTGAGTGCAAGAGCTGCAGTGTTTCGTACTATGACAGTACTGGACAGCATTTCAAAGCCCGCGTTGATCAACATTTAGGTATATCCAGTAGAACAGGCTTATCACTTGACAAATCTTCCTATTCAGCTCTCCATTTTCATGCAGAACAAGAAAATCACCCCATTAGTAGGAACGACTTCTCGATAGTAGACTTTTCCAAAATTAAAAGGTTACGCCTTATCGGTTTCTTTTTATTCTAATGCGTCTGTGTTTCTAGCAGCATAATTACAGGTAAATTTATATAAAAGAAAAGTTCAGTAATTAATCCTTACACCTATAAGGGATGTCGCAGTGAATCTCGTCTATAGTTAATTTCAGAAGAATTTTTAGTAGATATCTGCACTAAGTGAGAACTTGCACGATAACCAACAGCTAATGACCACGGTCACATAACTCCAAAAGTTTTTACGATCTACAGGGAAACTGCGATTAACGTAAGCTGTTGGGGTTACGTTAATCGAGCGTACGACTACCAACCAAACAAAGTGAGAGGTACTCTGCGGCATATGGATGGGGATTATTATATTTATTTGATAAGCTCGTCGTAATTAATTCATTCAATATCTCAAGTTTGCCTAAGTTAGACAGTAGTAAAATACAGATTATTTTATTTACACAAGGGACAACAAATATTATCTTCGATGGCGATACAGTATGAATAAGTTTTAACACATTCGGGAAATCAAACCACTTTTTTTATAATGTAACTACTCGAGTTAGAGCTGAAACATTCTTAGTTTAGTGTCCAACATTGAAGAGAATTCATTCATCAGCTTCAGCTTAATTACGAAAAGCATACCTGTATATCTTTGATCCCATATTTGCATTTATAATTTTCTATGAAGGTACATATGGTAATTGTTCAGAAAGTAAGAAATTGTTACGCTAATCCAGGTCTGTTTTCGCTACCAAAACAACGGCTACTAGAGGTATTTTACGCTTATCGGAACTATATTATCAAGGTGTTCCTGTTCTCATATTTCACCGCCGTCAGCCGTACTTTTTATTTTATAAGCTTCAGCCATAGTTGCATAGATACAGATATACTTACAACTACTGATATCTAAGCACTTTCTTGAATCACTTTTGTTTTCCTCACCTTCAACCATACCACCACCAAATACGTCCTTTCGACGTACCCTTACTTCACATCGTGCAACCTTGATCCTCTAAGCTTCCTTGGGATCCACTTCGAATTTTGCAGCCTATGATATAGCCCTGGACACTTATACCCTTCCGTAAGAGCCCCTTGACATTTATACCCTTCCCTAAGATCTAAACTACGTTTCACCAAATAGAAAAGGGATTTATTTTTGTGACGTCAGCTGCGGTGACAAAATGCGATAACATTCCAATACCGCGAAGTCACTTGACTTTTTCGCACTGCTACTCCGCATTCTTGCCTAGTACAGAACTAATATTGAACTACTATATATTGCAGCTTAGCTTCTATTCAATTTCGAAAAGATGTGGCCTAAGATGGAAAAGATGATAGAGAAGGTGAATGCCAAGAAGAACTTCAGTAACAGAAATAAAACGAGTCTGTGAGCGAAATTTTAAGTATCACGAAAGGCTCCAGGAAAAATAGGAAATATACTAGGTTGTTTTCATTGTATTTGAGAGAAAATGTAACACTGCGATAATGCTACTGCTGGATAACGCGACCCAGAACAAGTACGGGACTATCGTAATACTGGATGTATGTACTGGTATTATCAACTCCATGACCTATAACATAATTTCATACACCCAAAACAATTCCTTATGTCCTGCTTGATGTAGTTCGGGCCCTCTAAATGGGGCTCGGGCCAGCCCTTCCTATGAATTACAAAACCTATTTGCAGGCATCCGAACTCTTACTTTGGATCGATTCTTAATTTCATTGCCTGCACTTACACTTCTGTAAATCTCCGATCACTTCCTTCGTTAGTATCTACTATGGCTTTTACATCCTAGCTATACAGCGATAGCCACACAAACACTTCCTCTGCATCTATTCCTAATTTCATCACCTACAAATATACTGCAGTAGATCCTGAAACCTCTTCTTGTATCTATATATAGGATCTACTGCTGATTTCATCAACTGCAACCATATTTCCGTAGATCCAAACACTTGCTAAGCAATAACGCCTCACAACCCCGCTTCCGCACACTCACCAGCAGCAGTTCTATTGATCATTCACCCCCTCCTTGGAAGCTCTTCACACTGAATATTTAATAAAGTACCAGCGTCCACCCCCCGCTAAAGTCTGGTTTATTGTTTTTAATTAAGGACTCATTTTTCCCCGGTCACCAAGCTTCGCTAGCGGCGTTCAGCCTTCACGTGCAGGCTGATGGCAACGTTGTAAAATTAATTATATGCTTCGTCAGCAGAACGAATGACTGCAAAATGGCTGCCAGGGAGCACATTTCACAACAAATTCCTCCTCGTCAAGAAATTTTTTGGACAGTCTACTTACTCCACTCGGGGAGACAAAATTAAATGCTTGTTCCAGCATGATGATATAAGCGTGCATTGGTGCAGAAGAAAAAGTAGCTACGTAATTAAGAGATATTAACGTAATATCCATCCGCTTGGAAATGAAACAACGTAAAGTCATAATTGGACATATGAGGCTTCTGTCATAACATACGAAACAAAAACCAATATGGCACGCAAATTTTTTCATTAATACATTCGAACTTATTAGGGTCATGTGTTTTTCCGACTAATGCACAGCCAATACGCAGTTGAAGAGCCCCAAAATTAATTTTTGATGCTGTATTGGAGAGGGATAAATGAAAGGTCACGAAAGACAATTGAATACCAATTCTGAATTATTTAATTTTAGTATGGTAATTTAAATCTCTGAACAGGGCCCGGTAGATGAGATTAACAGAAATTAGAACAGCCGATTGTCGATTAGAGAAAATTACTATAGGGTAACACTAAAGGCTCGTTCGAATGGGACTTCAGTCCAAGTTCCTTAGTTTAACTCTCTGGAAAGCCAATTCACAAGATTTATTTTGCCTCCTTGGATAGAATTCGAAGCCTTTACAGGAAATGGATTATGGTAGAAACGATCCCCAACATAATTCTTCTTTGTAGCAGGATCACTATTTTCTAAACAAAATGCCATTTTTTTAGTGTGAATAGCAGTGGTGGCTCTGAGAGCATAGCTCCAGTGCCATATTTAACAGTTTAAGAGGACATAGATGTTTTTTGTTATCTTTTTCTGATTACTCGACTAGAGACGGGAGCAGATACCTCAGTGCGTTTCTCTGGTGAGTGTGATTTTGCGATTTGTGTCAACTGGCGATTTATTGGTTGAATAAAACGTTTTCTCGGCATCACTGAGAGTTTTGGCTATTTGCGCAGCATTTTAATTTGACAGAACTCATAAAAAATGATGTTATTTCCGTTGTAAGACAATTTTCAATAGTCATGTTTCCACCGCGATTACCGAGTCCATTAGCCTTACGGGGAAATATGGGTCATCAAAAGTCCTGTTACACTCTAAACGTCATGCAATATTGATACCATATTTAATGCATATAATAACACTTCAAGTCTTTACGGCAAATAAACCATGAATGATTGGAATTCGGCAAATAAAATAAACCTTACTATCACCGAAATGTACAGTATAGCACGTACAGTACATGCTATGCACTTCGAAAAGTAAGCAATAGTGTTGCCAAAATATGAGCACGTACTAAGCCTACTCAGAAATATATATATGACGTATACTATAAACAAAAATTTCGAGCATAAAACAAACACGACATAAAACGGAGACCACATTTATAAAAAAAAGCTAATTTTATGGAAGTAATTAAATCACGGAACAGGCAAGTCTCTAACTTCAATAATGACTAACTATCGTGTAACAGACATAGATTGGAAATTAAGAGGGTATTACTAAACAGAGGTAATATTTATGAAAATTTGTAAAGATTAATAAAACTACGATGCCGGCGATTCTTTAACATAAATGATTATCCAAGTTCAACAGATGAGAATAACTAATATACAAAATGTGCAGTTTGGATGAGTTAACCATTTTGCTCTAAAGCTGTACCAAACTTACAATACTACACCTATACAGAAAAGGCTCAATATTCTAGTAAATGTATGAGTAGTTACAATTTGTATTGTGATATCTTAAAAGACACTCCTTAGTAGCTGGGAATTTTTTCTAAAAAGAGTAATGGTGAATAAATTTCGACTCATTTTCTTTCTATCACTACTTGACTGATATTTTTGTTGTACTTTCTAAAGGTAATCTTTCCTCATTGACTTTTTTCAGTGCACTCAGATTGAAACAGGAGACACATGCAAGTTTGGTTGTTTGGATCCGTTTCATTGAGAAACTCTAATCAGATTTGTCGAAATTTATCCGCAGTTTCAATCTTGAGCTTTGGCATCGCCTCCTTGGATCGAGATTTTGGCGTTGATTGCTGTGGTGAGCGACGTTAATCAAAAAGTTAACTGCGCTGACCGCTAGCCTTGTCAGCCTTCAAACATTGCTGTGGATATAAATTAAACATTAGAATATTGCATGGAATCTTTGAGGATTACATTTTTTCGACAAAATTTAATTTACATCGAAAGCAACGAAAAAGTGAACTTCGGCTCAGTTTTGCTGTCTGCGTGGATGGTACAGTCCTACAGTCAGTAGCAGTCCTACAGTCAGCAGTCCTACAGTCAGTATAGTAAAGACATTTAACTGAAAAAAAAGGAAACTATGCAGCATGTATAGCGAACACTGCAGTAGCGAGCTCTTAATGAACCGGTAAATTTGGTGCAGTAAACAAATAAACTTTATGATATAATACCGCTTTGCGTTTATCGGTTTGATTATCTATTAATGTGATTATCCATTTTCTACAGCGCATTAATTGTGTTTCCTCAAAAGTGATGGCAAACGTGATTACTGAATGGAAGCTGCATTACACCAACTTGCTTCAGCACACGTGTCAAGCATCAGAGCTGATAAGCTGCATGAATCCCACTTTGGCAGACCTGAGCACTGATTTAAAATAGTGTTCTACCCAAGGAGCTTCCATAGTGAAGGAGGGAGCCCTGCGGCCCAAATACAGATTCGCCAGTGAGTCAACCAGATCTCTTATGGCTGTGAGATCTCATTGGTGGATGTCACGGGGAGCAGTGAGTATCACGAGGGAGCAGCAGACAAACCGAGAAACTGATATGCGATTGGTGCTGCAGCCATAAGAGACTCTTTACTGATATACGATTGGTGCATACGATGACTCACTGACAGCCATAAGAGACTCTTGAGTTTCAACGAGCTAGGCTACTGGCTCCCTCCTTCTCTATACAAGCTCCTTGGTTCTACCTTTGAACTGTCCCATTACGGTTGCAGTAACTCTTGTCAATAAATGCCTCGGGCCTATGCGGTATTCGGGATACGGCTCGACTGGCTCGAAGTACAGTCTGTACAAATGCATGTACTCCCAGCGTGATAGAAAGGGACAGATAAATAAAGAGAAAATCAACAGCTAAACAGAGTACTAACCTATTCGCTCTGACGACAGCGCTTCATTGATCAGTCTATGTACCAGTTTCAGTCAAGCTTCAATGATCTTCAGTTCAGGGTTGTCGTGCTTTGAAACGAGTTTTGATGAAGAAAGGGAAAGAAAATTAGGAAGTCGAAATTCGCACCATTTCTCTTTTTAGAGAGGTTACCCGGCTACTAAGGAGCGTCTGTATACGGTTTTTCATTTTGGAGACAAGTCTTTCTTTCCCAATCACCCGTTACTCAATATATTGTATACGATTGTAATTTTTGTTTTTTCGAAACACTAATTTTATCTGTTCATCGGCTTAGTTAATGTCGAAGGTAAACATTTTCATTTGAACGCGTCCACAGTTTCACTGACATGTGATATACCTGCCAAATTCATTTAATGTAATTTACTGGCACACCCTATAACAATAATAGGAGGCTGTAAGCTATTCTATGTGATGGGCCTATTGGTTCATTTTGGGAATGGGCCTATTGGTTCGTCTGGGAATGGGCCTATTGGTTCGTCTACTGCCGCCTATCTAAAAAAAAAAAAATTCAGAGAAACTTCTTGTGGAATCTGTTGAGAAGAGGTACAGGGTATTCTAAAAGTGTAATCTGAAAGCGACAATTTAGGAAAAAATTGTCTGCTGCTTGAAAGTAACACGAGGCGAATAAAATAAAACTTTGTATCAACATTCCTCAAAATAAGAGGCTAGGGTTTGAGACTCTTTTTACAATCTCCTCCCCTCGCCTAAGTTTTAGAACTCATTTTTCGAATTTTACCTTATCTCGCCTGGCAATTTTTTGTTGTAAGCCTCGGCAGAAGAAAAACGACTGGGCATATGCAGGCCACTGAGCCTCGGAGTGCCATTAATGGTCAGGTATTTCATCTGCGGGGGCAACTTTGGCTCGCCGGGAGGTTTTGCTTTCCATTCATAAATTTGGCGCAAGCAAGTGTGCTTGGCCTCGTCTAAGAGTGTGAATGTAAATACGTTAGCCTCTTGAGAATGAACGGCTGAACTTTAGTGCAAAAATGGAGCGGTACGAG
>LQNS02277219.1:7956006-7997915 GCA_001587735.2 Parhyale hawaiensis | reverse complement strand
TATGTTAATGTAATGCCGAAGAAGTCGTAGCTATGTTGCTGTACTTGATTCCTTCGTCGTTGAGCTCATTTATTTGACATTCTATTACTTTATTTCTCACTAACGGATATTTTCACGGTGAAGTTATGAGCTGAGACTGTGATTACCATTGTTTCTCCTCCATGTAAGCCCTCGCTCACGGTATTTACATAGCAAGTGACGGGTAGGGAAAAATGAACACGGACTGGAGTCTATCTCCCCACGTGACGTCACAGCTGAGATAAAGTGGCGGGGCTGGCAGCCCGACCTGCGCGTGAGTCAACCTGTTAACGTAGTTCAGCCATGCTCGTACCGTATCGCGTTTCGGACGTTCGAGCAACGGAAATACCCTACCTTAATGAGTTCATATCGTTATATACTTTTTAGTTTTGAGGTCGGAATGAGGATTTGTTCGGATAACGGGAGCGCTACGTATTTGATGGCCACTCTCTGTGTGCATTATTATTGATAGTTCACGATATGCTACAATGTCAGGAACACCATAGAAATAGCGTAAATTTCATCGAATACAAAAAACTTATATCGTTTTCTTGTTTATTGCACCAGTTGTACTAGTATTCCTAGTGTTAAGAACAATACCTCCACCTATAGGAGAAATCAATGATTTTGTTTGTTCGGCTGGTACTGTTTGCACTGGCACTGGGAAGCGAATTAGATACGTACTATACAGTACTTGAAGATACTGTATAATATTATGAGGAAATAACAGTGGGGACCAGAATCATAGACACTATGACATCTTTACGAAAACTGGGCCAAAAAATGTTTCTTCCCTAACGAAGGTTGGGAAGAGGGTCATTGAAATTCTAGGTGCCCTGAAATTATGCTAAAAGAAGGAAATTGGCACTTGAACAAAAAGAATTGCGCCACGCTTTTGGAAATCACAACGGGCACAAGCATCATAGCGAATGCTGTCCGTTTCAAAACGAATCAAAATGTATTCCCAAAAAAGTCCGGGAAGAGGAAAATCTTTGGAACTTTGCACGCACTGACATTATGCAGGAAAAAAAGTAAGCTGGCGTTTAATCGAAAGGAATCGAGTTATTATTGAGGAAATGACAGCAAGGACAAGCATAACGAAGAATTGGCATATTCCCAGAGCGGGTCACAACACCGTTCTCCTCTCCAAAAGATTTTTGGGAAGACGAAGATCAAAAGAACATTGCAGGCGCTGAGATTATGCAAAAATAAAAAAGTTGGCGTTTGGACGAAGGGCACTGAGCTATTTTAGACATGTATGTATATACGTGCGGGAAGCTTTGGATTCCAAAATTTTGCACCATCACACGTACGGAGCACAGCATAGTCATACATTGAGGTATTCAAAGCAGGAAATTAAAAGGTCGCATCTCACTTCATTTTGCTATTTCTCCTTAAACTTGCAGATATTAATAAAATAGAGGTATTTATACAGCACGTAAATATGCTTACCTTCCTGCAGCCATTCTTGCTTCTAACACAAATACATACAGCGTATCATGGTTGTTTAACATAGTGAAACAAACAGTCCATAAACTCCAAGGAACACATATCAAGAACGTAAAAGAAGGCATCTCATTTTTCTCTTGCCATCAAGGCATACGATAAAAGTGTATCTCTTTAGCTTGTGAGCATCAGGCCATTATTTGCAAAGATAAATTATTCAAGCCAATTGCTAGGGTATCTCTCAGTGGAACGCTTGTAAAGTAGCTTCTCACATTCTAATGAGAAACCATGAAATATTTATCGATGTCTGAAGGGGCTTGCAATAAGGTTATACATCGAAGAGCAGCAGCAGCTTTTAGGCCAGGATCAGAAGCAAATGACCCGGGACAGGCCAATGTGAGTTTAAAGTCTACAGGGTCACTGAAATGCTGCTGCAGGTTGAAGAGCGACGTCAACTTTAGTTGGGTTTTTAATAAAATAAAATTAAGACACAATGATCCAGTAAATGAGAGGTGTCGGATTGATTCAGTAGAATCTAATACGGTTAGCTTTACTTTGTGTAGAGGTTCAGTACTGAGTGTCTGATCCTTCTCTTTGGATTAAGTTTCAAACATCTCACGTGTAACTGGATTACGATTAAGGCCTAAAGTTGATCCAAAGTATCGAAACTAACGCTCAGCTCCAGATATGCGGGCAAGATAAAGCTAATCGGACTTGATGATCTCGATTGACATGGACGAATCAGCCACTTGGAAATATCAGGCTCAGAAATTACCGTCTTTGTCTCATTTTTCAGGGAAAATTAATATAGCACCTTCCCGTCTGTTCTCTAACTTGATGTCAAGATCGTTTAGGCATCCCATGGCGCAGCGTTGCTGCTATTCCAGCAAGTTTGGTGAACACGCTAGGATTGTAGCTGCTTAGTTAAAGGCATCGAAAGGGTATGATGGTTCTTCTATAAATGTGTTTTTCCTTGCAAGCTATACTGATTCCGGAGCGGTGACCCATTCAAAAATCACCTGCATGATGCATCATCAAGTTATTACGACGTTACCGCGCTTATCGAATTAGCGCTCAATGTACTGGATTCACATTTAAATTCTGTTACCCAGAGCCAAGGAGATTTTAGCAGCCCTTGGAGCCGACAAGCACACAAACTTTCCAAAGTCGAACGTCATTGCATGAGAACAATTGTCCGAAAAGTTTACCGGTTATACAATGATTTTCCTTCTTTTCTTGCCAGTTTGGCTCCTATTTATTTTAATCCCTTAGCTGCTCTGTTCGCCATGCACCTCCTAGCTTGGACAGTAACGTACAAGTTGTCGTGAGGGCCAAGTTTGCTGATCTCAGAAGTAGTTGCGACGTCTTTCTTCACCCAGCCAGCATTCTCCAGAGTCGAGGGTCTGCATGCAGCAGCAAATGTAAACACGCAATCTACGGAAGGCTCTACCCTCTGCATCCAAACGCCATCCCAAGGATGCAAAAAAAGATTGGTGAGCTGTAAAAGTCAAGCCGTTTCCGTTGCCGGGGGCTTTTAGGGAAACAAACTTGTAGCGCTTTGACGAGCAAATATTGGAGAAGGCTGATTGACAAGAGCCTTGCACACACGCGCCCTCTATTGCGGCGGAAGTCGGTATGCAATTGCGGTGTAGAGTGAGCCACAAGATCGTCGCTCTTAAATTGGCGGCATGTGGGAAAAGAAAAGTGCTCTTTTCTTGATCTAAACAAGCAATCACGAAATTCTTCACGCACGCCGACTATTTATTCTCGGACCATCAGACGATTGTCAGTACTTAAACTGGCGGTGGGTGGATAAAGAATTGTGGTCTTTTGCTGGTCGAAGCATCTACATAATGAAATTCTCGAGAAACACAGTCTCCTACTCCTGACACTCAGAGGACCACGATAGACAGCCTTGAATTGACAACAAATGAATAAAGAAACGCTTCTTATTGGTCCCAATGTAGTCAGGCGAATGATTGCATTATTGGCAAACACTGAGCTTATATGTAGTCTCTTGTCTAGTCTAATGCTGCTCGTTTTTTTTTACCGTGTAGCACGTAGAACAGCGCCAGTCTCAAACTAACAAAGACTATATAGGGAAAGAAGCATAGTTACAGTTAAACCAGACATTTAAATAAATAATTTCTATGCTTGCATCTTCTACTGTAAGGTTGGATAGGAAATAAAGTTTATTCACAGACATGTAATTTATTTTAAAAATAATGTAATAGTAATTTTTAATATTGCCGATAGTTTCCCCAAGTTCAATGAACTTCCTCCAACGTCCCATCGGCAATTGTTGCGTACATAAAAAAAATCGAGTACGTGCTCTGGAACAAACCATAAGTTCTGGTTTCGGTCTAATTACAGCCTTCCGTGCTGAGTGTTATTGTAACGAACCCTGTTTTTCGTCCACAGTTACTATTCTTCTTTAAAAAAAAAATGGATCCTTGGTGTTCCTCAGGAGCAAAGCCGTGCAGACAGTCGAACCTTGGTTTCCCTGAGCTTCAATCAGTTCATAGAAACTTTTTGCTCCAGTTTGAGGACTTCCTTATTTCATCAAGGCTTGAAATTATCCGCGTACTAGTTGTCGTGTTGAGTCTCTGCTGGTGAACGTCAGATTGTTCCCTAATGCATGTTTAACGCTTCTTGGTCACTTCACTTTGGTTATTCTAAACATGGACTATTTTTGAAAATGAAATCTGCACGGTAGCAGTGGACCTTGCGTGCTGCACAATTGTTCTGAGAGTCCCGGGAACGATCATCAGGCCAAGTGAGCTGTTTTTGTCGTGGTGCTCGGCGCCCTGAATCAGTAAAACTTGCTTGGTATACATAGCTATCGTGGGGGTACTTACCTTAAGGTAGGGGGTTGCGGGTTGTTGAACCTTCCTCTTGATATACCATAGTTCTTAGCGACCCGGCGACGCCTGCAGCTGTACTCTTCTGGGGTCAGTTGGCCTACAGCTGCCGCACAAACCAGTGAGTGTGAATTTTTCAGATGAGGATGCAGTCGAAGTTAACTTTACCTTCTAACTTGTAAAACATTGCTTCCCAAGATTACACAAATACCTCTGGCTGCTTATGCAAGTGAAACGCTTTTTTGTAGAGTAAAATGACGTATAGATGCTCATCATTTTTATCCACCGCTTGAGGGTTGAAGTAGTCAGGTCAGATATAGCTAGTTATTATTATGAAACTGCGATTGAGTAACCGGGACGCGAATAATTAAAACTAACAAGTGAGGGTCGTTTGAGACGATACTGTGGTAATCACAATAAAATCTTTTTCTTCCTTTCGAAGTTAATGTTTTATCTTTTTCTACAGGGTGGCCAAAGAACTGTTAGGAAAAATTTGGCTCTAAGTTTGGTCAGTTACAATAAAATCTGGTAAGGCTTTGTTTACAGTAAAAAAGCACCCTGCCCTAAATTTCCGGGCACTGAGTAAAACTGGTTCATAGAATTCACGCACATAAAGTACATGTCGTGCTTTATTACAGGTTCATTAAACAAATGTTGATAGTAATTTTATTTTAAGGGCACATACAAAAGTGACATTCAATACAAGGAAGGTTTCCACTGGCGTCAGTGTAGTGATACGTTTCCATTTTCAAGAAGACTGATGCGGTAAATGACAAGTAATATGACTGTGTGTTTTAACCCAAATTTGTAATGCGTCACGCTTTATAGCATGTGTGACAAGATGCCGAGTCAACGAAGATTGAGAAATACAGAGAAGAAAGGGCTGTCGCAGGGCTTGCAGATGGTGTTTCTGTAAAGGAGTTAGCAAGGGAACTTGGACGGGATCCAAGAAGATTGAATTCCCACTTGAAGAACCTTGCCATCAAGGTCAGGAAGGACGAAGCCAAGCGAAGGATGATAAACCCAGAGGGAAACCCGGAGAATACTTAGGCAGGTTGTATGAAATCCCAGAGCAATCAGTGCTGCCTTATTCGACTGTGCTGGGATGGGCCTGTGTCGGGAAGTAGGTACCCGGCCCAGGGTTTTCAAGGAGGTACGCAAACATGCGAAACTCATCCCCAGTACCCGCCTGAATAGGTCCCACAAGTAAAAAACAGCATCGCATTGGCAAAGAAATGTATGACGACTGACTTCCGCAATGTACTCTTTTCACGGATTAGGCGTGAGCTACTTTGGATACGCCAACCTTTGACTACCTTTTGGAGAATCTCATCCTTCTCGACTTCGGCGTCAGTATGGTGGGGTGGAGTAATATTCTGGACAGGGATCATCATTGGCGAGATTGTAGGACCATTTAGAGTGCCCGAAGGTGTTAAGAATCACCGGCCCGGTTTCTGGAAGAGCATTTGTGGCCATGGTTGAAAGACATGATACTTGCACGCCACTTTCAGCTGATGTTCAAGCTTTGTAATGCGACATTGCACTCCGCCAGGCCACCACAGCGTTCCTAAGTAGTCTTGGCTTCCGATAGGCACATCTCATGACCTGGACCCCATTGAGGTATTCAGTATACTGCCAATGAGACTCTGTGGTAGAGTCGATAACATCTGCTGAGAATAAAGGGCTGACTGATTCAATGGACGATGGAGTCTTCAAAGTCATTCACATATTTATCTATGTCATATCCTAAAAATTGTTCTCTCTGCTTGATTGTTTAAATTATTTGTTGGTGCAAGGAATAGAACTCGTTGTCTTCACCCAATCTGAGCATTTGCAGTAAAGCTCTACACAATAGAAATTGGGCTAAAATTCGTTAAGTCGCATAACTCGGCGTTTACTGCATCAATCTTTTTGAAAATGGATAACATCTCTACACTGACTTTGGTGGAAATCTTCCTGGTATTGAATATCATTTAGTATTGTGTCTTTAAAATTAAGTTTATTTTTAAAAAATCAACTAGCAATAGAGCGTGACACGTACTTCAGGGTTTTTTTCTATTTTTTGTTGCTTGCCAAGCGGAACTCCTTTGCTGCTGTGGGGGATGGGGTGCATGTTCATTTTGCAGCGTGTGCATCCCGTAGCCTATGCTCTCGTGCTATGTTACAAAGAAGGAGAGATTAACGGATTTACGTAAGAAAAACCCAAATATTTACTTGATAAATGTACTCGATATTTTCACATTATCTATGTACATTCCGGCAAATGGTTTAATAATGCTGTCCGAGAACATCTTCTTACGGTATATCACCCAGCTCATAACGCCAGGGCTGTAGCACCAAGTAAGGCCCTCTTAAAAAAATATAAATATATATATATATCTATACAAGTTTCACATGAAACGAAGATGACTTCTAGCCTTACAGAGCTTTACAGTTTCCCTTTCCCTTCCAGGAAGGCTGTGAAGCTCTGTAAGGTTAGAAGTCATCTTCGTTTCAATGAAACTTGTATAGATAATGATCTGCTGCCCAGATATACCAATATATATATATATATATATATATATACATATCCAGGTACCTCCAGTGCTCTCTCGGCCGACTCTCTACAGCAAAGTCATTTAAGATGCCGCTGTACGTGAATAGAAGGGAGCTTATCCGTTTACCCTGTAGCTAATTAAAATATGCTGCATAAAATATCATGCTGTAGAAAACATAATGAAGGACGTGGTCACGCTGTGCCTCGTTGACGGCCAGAAAAGCCTGGGCAAGTCACCGGTCGTTGTGCCTGTAGATTCCCTCGCAGGTAAACGTTTCACTTTACTGTGGTCGTCTCGTGAGAATTCCGAGCAATGCAATTAGAAGGCAAGACGCATGACGGCAATGTGAACGCCTACTGCTCCTGCTCACGGGGCGTAAAGCGAGGAGATTCCTGCGTAAGCCCGTTTGTCTGCGTGTTGGGTCTTGGTCTGAGGAATCCATAAACAGCGAGTGTCAGGGTGGAAATGCGTCCCAAATGTGAAGAAGGTTCATAGGTACAGTCATAGGCCCGCGTGTTGATGCATTGCACCTCTGTCCAGTGAATTCATATACAGAGGGTGGCGTCGTGGCGGTGAGTCCTAACTGCGAAAAATGTTCACACAAAACACAAGTCTCGGTGAAGAATGTGTGGCTCCAAGGCATCCTGGGGATTTCATACGCTGAGAGTGTTAGCAGAGCTGGGCGTGTGATCTTTCTTTGTATGCGTCAGCCGGCCAATTGTACGGTATAATATTTAGCTTTGTGCCAAGCCGTCTTGAACTCAGGCCTTACCCCAATCCACGCCAGGCCGTGGTTTTTTTAACATTAAGTTAGTTCACCACATCGCATCTAGTGGATGCTTATCTTAGCGTTACGAGCTTACACTTAGTCCTCCAACATATGCTGAAGATGAAGACATGATGCTGATAAAAAATAAAGCAGAGTTCATTGAATAGAAATAGGTTAAACTTTTTCACAAACAGAATCCCTGCAAACGGAGCTCGGTCTGCAGGGGCGCCGCTGCTACATTGAGTGTGTTCTGCTTAGACGGGGCATTGTGGTGCTCAGTGAAGTTCCCGTGGCGCTTGATGGTATGGCGGTCCACTTAGCTAGCCGCTTGTCTATATAATATTGTTATATTCCTAAAAGGCCATGCATCAATGAGTTTTTCTTAATTGAATTAAAAGATAAATAGATTGTCTGTTTTCTTACTGATAGTTTTGCAGCATAATTAACGTCATTAGCAAAGCTGTAAGTGTGTCAATTTCGGTTGTGTGTGAAAACCACAGCCTGGCAATGAAAAACCGCGTTGATCCTGGAGTAAATAGAGTAAAAGACTGAGCCAAGAGCTTCAGCACTATTTCTGTCACTGAGTAAAAGAAAGAAAAAAAAGAGCCAAAGTGCATTGCGAATTGTGCCACTTATAAAATGCAAATGTACCAGCGCCAATCTAAAAACTCCTACTATGAAATATTTTAATATTTATATGATCCATGACGAACTTATCAGAACCCGCGAAAATAGCCTAAATTGAACGTCCATTTGATGAGTGATGTGTTGCTTTTTAAAACCCAAAAAACTTGAACATAGGAAAAGGAGTGAAAAATGTGACGTAATATATCTGTGTTTTAGTAGATGGGTTGTAATAGATTTGGTGTAACTTTACTCTGTCTTCGTCATTTTTCTTTCCATGCTGGTCTATCTTGTTCTTTTCTATGTAGCGAAGCAGGTCTTTTTGTTGCTAAGGACTGGTTGCTACGTACGTAATTGCATTCGTACTTGAATTTAACATTATTGAAAGGAATTCAGACCGTCCTCAGCCGATACCTATGACCCGCTACAAAGCCAGAACGCTTCCAAGACGTCTTCAGTTTGCCACTTTGAATCGTAATCCGGTTTGAGATTATCCCTAGTACTTTTGGTTCGCAGGATCACGAGAGGGTTTAGAAATTCTTCGAAATGTGGATTTGAATTCAATTTTTTTATTTGTTTGAAGTATAGATTATATTCACAAAGCTTTTTTTTTGAGTTTATGTAAAACATCTCCGAGTTGCCACTGATTAAGCTAGCTCTAAATTTGGCATGAAATTAAAATTGAAGTTACTTCACATAGGGCCAACGTGGATGCAGTGGGGAAATAAGCTAAGTCGGATAACTATGAAGGGCGGTAAATCGGAGATACCTGTGCTGCCAATGTCACATCCAGGCAGCCGCGCCAATGGAGTGCCAGTGAGCAAACTGTATGAGCTGCATCGCATGTTCAGTGGGTGTCAAGGTTATATGCTAACTGGTAGCTTGTGATTTTTCAAGCATTTCCTACTGCATAAATTAGAAATTTCATACGCATCACTATTGTTGTACAGTATATATGTATATATAATTAGTTATGGAGTAATCTGAGCACTCCAAAAAAACGGCAGTCATTTATATATATATAGGTGAGATTAGAGATCGCGGTACTTACTGCATGTTTGTACTAAGCATGAAAACCTCAGGATACTGTGTCCTAACCTTGTTGGACACAGTCTCCATATGAGAAATAAATGTGTTTTCTTTTCTTTCTTTATTTGAAAGCTAAGTTGCAAAGTTGCTTTTAGCGATATCGAAAAGTCCAAAATTATCCAAGATTTCACAACAATAATTATTTATGTATCTTGGAAATAGCAAGAGAAACTCGAAGTGATACCTCACCTTAAAGACTTCACCCGTTAATTCTGCTCACAGCATTGGACGTTCTGACAAAAGAGAGGTTCGGAAGGACTCCCCCGTTTGTAGACAGCACGAGAGACAGGTATACCTTCGTGAAAGCGCTTGCACTCCCATTCGCTATGTGCCCACATCAACACGGTGCTATGTCTTGGTTAGGATGGGGAACTTTGGAAAGGCAGAGGTTTGACCTTCGTAAAGACTCAAAGGATATCCAGAAAAACAAAGGCTGAACTGGCTGGCCGGCTGGCAGGGAATGTGAAGGAACCGCTTCGACGCGATCTTTTCGCTGAATAGTGTAGCAGGGCTGTCGATGGAGTCGACGGCCGGAGGAAAGCGTGGTACTGCAATAAGATTTGTGATCTCAGGCAATATATTTTCATGCATCAAACACTATCGTAAAATCCACCAAGTAGTGTGTAGTCGTCCGTTCGTCCAAGCGCTTATCTATTTACTATCGTAATGGAATTAAGTTTTTGCACGGATCATATAATTAGACTATTTTAGAGATACTCTTGGGTAGAAATATCTATGGACGACAGTTGCTAGACTGATGTTCAATTTAGCTGCAGCTGTTGTCGGCACGGGGAGGCTGTCAAATGCACCGGTGCATAGGATTTACCGTCTCTCATTTTTTAGCGGTTAATTTTTGAGAACAATGATGGTAATAATTTGTAAGGGAAAATAAGGCAAACCCGTCCACCACTCACCTCTTCTCTCAAATTGAAAGCGACTAGTAAGCGTCACTGCAGTTTATATGACAGAAAAATGAAAAGCATGAATGATAAAATGCTGGCCAATTAAGTAATTTCATTTTCGAGGGCGGGGCACACTACTAATGGTGTAAGCTGGTTAATAGACTGAGTAAATATACTAAAAGTTTATCTTTCAGAGTAACTTAAACGTTAATGTTTGACGAAACTGTTAACTTCGTTACTTTACGATCTAGTGCACCACAATGCCTAGCTCAGGCTTTACTTCAGTAAGACCTGCATCCACAACTCAATATATTAAATTTGACACTTAGATTTGAACCACTTAAGGCTGATTGCCGTTCGGGGAAAAGTTCTACAACGTTTGAGCTACCGCCTCAAAAACTGTATCCATTGTGTGGAAACAAAGAAAAATATACCGTTATATTATTTCCTATGACGTTCAAGAATACGACGGTATAGGCGGGTTCACACGATAGACGATGTTCGAATATTTTGCTGTGTCTTTGTAAACACAACTGTGTACTTACCAAGAGATTTACTGAATTGCTAGGCGAACAGTGCTAGCCATCAAGTTCTTGACGTAACAAATGACGCTAAGACAGCTTGGTATATATTTTCAAATTTGTAGTGAATTAAAATTCCGAAAACTGTTCACTTTTCATTTATTTAAACAGACACAGTACGTAGTGAATTGGGGGCCAAGTTGAGGGAACACGTTCTTTTGGCTGCCGCGTGAACGCACTTCAGGTTAATGGAAAATTGATTGTGTTTGCGCGTGTAAAATGCAAAGGCTGTTTAATCTCACACCTCAGCTGGGGCACCTGCATGGACTGGTTCATATTGCAGGCAGATAGCACTCTCTAAGTCCCAGGGGCATACGCCGCTGCAATCGATTACATTTTGTCAGTGCTATGATATGACATCATGCGATCGGAGCATCACATGAACTATACTGCCCGCTGTAGAGACGGACTCACGACCTCCGACTTGCACCCGTAGCCCCCCCCCCCCAAACACCGTCCCACTGCGAGTATATGTCCTGGGGAAGTAAATACCGCATATTTTACCAGCTACAAAAGTGATTTACTTCAGTGTATTTGGAGGCGACACTTGCATTACATCCATCTTGTGTGCTCCAGTTTATCTTCACTGTCGCCAGAACAAACTGCCCTCTTCGTTCGCTCAGGCGTAATAAGCAACGGGACTTACACTCGAGACATGGCGGATTCTTTCTGAAAACTTTCACTCATCCATGAAATTTTTGCCGCCTGAGTTGGACTCTGGTAAGGTCGCCCAAGTTCTGTCTTGAGTGAAATGCTGCAACTCTCTCTCCTTAGAAATCGTCTCGAAGTTGACAAAGGATTTAAATATGAGTGCATTTAAGAATTGGATGTCAGTGCAAAAAGGATCGAAACGCGCCAAGTTGCAGCAGTTCCTTCTGGTTAACGAAGNTGAAATGCTGCAACTCTCTCTCCTTAGAAATCGTCTCGAAGTTGACAAAGGATTTAAATATGAGTGCATTTAAGAATTGGATGTCAGTGCAAAAAGGATCGAAACGCGCCAAGTTGCAGCAGTTCCTTCTGGTTAACGAAGTAGTAGTATGAATTCTTATTCTAGCTTCAAAGCTCCAGTCCGAGCTGTGATTGTCTTCAGAACCAAGATCTCTGTTCTCCAACATAGTCAGTGTTGCAGGTCTTCAGTTTCGATACGCGAAAGGAAATTTGAAATGTTCTCATTTCTGAAGGCCACAGGTGTCATGAGGTACGTCTGCGGAATTGCGCTGGTAAAGTAACTGGATATGCAAAGTTTTATTTAGACTTTACTCTCTGCAGTAATTTCAGACTGACTACACATGAGACCTTTGAAGTGAAGTCAAAGGTGTAATTACTCTGTGTGCTGCAAAAAATACAGTGGGAGGGAATTGGTCAGCTACCAGTTAATTATTCTTCAACCGCTACTTGAAGGAGTTGTTTTAGGGGCATGTAACGAAACCAAGCTACTAAATATTTTTTAAGCGGGTTTGTGTGTCTTGTATCGCTTCATATCATGATTACTTCTGCTGCAAAGAGGTATTTATAGTTAAGAGATTTTTAATATTACAGGCTCAAAAACACAGATATTCCAATACTTAACTAGGTCAGCGAAGGGTCTTGACGATGACGCAGCCCCCAAAAACAATTTCACTCCAGTACACGCAGCCAAAGTTCTGAGGCGATTCTCTCCCTTCTCCCTGAACTTGAGACGGAACTGTTCTGAACGATTAATAACCACTCTGGCTACCTGAAGTTTATCAAAAAAATTGTGAATAATTGGGATCTTTGGCAACCTCCGAGTGAGCCAGAACCAACGGCTGAACTACGTAAAACGTTAACTCATCGCTTGACAATCTTGAGCCTGTTCTCCGCATCTCCTCGTATATCAGGTGGAGCGAAGAACGTCGGTGTTGCGCAAGTGTCAATAGTATTCAAATTCATACCATTATTTCCGCTACAATGGGCTGTTGCTTGATGTTTGGCTACTTTGAACACGGAAACAAGGACTTTGTTGAAGCTTCTTCGGTTACCTAACAATCCGGATTAGCAAAAAAGGGGATTTTGGCAACAAAAGAGTATACTCAGTTTTCACTGTCATCGATAACATCTACTGTATACTCCAAATATTTTTTGCCCCAGCAAAATGATAAACTACTACGTAGTAATTATGAGTAATTCAGTTTTCCTTCAAAATTTCCTAAGTAATCACAGACAACACTGTTTTTTTTTAAAGCTAAAGAAGTTATGAAAAGTGAAATGAAATCTTTCTTATAAAATTGAAAAAGTCGACACGAACTAATTATTAAAACTTGACGTTTCGGGATACTTCTCCCATTTTCAAAAACCTAATAAAGTCTTTAATGGATACCTAACAAAAATTTCTTTTATTTATTTAAGGAGACCTAAGTTATGGTGTAGGCATAACGTCAAGTTTTAATTATTAGTTCGTGTCGACTTTTTCAATTTTATAATTTACCAAAGAAATCTTTCTTGTTAAGCTATGAACGCTTGTATTGCAAAGTTGGCCTCAAAAGTATATTTCTCAGCAAAAACTTGAAAGAAAATGGTATGGCGACTGGGAAACTGTTTAGTTATTTGAAAGAATGCCATTGAACGAATGAAATATGAAGTTTATGCTAGAAAAACACATTCCTCCGATTGACAATTTGTAATATTTGATAAGAAAATCTCATTAAAATACAAATTTCGCAGGTACAGTTTATCAATTTGGACTTACAATTACTTCTAGAGCGCTTAATACTCCACCGAGAATACGTACGCAGCTGTAGTTTTTCTGTAAGCCAAGTTCTTCCGTGGTAATTTTTGACAGTGGAGTGCGCTGGTAAGCAAAATGATATGTGATGCTTACGAAATGAGCCATGTCAATGCTTAGGCAGATTGTTACCTCAGCCAAGGACGTTGTGTTTTCGTCGTGTTTGTCTGTCTGTCTCTCCTTCTGTCTGTCTGCTTGTTTGTCTGTCTGTCTGTCACTAACATAACTCAAAAAGTTATGGAGGGATATCAACAAAATTTACAGGGATTCTTAGGCATGTTAAAAGGAACAGATGATCAACATTTGGTGAAGATCCGCCCAGCCATTTGTTTGTTTGTCTGCCTCATTTTTTTATTGCCATAACACAAAAAGTTATAGACAGATTTTTTATAAAAATTTGCATGAGTTGTTAGGTAAATTACGCAGAGTAATTGACCAAATTTTTGTGATGATCTGTTTCTTCGTTTGTCGCTGTTTGATTTTATGTTTGTTAACACAAAAACTCAAAATTCTGAATGGATCTTTATGAAATTTACAAGAATTGTTAGTAACGTTAAAAGACATACTGTAGATGATCAAATTTTGGTGCTGGTCGGTTGATCTGATTGTGTGCTTGATTTATATTTGCCATATTGTTTGTTAGCAACATAACTAAAAAAGCTATAAGCAGCAGAAACTCTTAATACTATGAAAAGGCACAGATGATTAGATATTGGTGTTGATACAGGAGAAATCATGGTTTCAGAGCCAATATGAATTTTTCGTTACAGTTGCCTTACTTGGCGGAGTGCTCTAGTTTGTTTATCTATCAGTCCATTTCTGTCATGCTATAAGAATACATTCGAAAATTAGGGCAGGTTAGAAACTGTGGTCATCCTGTTAAACTTCATATAGAAGTAATGGGTAGAAAATAGACCAGGGTGCAAACGAATCTTCATCAGCGACAGTTTAAAAAATTCAAACAATGAAGACATGTAAAGCTTTTTTGAGCGCTGCCAGGGAGCCTGATATGCACGAGTATTACCTTCTCCATACATCGAATCTATGGCAAAGAATAGGGCAACCTTATATTTGGAAGGAACTCTTGCTTTGTCGAAGTAGAAATCGAAGCACTGAAGATATCTGAAGCTTCCATCAGCACTCTCATGTATCTTGATTCTTAGTTTCTTCCCAAAGATAATTTCGTTGCATCAGCTATTCTTCCAAACCATTGGAAAACCATTGGACAAATATGGCATCCTGGTGTATCTATGATACCAAATAGAAACTATTATTTTGAGTGTTGCTAAAGTGCCTGTAATTAGTAATTTGTTTTCTCCATGTTAGAGACAGAAAAGAAGAGTTTCGATGAAGCTGTGAACGCTCATCTCTATGATCTGTCAAGTTGGCAATTGTAATAACGAAAGTATCATCAATGAAGAAGGCTCATGACAAGCTCTTCGCAGGCATTTTTGACAGCGCAGGCATTCTATTGTATATCTATATAATAATTCAGTTTGTTCCTCCATTAGTTAGTTAGAGCAACGGTGAGGCCTTCATCCATATTAGATAGGATACAAATTAGGGCGTCTTTGAATTATCCTTGATACGACCTAGGAAGGGATCACTAGAAGAAGGGGAGTCAAGTTTAAACACAAGCTGCTACTGCTAGCAGGTCTTAGGTAGAAGATTAACCGTCTGACTCGGAACATTTTTCACCTTTTGTGTGTATGTGTGATATGGGTCCGAGGGCATCATAATTGAGGAACATTTCTTTTATTCTGTAAAATTTTTACAGATTCCTTCAGTATTCGATAGGGTCTGAGATATAACTGAAGAACTTTGCCTCTGTTCTGTGGAATAGCCACAAGTTCCAGATAGTTGTGATAATTATGCTCCCTGTCTAAAAGGGGGACATGAAACGATCTATGTTACTACGCTATCAAGTTCTTCTCAAACACAGACTCATCAATAAATTGGATGTGTACTCTCTGAAGCGAAGCGCACGTGATTCTCCTTCCTACCCAGAACTCCCATTGTTTATCGCTTCATTTGCGAGGCCATGCCAGGAACGACTCTTCCTGTCGCCAAAATTTCTATGTTACCGCGCCCTTGACTATTTGCCTGTACTCGACACACATCTTTGTTGCAAATTTTACCGCATAGAAGCGACACTTGCTTAGGACAAAACGGTTATCGTATCCATTTCTTGAAGATGGTAACGGCACATCGGCCTGCCCGTGACAGCGAGTCTCCCGTTCTGCACCTTCCCGTTGTTGCTGTTTGGTCGAGCAGCTTGCCTGGGCCCGATTGTGATTTTTAAGACTGTTTAATATTTATACAGAGTTGTGTTACTGAATGGACGGTAGTTTCATCTTATGTGAGATTATTGACGCTGTATTTCAATGCCAAGGCATGCATTATAGTCGAAAACTTATCTATATTATTTTTTATCGTATTTTTTAAACCTCGACATTCATCCTACTACACGAACAATGTACATAGCATTAACAAATATTGTACACAAGGACAAGCATGTTAATATTGTAGTTTAATTCAGTACAATAGTGGCAGGAAAATGTCTTCTTTTATTTAGCGTATGTTCATTACATGGGCATCACTGTCACTGCAATCAGTAGCTTGGTACCATGCAATACCAACAGCCAAATTCTCCAATTCGCACTGCAGCAGTTAATTGAACCGGCAACACGTTATTGTTGCTGCATGCAAAGCTGATAGATATGCTTTTATACTCCCACGGTATTTGTTGTTTTTGAATAGATGAACGGTAGCAGGCTTCAACTAATTATGAAGTTCATTGCATCTGCGTTGTAAAGAAAAGGTGAAAAAATTTTACAAAAAACTGCATTTTCATCTACAATTTACCTAGAGTACCCAGTCGTCATAAAAGAGGTCAATAATTTTATAAATAAGCTTCTTATTATTCTCGTATGCAGTATATGTTTTGTTGCAAAAATTACTCCTAATACCTGCAGGTTTGATCTTCCATCAGAGTATCGAAAGTTGTGCCGTCATGAGTTTGCGAGAGTTAAATTTCCCTCTTGCAAGTAAATGCGCGAATATCAGTTTGGAATTGCTCGACAGTTGAGCAGTACCAAGAAACTATGTTGTAGTTCAGTCAAAAGATTTCATCGGAAATGCCCAGTCCTTACTGTATCCTGGATACCAGCAAATAATGGAACCTTCAGGATCGCAATTTGGCTGCATTGGGAATTGAATTTATTTTGGAATCTGCTCAGCGTGAAGTTTCAACTGCCTCTAAGAAATTCAGCAAAGAAAAACATAAGCAAAACGGATTATGCGCGGTAAAGACTAAATCTTCAACCAAGAATGAGTCTCTCTAACTGCTACGAAGAAAATCAGCTAAAAAAAATATGTGAAATAGCTTATGCGCGACAGAATCAAAAACTCTGTCAAAGCTACCGCCTTTCATCTATCACGCTCAAAAGAAGAATCATATTGAATAGTACCGAGTGAGTTTTCATAAAGACGCGGGCTTCAGAATTCCGATTTTCGACCATATATTCCTAAAAGTATATTTCTTATCGTAAGGTGGGACTGAAGTTTCATGGTATCTCATCTTTTTATACAGTAAATGAATTTTCTCCTTTCTAAATCTTTAAGAGTGTGATAGAGAGAATTACCAACCAAGGGAGCAAGCAACCAACAACTGTGCATCCCTATATAATAAAACGTTTCGTATGTTTATCTATTTCGTGGCCACTTTGAAGGAAATAGATAGGCGTAAAATAAGCCAGTTTACAGATTTTGTAAATCGATGACCAGGTTGCAGAAGATGGCGATGGCTGATCCTTATCCCTTTATCTGAAGACACGTCTTGCTTGAAACACTTCTCGAAATCGGAAAACTATGTATTCAGCTTCTGGAGTCCGATTTTATAACTTTTTTCTCTCAGGTCACGACGTATAAATTCGGCAGATGGTGAACGAAGCGCTCTGGAGGGGGTGATCTTTCACGAGCAGTAGACAACTACTTCTTCCAGTTTACTGTCTGTCACTTCTTCTACAGCAGTATTATTCGCTTTCAAAGGGGGGTCGCTGAAGCAGATCGTGCTATTCCATTTATTTCTGTCCATTGCCATCTTCAGCTTCATACCACGCATATCATCCCTCACACTGTCGTTCTCTGAAGGTGCGAATTTTGTTTCATAGCCCAAAATTTCAGTACTTCAGTGAAGCAGATGTGAGTTCGCAAAGCCGTATTTTGGTTACGGAGCGCTGACATGCATACAAGCTGGCTGGAGTTACATTCAAGTTTATTGTAGTGTTTTATTCAAGATTTATTTTTATCTCTCACTATTGAAGACGCACGCCCAATCAAGAGGAAGATTGGGAACGTAAAAGTAGTACGAGACTACTACAGTCTCAAGATAGAAGACGTTCTGCGAATGTACGGAGAGAGAGATGAATCGTCTATGTGCTACAGCCAAGAAAGACTTGAAGCAGAAGGGTTACAGATGTGAATGGGAGCTGCTGACAAGAGTGAGCGGGAAAATGAAGAAACGACAAGTCAGAGAAAAAAAGTCCCTAGGTTGAAAGCACGACAAAGGATCATTGAAGAAATGAAGCAAGTCAGAGAAGAGAAGATTCCGCAACGGTCTATATTAACAAAAATATCGATTATTGCTAGAATTTTTTTTCACGCGCGGGTGCTCTAGTTATTGTATAGTGGATAAAGTCCAATGTGTATCTATTTATTTACGTACTTATTTGTTTGTATGTCTGTTTTCTGCCACGCTTTAAGAAAACGTATAGGCGAAAATTAGTCGGGGTGGGAGATTATTGTTACGGCGTTTTAAAAGAAATTGCTTTATATATACAAACAGAAGACGCCATAATTTGTGAGAGGCAGGCGACTTCCCCTACAAGATATGAATAAATAACCAAATTAATGAAAATTATGATAATGCAAATAACCATAATTGAAATTAACAAAATGAATAAAATGGATGAAAAACAAATATCTTAAACCTACTACAAGCGAGTTCAATCATGGATGCTAAATGAAACACATAATAAGCAACGAAAAAATTCATTGTAATGAAAAGAGAGCGACAGAATTTTAGGAATGGAAATGATACTTTAATTTCCCGTCATAAATATTCATGAAATGTCGTGAAATAATAATACATCTAACTTCGGCAACAAGCAACGGATTATGCTAGGAAATACAGGGTTGACACAACCTTCAAATATGATCGCAATAATTTTTTACGCAACTATTTTTCGCCAAATCAAGCATTTGGCAAATGAAGTTCGTGGTGAGAGATGTTCAGTACCTACGTCGCATAATATCGTGGGAAATAGAAACAGTACCTCGCCCACCTAGCTGTGAAGTGAAACGTACGTGACGCTTCACAACTTAGAGGACTGCTAGAGGCTCTGGCGAAACACAACTCACGCTTCTGTAAGAGAATGATTACGACGCTTGCCTATGTAACAATGATAACGATACTTCGCCCTACATTAAGTAAATGGCAAATATTAATTTAGTGATAATTTATACGAAAGACACTTCGTCGTCCATTCAGAGCTGTGGCCCAACTTCTACCGATACCCAAATAGAAGGCCATGCGTGACGTTGCATTATAAGCATATTATTTGAAGATTATGATCAAATTCGTATGGTCTATTACAAAACTCTCGCAATTACTTAATCAGATCTTAGTCAACATCACCTACATCACTCACATTCCAGGTGGCTACCCATTAGTTTCAATTTTGGCTTAGTTTGAACAGTCTGTTATAAAATCTTCGTAATTGATTAAGCAAATCTTAGTCTAGGTCACAGTTATCGTACTATTTTTTGGGAGACATCTTACCATTTTTTTTATACCTTGAGCTAAAGTTCACCTGCATTGGCAAATATTATTTTATTTTATTTTTACATTAGGTTCAAACCCGGCGTGCGACTCTTAATCTGCAGGAGTTATTTTAAAACTTGCGCTACTCAAATCAGCTGAAATTGGAAACTCAACGCTGCACAATTAGCATGAAGAACTATTTAAATGTAGCGAAGATCGCTTCTAGCTGTAGGCTCTAATCCCACTGCTCGATCCCTTTGCAATACTATTTTAAAGATGTTGCGAAAATCACATCGATTTAACGGCTCAAAACTCGTTGTACGATTCCTCGATAGTTATATAAAGATGTTGCTTAGATCACTTTAAATGGAGAATGAGACACACTTCCGATGCTCCTGCAGAACTATTGAAAAACGTAGTAAAGATTATCAACTGGAAAACTGAATTTTCGTTGTACGATATTTGAAGAGTTATTTGAAGTCGCCGCGAGGACTCGTAGTATTGGAAACGATGCAGTTATGTATCATCTCAGTATGGTTTTACTACACGTTGACGGCAAAATGCTGGACCCAATCTCAAACAGGGGCCTAATTCTTAACGTAGAAGAAAACCACATGAATTTTGAAAAATGCATGATGTTGTATTGCAGAAATAGGATGGTGTCATTTCGAAGAGAAGTATCGGCTCTGCGTGCTATTGATGACAAGCACACTGATTGGCGAAAAGTGAAGCCCAGTTCCCACATAGGGGCTGAATTACAACGTTAGCACCCATAGCGTAAGTGATGCAAGAAGTGCAGTTGCGCGTTATTGCAAAGCACTTGCAGGCGGAGACGCTAAAGACCCATGTCCAGAGAGGATCCAAGACCATTCTGTTCGCAGCGAGGAATAGGATATCGAGGGAATCAATCGTGATTCCCACCGACAAGGGGGAGTGCACAGACGCGAGCCTCCCGTAGGAGAGAAACACAATCTCACCTCAGACAAATATTTTTTTTTACTGTCTTATGCTCAAGAAATTTTGCCCAGCTGTGTCTCACACCTCAACTTAAACAATACACTCATCTTACCTAAGTCAACAGAGACCCTTTTTATACCCCACAGTTTTCACAAATTACAAAGCCCTCTCAGCCACTGATTGTTCTCCTGGAAATCATTGTTTACAGAGAGATCGCTTATCTTTGTCTAATCACGGCGACAACACAGCTGTGTTGAGCCAATTTTTTCAGCTGTCAAGGCTGTGCTAAAACAAATGGTTCAGAGTATGATCTACAGAGTTTTGATTAAGAAAGAAGACACCTTGAAAATTTCTTCGAAATACTTATGAAGGTAAAACGTTACTACGCACAGTATATGAGAAATAAATTCATACTAATGAAAAACCGAGTAATTTATTTCTGTTGATTACATAGCAATATTAAGTAATTAATGAGGCAATTTGTAAAAATATATATATATACACATATATATATAGCATAATATTCATACAACTATGGTCATCCTGTCACCCTTTAGGGAAAGCTGTTGGGTAGAAAATAGACTACGATGCAGATGATGGCAAGCGTATTTTAAGATATATACATATATAATATTTGAATGCATGTCTTGCCCAGCGAACGTTGAAATCCAAACAGTGAAGATATCTTAAGTTTTTCGTTGCACTGCCATAAAGTCGAATTTGTATCACTTTCTCCATACATTGAAGCTACATAATATATTTTCTCTCAGTGCACGACCTACAAATTGAGTAGATGATGAATGAAGCGCAGGAGAAGCGATTTTTTACTGCACCATAGCACAGTTAGTATTTTATAGCTTGCTTTCATCTTTTAACGAAACATTTTTCGCTTAAGAGCAAAAATTTGGATGTACTGAGGTTGAAGTATAGGGTAAATAATATACATGGCGGGGCATTTGTTTTAATTCAGTGTAGCCTCACTGCTTGCCAATATTAACTGATATTTTTCGCATGTCATCTATGGGAAGGTAGGCGTGTGCCGCTCAGATAAGTAGTAACAGAGAGCACCCATATTTTATGACAATTTGAGCTAGTCGTTGTAGCGCATCCTTGAGAAACATATTAGTAAGGAAAGTATGATAAATGAAGAAGGATCTTCACAAATTCCTCGCTGCCACACTTGGCAACGTGGGTACTCTGGTTTCTTGCATAGTTTGCTACGTATTGCAGGTATAGAACAGTCCAATAAAATACCCATAATGGAAATGAGAGGGTCCCTATAATACTAAGGCTCACGAAAAAGGTTGCTCGGTTTTTATGTAAAAATCAAACGAAGGTAAAATAAATCTCGACTCAATGCTGCACCGTATCGATGTTCTCTGGTCAAGTGTCTGATCACACCGTTTTAAAAACGGTAAGCTTGAAGTTATCATGTGTAAGTGCAGCTGACAGTCAATAAAACCAGAAATGAACGAAAATGAAGTTACTGTTTCCAGCAAATTATTGTTGTCTCTAAGATAGTAGCAACTGAACAGGTAACGCAGAAATAAACAAGCAAACAAACCAACAAACAAACAAGCAAAGAAACAAACAAACAAACAAACAAACAAACAGATTCAAATCGGTCTTAATTATATTGTAGATTATTACTGCCGGCTGTACTGAAGCGGAAGTTGCGTCCTTAGGGCGACAGTTTGGTGTGGGATCATACTCCGCGTCCAGGAGCAATGTCTGTTTAGTGCATATCAGAGTGTATGTTGTCGCGCGACCTGGTGCCTTACTGTGGACTCTTAATTGTGACGCCTCAAATCAATTTACTCCTTCTATACACAATATTGCTGATAAAAAATAGCCCCTATCGCTAACTAGGAGCTTTACAACCCTTAAAGCAGTACCAAGTTTGCTTCATGACTTCGTTTGTTTGTGAGAAAACGTCTCAGTTGCCATTTCAACTATCGCGCGCCAACTACAGTTTTTGCTGTAACTACATTCTTTGAAGGTTTATCAAAGTTTAATTAAGGGGCGACAGTTGCGGCCACTTGCAATAAATTGCAGCCTATTTACAAAAAAAATAATGTTGGCCGAAGGCTTGCGGCCTTTGCTTTTCTTGTGCGGCTGGGTCTTAAGTGTTACCCTTTTCGCCAAATGAGAGATGATTGTTGTATGTATTTTTTTTCTCGATTTGAACAAGTTTCTTGTAGTAACTCGAGCGCGAGGCGAGAATTTTTTTTTTCAGATCGCCAGCCCTGCCCGGGAAAGACTGGAATATTTGGGATGCGTGCGGTCCATTGGCTGTGAGGGGCCGCCTAACTTCTCTGGTGACTGGAGATTGTAAGAGTTTCTGAACCATGGCGAACTGGTCCCCTTTTATGACGCCACGCTTGATCTATGCTAGTGCATGAAGGGCGGAATAATTCGATGCAGCTTATGGATGGTTGANATTGGCTGTGAGGGGGCCGCCTAACTTCTCTGGTGACTGGAGATTGTAAGAGTTTCTGAACCATGGCGAACTGGTCCCCTTTTATGACGCCACGCTTGATCTATGCTAGTGCATGAAGGGCGGAATAATTCGATGCAGCTTATGGATGGGTGATCAAAACTATGCTCACATTTTCATGGTTGAAATGACTAGAATTTAAAAGCGATAAAGAAACGGTGTCATTTTACGACGCTACGCTTGATATAACATTACGTGAAGCCAAAAGCCGTGCCATACGAGTGCACTGACATTACTCTCGGATGAGTGAATATTTTAATATTTCTGAACCGGTAAGTGGACACGAGTGCTAGAAAGCGGTGGGAGTCTAAACAATATGCGCACTAGCTTACGTTCGGTATAAACAACCTAAATTTGTTACCTACAGCAAAAATAGTGAAGCTATATTCAGTAGACCCACAGTTGCTCACGAAGCACACGGCTCGACTCATGCAAAGGTGAAGAGATAACAATGCCACGTTATAGAAAGTGCGTAGCGCAGATTTTCTCGTCAAGAAAAGAAAGATCACTTTGTTTCTGACTGGAAGACACCTTTCTACCTTTATTATACAGTCGTTCTTGAAAGATTTCAAGAAATGAGAAATTTAAAAATGGCGAAATATTAAGTAAAAATGGCAAGATGTTCAACTGTTGTGATTGACGGGGGAAATAAAGAAATTATTAACTGGAAATGACGAGGCGGGCGCGAGTCGATTGCTGCTTGTTCATTCGAGAGTTCGTTGACAAGGAGCTCCTTTAATACACGCAATGAATCAAGACGTTCACTATTATTATTTTTAGGGTACTCAGGGATGAAAATGACGGCAATGAATACACGTTGGCCTCATTCCTTTTGGCTGTCCAATTAAAAACAAACACAAAATCAAGAAGCAGTGGATGCTTAATCACTGCTGTATCCTAGCTACTGACATTGGTGTATCAAGCCCAGTAAAGTGGTAAAAATCGAAAGCTCAATTCTGGAGTGTCCTCTGCCTCATAGTACAACTCTAGGGAAGACATTTTATTATCAAAAAAGGAAGACTAAAAAGCATGGAAAAAAGAAAGCACATGGAAGCTGAATAAAGTGATATATTTGGCATTGGTAAACACATACATTATGCCCTGTAATGTACAATATACCTTGAGGGTCTTCCAACGAAGTCCAGGTGATGATTCCCACATCACCCTACGTGTGTGGAGTGATGATGCTGGGTGTCTTCTGTGGGACCGCAGTTAGCGACCAAAGAGAGAGCCAGCAGCAAATAATATCCACAGTGCTCGTAACCGCTGACCGCTGGTCTATCTGGTATTGTTCATAATTGAAAATCCAGTAGATTTTTTTAACTCTATAACTTTCATATAAGTAGCATTTCGAATCTGCCGAGGCATTTTGTTAAACAATCTTGCTCCCCGTACAGTGAAGCTGTTAGAATATTTTGTGGCCACGGCTTTCCCACCATCTCTGCTTGGCATGCTGTGTATCACAAGTCCTTCCAGTTCTTTCTGAGTGTCTGGGGACAATTCATTCATTCACAGTGCTACGTTTGAGAAATTTTCAAACGAATACTCTCGTAATGGGCTCGAATCTTCGTTGTATTGAAAATACAATTAGAGACAACTATGCAGTTTGTGGCAATTTTGCTCTTGCATGTCTTGAATTTTGGCGGTGAAAGATTACTGGAGAGCTTCAAGTTGTTCTCGCTTTTTTCTCGTAGTCGGCATCCAAAGTGGAGAACAGTACTCTATATTCTCGGCAGAATTAACTGCTTCCAAAGAGTGAGCATCACCTAGATTTTGCATGACGAGAAAGTTCGTAAAATCCATTCAACCTATCTTTTTCCCACAACGATAACTCTTGCAATAGGTACTGGTATGTTTTTCGATAGTAGCATCAACTTGCATTCTCCCTCCAAGGTCTTTTAAAATTGTCTTTCTTTTAATTTCATGCCCATCGCTGGTACAGTATAGCATGGATTCAAAGAGTGTTGAATTTTTCCGTAACTTAGCAGCGCGAATTTTGTTTCACTAAAAGTCATTTATATTTTTTACCTATCATTGCTAGACACTTTCCATATCTCCTAGGAAGGATAACACGTTTTCCACAGCAGCACTGAGAACAGCAAGCGATTAACAGAAGAGAAGCCTTTCATCTGCCAAGCTCAAGAGAAAGACGTGAAGCAGTACAGTTACCTTACTAAGGGGGGTGAGCTTCAGGAAATTCAGCGTCTCCAACTTATTGAAGGAAATTATTTGTTGCTAACTTGGGGTTCATATTTCCTCTTATCTCATCGCTTTGGTAATCAGCAAATGAATTTTCTCCCATCTTATCCTTTACATCGGGTTAGACGGCCCAACCGAGCAAGTAATAAACTGTATTATTACTCGCAGATAGTGGAAATTTTCCGTTATCGCAGGTTTTGTGGGGTAACCAAGACTGGTTCACCACGTTCATCAGGATGGTGTCATGAAACCCTAAATCACCGACCCCACTGAGGCAAAGTTAAATTGCATGTAAGGAGGAGGGTGCGGTGACATGAAAATTCAATTTCCATAAAACGCAATCAATTATTTTTCCCTTACGAAACTACAACGCCAGTACCAAATGGAAGTATCGTGCCACCATGTGTAACGCAGATAAGGATGCCTCTTCTAACAAGAAACGAAGCGTTTGTCGTAAAATCATTTGCTGAGAAGAGCAGAGGCCTAGAGAACTGTCCCTCTTTTTGCCCTCTAAGATTTATGTTCTCACTCGTCTCACTTTTCCAGTGATTTGTTCGTTGCAATATTAACTCGACGATTTTTGTGAAGGAGCCAATTTTTCTTTTCTTGCCTATGCGGCTGTCTTTGAGTGCGCTTTGTTACAGACGACAGAGCTGTCGGGTGTATGCAATCAAAGAGTGTATTTGCTCGGTGCTCACTCTTAGAATGTCTTCCATAACTAATGATTGGGGTTCGGATGCCTTAGCTATAGAAAAAGGTCGTGGATGTAGGTTTTACCTAACTCTAATATTGTGAATCTTCTTTACGGCGGATGCCAGAGTCTGATTCAATCGTTCTTTCTTCACACTGGTCTGAACGTAATCACATCGGTGAGGTGCGCAGTAGCGCCATTACAGGGCACTAGCACGAAGGCTACCACATTACTCGAGCAACGAAACTGATACCTCAGCTAAGAAACATGCCGTATGAATGTCGCCTAAAAGAACGGGGTCCGATCTCTCTCGAACAAAGACGACTCAGGGAGCAACAAATAGAAACGTTCAAGTACTTGAATGGCTCCAACGACGTACCTACAACGGGACTCTTTGAAAGAGACTTCAATGATCGCTTGCGAAACAACGGTCAAAAACTCTGTTATAGAGCTCAAAGAACGACCTAAAGTCAGCAGTTCTTTCCGTATTTCATAGTCAGCATTTGAAACAGACTCCCTTCCGTCGTTGTTACTGCGGAATCAGTCAACGCGTTTAGAAATTGTCTTGACCTACATTGTGAGAGACATCTCCCACAGCTAAGAATTCCTCCTCCAGGAGCCGCACACTCTGAACGGCCAAAGCTTTCGTGCATTCCTGATCGTCTCTTTTGCAGAAATTCTGCCCTTTCCTCTTTTTTTTTCCTCCTTTCCCCAGTCCTTTATATCCTACTAATATAATGGCAATAACTCATAGAGGGCCGGGGCGTAAGTTTCGGTGTCTCTTTGAGAATGGGCCTGTTTGTTCGTCTTCTGCTGCTCATCTAATTTAATCTAAACATTTTTCACACAACGCTATCTATCGATGCCCGCGAGGAACAGCAAACCGCAAAGTTTGTTTGCTATACTAACAGCGACAGCGTAGTAAGAGAGCTGCGTCCGTTGTCTCGTAGTCAAAGGATTGCTGCCCCCCCTCTCAGGGGTGAATGGTGATGCTCTGAATTACAGCAGCGTTACTGACATTCATAATCCACTGCAAGGGCGTTGGCCTGATCACGAAGGTACTATAGAAGGCGTGCGCTTCATCTCATTTTTTTTTTTTGAGGATCAAGAGCTCGAAGAAATGGCTGAACTCATGTGGCTGTAACTGGCTGATGAAAGCACTCAGACGATGCAGCCGCTAAAGAATATCAAATCAGTCCAGACGCTGTTCAGAAATAGTTAGAATAGCAAGGTGGCACGAATTCTGCAAACCCTAGCATAGTGCGCTCCAATGTAAGTATTTGCATGTGTGATCAGCAGCAGCTTAAGACTTGCTCCTGGTGTTCCTGTTCGAGATAGCATCATTGATGGCCAATTTCTCGTCATTTATTACTGAATCGCAACGTGCAGACGAATGGATGGATGAACGGATGAAACCACAAACAGAATTACGTTATAGATTTTATTTCCGATGCTAATAAGCTTTTGACGCGTTGCTTTTGGACTCTCTAGTTAGAGCGTCATCAAAGCCAGTGCGGAGTCAATATTTACTTGTTTGTCTCAACGGAGAAAGAGATGACGCGCGCTCCTCTTGTAGTATCTCCACTTGCCAAACAAGCAGCAAGAACAGTCGGGGGGGGGGGGGGTTCATTCGTTATCTGAGTCTTCCATCTATGACGCCAGAGCTCTGACAATATGTGGTCGACTGCAATTTCGCGCTACTCTGAAATCGGTGCGCATTTATCTACACGGTATACCCGTATCTGTGGCGTTATCATATGGGAAATGCGGTCATGGCTACTAAATTTATTTTCAGTTGCTAATGAAAAATTGCTTCCAATGGGTACGTAATAGTGACTATCTATTTATTTATCCGCTACTCTGTCCATTTTCCTTCCCGTCTTTAAAAATATAAATAACGAAAAGTAAACAAGTGGGAGACTGTGGCGATCATGTCGCGCTCGGATGGGAACCAGTAGGTATAAAAATCGACTCAGATTGAAAATGAGGCGTAAATAACGAGTTTTTAAAATTGAATACGCTTCTTACTCCGCCAACGTTGAAATCCAAGTAGTGGAGATATCTGCAGATTCTTTAAGCACTATCATGGTTCCTGATGCTCACTCTTTTCTCATGTCTATACCTTGTTTATTCTTGGTTCATGACGCGCATGTTGAGTAGATAATCAGCGAAACGAAGTATAAGATTTTCTTAGGGTACAGTAGAGCTACGGAGGGAAGGAAAAAACACGAGAATATCGTAGCAGCAATTATTTTTTGCCAACTTCCATTCTTCCTTTGACGGAACAGTTTTTCACTTCAGCCCAAAAATTTCGATCGACTGGTGCTGTACTACTGTGTATCAAGGACACGGAGTGGAAATTTAAATTCTCTGATTTTTGAGTGCTTGCTTAAAAAGCTCAATTCTTTTGCATGTCAGCAAAGGGAAGGAAGGATTTTGTGGCTCGGCTGAACTGTAACTGAGAGCGCTCATCTTTTATGATAATTTGAGTTCGCACTTGAAGTGCATCTTTCATAAGCACATTAGTAACGGATGTGCGTTCAAGGAAGAAATTCCCTCATCACTGTCTCGTCGTCATTTCTGACGCCACGGGTGCTCTCGTAAATAGGAAAATAGACAGTTCGTTTGCGTGGACGCTCATTCCACAGGTTTTTCTATTGTCTGTCTGGTTCGGGCGTAGAGAGACTACAGAGCCATTTGTCTGCAAAAACTGGATTACCTCAGCCAAAGAGGTAATGTTTTTGGTCGGCTTCTATTTGTTGTCTGTCAGCAACATTACTCATAAAGTTACTATGAAAACATGTTCATGAAATGTGCATAAACTGTGGACAAAATGACAAAGAACAGATGATCAAGTTCTGGCAATGATCAAAAAGAAATCCTGGATTCAGGACCAATTTGTATTTTTCGTTACACACTGAGAAAAATTTTGACGCACGTGGGCGTTTCACTGGGAAGCATTTGCATGCACGTAGGTGTTTCATGGAGCAGTTTGATGTGTAATCGCAGCAGAATCTACAGTCAGAAATACCTATTTCAACAAAAAGAAAGGGCAAAAAGCTTCAATTTTGTTACACGTGCGAGGCGAAGCGCAATTTCATGCTAACGCGCAGATCGCTATTGTAGTTTTAAATTTGTGTTTTCAGCTGCACCAATTTTTCCTGTTTCGATGCATCTTGGTGCATCATTGGCTTTGTCACAAAACCGAAACACAAAAGTGCATCATCAACCTACCAAGTGCATCTTGAGACCCTATAAGCATCCATCGTCATGATACATTTTCATTAACTTTATTATTATTATTTTAAACACTGAAAAATGCGATGAAAAGCATATTAGAAATTTGGTTACCCACGACGCGCGTTTCGCCGTACCTCGGCTCATCAGGTGGGAGGTTGAAGATGGTCGAATTTGAAGACGTTGAAATTTGCGAAAATCTTTGCAAGATATCCCAGTAAGATGTACCTTTACCTTACCTTTGATACCTTTGATGATACTTCGGACGAGGTCCAGGCGACGTTATGCACGCCGCCCATCTTGTGCAGAGGTGATGCTGCAGTCCGTGACCAGCGGGGTGGCTAACNAGTCGGGAGGGGGGGGGGGGTTCATTCGTTATATGAGTCTTCCATCTATGACGCCAGAGCTCTGACAATTTCTGGTCAACTGCAACTTCGCGCTGCTCTGAAATCGGTACGAATTTATCTGCAGGGTGTACCCGTGCCTGTGGAGTTATCATATGGGAAATGTTGTCATGGCTACTAACTTATTTCCAGTTGCTAATGAAAAATGCTTTCAATGGGTACTTAACAGTTACTATCTATTTATTTATCCGTTTTTCTGTCCATTTTCCTTCCCGTCTTTAAAAATATAAATAACGAAAAGTAAACAAATGGGAGACTGTGTCGATCCTGTCGCGCTCGGATGGGAACCAGTAGGTATAAAAATTGACTCAGATTGAAATTGATGGCGTAAGTAACGAGTGTTTAAAATTGAATACGCTTCTTACTCCGCCAACGTTGAAATCCAAGTAGTAGAGCTATCTGCAGATTCTCTAAGCACTATCATGGTTCCTGATGCTCACTTTTGTCTCATGTCAATACTTTGTTTATTCTTAGTTCATGACGCGCATGTTGAGTAGATAATCAGCGAAACGAAGTGTAAGATTTCCTTAGGCTACAGTAGAGCTACGGAGGGAAGGAAAAAACACGAGAATATCGTAGCAGCAATTACTTTTTGCCAACTTCCGTTCTTCCTTTGATGGAACAGTTTTTCACTTCAGCCCAAAAATTTCGATCGACTGATGCTGTAACTGTGTATCAAGGACACGAGGTGGAAATTTAAATTCTGTGATTTTAGCGTGCTTGCTTAAAAAGCTCAATTCTTTTGCATGTCAACAAAGGGAAGGAAAGATTATGCTGCTCAGCTGAACTGTAACTGAGAGCGCTCATCTTTTATGATAATTTGAGTTCGCAGTTGAAGTGCATCTTTCATAAGCACACTAGTAACGGAAGTGCGATCAAGGAAGAAATTCCCTCATCACTCCCTATACATTTCTGACGCCACGGGTGCTCTCGTAAATAGGAAAATAGACAGTTCGTTTCCGTGGACGCTCATTCCACAGGTTTTTCCATTGTCTGTCTGGTTCGGGCGTAGAGAGACTACAGAGCCATTTGTCTGCAAAAACTGGATTACCTCAGCCAAAGAGGTAATGCTTTTGGTCGGCTTCTATTTGTTGTCTGTCAACAACATTACTCATAAAGTTACTATGAAAACATGTTCATGAAATGTGCATAAACTGTGGACAAATGACAAAGAACAGATGATCAAGTTCTGGCAATGATCAAAAAGAAATCCTGGATTCAGGACCAATTTGTATTTTTCGTATTTTTTCGAAGACGTTGAAATTTGCGAAAATCTTTGCAAGATATCCCAGTAAGATGTAGCTGAGATATCGGGGATTCCAAAGCTCTAAATACAAATTACAAACAAGCAAATGTTTTTTGAATTTTGAAACATTGCCCTCTGCGTCGACTCCAACTACAGCACACAGATGCGCGGGGGCGGCAGGAACCTCCTGCACAAGGGCTTCAAAGGTGGCATATCTGCGTGGTAGAAGGTAAAAACACAACGCACAACGATAATTAAATTTGGCGAGAGCATCCAGGTGTTGAAAAGCGATGGTAGGCCTCTTGAGATGTTAAAGCTCTTCCCAATATGCATCATTATTATTATTATGAGAATAATAATTATTTATCATCTCGCATACAGTGAGCACACCTGACGTAGACTTCATTATACCTCATATTATTCGAGAATTTTGACGATATGGCACTGGTAATACAAAGATGAAGCCCGTGCCGCGGAGGAGTGAAAAATCTCTCTGCGGCTGACCTCGATTCTTGGATTCTCACATCGTTGACTTTTTTCTTCAATATTTGAACTTACCGATTTTACAATTAAAGCAAAAGGAATAGCTCGTTAGGTATATATACTGTATGCGAGATAAAAAATGATGATTAATATTATAATTACAGAGGAGTTCGTTAGAGCTAGTGCATCATCATGATGCGCTTAGCTTATTTGTCATGTACTTGAGTATTTCGGTTTTGTGACAAAAATGCATGCAATTTTGATGCATCTAAGTGCATCAAAAGACGCCAAAATTTCTCTCAGTGCAGTTGTGTTGCTCGGCGGAGGTCTGCGCTCTCGGAGTTTTTCTCTAGGTTAGTAAATAATTTCTTCACAGTGGAACAGCGAAAAGGATCAAAGAAAGGAGGGGTTTCTTGGAACTAATTAATTTCTGAATTTCTGACGTCACTTCATGGCGGTGCTTGTCACAGGGAAGCAATTAATACACCCAATAATATTATCGGTATCATAGATACAGCTACGTCATCAGTAGAAGCGAAAGTTCCCGGTCAACTCAATGCGTAGCTTGATTGGAATTTTGTGAGGTAAATAGTGGCAGCGCTGTAAGGTGGATGGTAACGTTTTTGCTGCAGTAAAATTTACTGAGTTCACGATTTCCGATACGTTAAATATGTTATTTTGAATAATACGGTGTTGAATAATGTTATAGAAAATTGTAAATCAAGCAGGACTGTTGGGTGCAATTATCATATTCCTAAGCAGGAATAACGACTATTGTCATCGAAAACAATAACGGGTGACAAATGCCAATGCAATTTCAACGCCTTAATTCTCGGCTTTCGGGTACAGCCAACAATATTGGGATAAGATGAGCTGGGCACCTGCGGCCACTTGCGACCCAGCTACTTGACCAAAAAAAGGCCGGAGGTCTTCGGCGGGCATCCGTTCCTTTGGGTCCTGCGGCCGGAGAGCGAGTAGCCGCATCTACCCATGGACCTCAGAAGAGAAGACAGCTGTTTGTTATTGTGTGTTAGCTGTTCTTCCGATGATGACGAATCTACAGAACACCGAGACTGTGCCCGCGCCCTCAGCGTCGCACGTCGAAATTAGCTGATCAACGTCCTGGAAAGAAGTGCTCTTGTCAGGGATTTGCTTATGGAAATATCCAGGAATGTAATTGAAATACAGTATAGCATCGTTCCTGCTCCATATGGTCCCCAGTTGAAGATACTCGATCCTCCCAACTTCGAGCGGTGAAAAAATTCCTCCACTTTGTGCTACTGCGGCGGTGTAATGGTGCGGATGTCGAGCTAGTGAAGCGCACCTCACAGATGTTATCAGCTGGTATTACGGATCAATTAGAAATCATTCCTTACTAGAGCACTTTAGGAGATTTTTCTAAGTGCTCAGTGTTTGGAGGGGGGGAGGGGATATTCTACACGAGCTCAAAGTTTGGCAGTGCAAAAAGCGAGGCTGTCTGGGCAACAGTGTCACACTCTCTGTGTGTCCGCACCAACCATAACAAAATTTTGGGCTGCCTCAGAAGCAGAAAATATAAATCGGCTTCTGAGGTGGCCTAAAATTTTGCTGAAGAAGTTAGGAGCCATTTTCCACTTTCCTCTGGCAATGTCTGTGGAGGCTCAGTGCCTGTTGTACCGTTTTTTGTTGTTTTGTCATGCTGCGAGCTATGAACTTCGCTAGGACTGTAATCGCATTTTTTATACCGGCTGCTCATACAGCCTAATTTCCTTTAGTTGAGTGACTTTAAGAAATTTCTCTCGGTAATGTGCAGCCATCATTTCAAGAAATTAATGTTGCCCTGTCAACATTTTTCTTTTCGCTAGGAAGAATGTACTACATACATAACTACCATTACTACTACTGCACTTTTACTAATCAATTAGGCCGTAAAAATGACGATAATTATTCATATTATTTTGATGATACAGTCGGAATGGGTTACGTTATAATTTTTTTGCGCACTGACAAGCAATTAACGTAATATGTGCACATTGTGCTGTCAACCGATAGTCTCACTGGTGCAAATACTGCGATGACGCTGGAAAGGGAGTAAATTTAAAATAAGTTCCATGCATTTTTGAAAGAAAGGAGTAGCAATTATTTTTTCCGCAGCACCTCAGTCATCTAAATAATACTGACATAAAGGCAATAGCTCATAGAGGGCNAAATACTGCGATGGCGCTGGAAAGGGAGTAAATTTAAAATAAGTTCCATGCATTTTTGAAAGAAAGGAGTAGCAATTATTTTTTCCGCAGCACCTCAGTCATCTAAATAATACTGACATAAAGACAATTGCTCATAGAGGGCCGGAGAGTAAGTCCTAGTGTCTCTGGCAGTGGGCCTGTTGGTCCGTCTACTGCCGCCTATTGAATCTGATATTTATTATTATAACCATTAAAAATTAGTAGGCTTATTCCACAATTATTGTCCTAAGCCAGTTTCAAACGAAATGCTTAAAAAAGAAAATGTAATGGCTCGTCTGATCTATGCAGAACTGAACAGCTAACGAACACGATGTTGGCAGAGGCAAGAGTCTCTCCATGCGCCGTCGTCTTGTGTTCTCGACGAAAGGAAAATCCAGCAAGAGGCGAAGCAGTGCTCGAGATGCCGAGTTTCCAATTGGAGAGGACAGAGGTCGTTTCACTGAAGAGATGATGCCTTTGTTCCTTTGTATAGAGTCTGTTTTACGACGCTTCTCGTCATCTCAAACGATTCTGAAGACACAAGGAATGTTTTGTCCTGACTTTCTAATAAGATAACTCCCGGAGCCTTGTTTGTATGTACTTAACCCCGATCATCGAAAACTAGTAACCTGACCTCCGCGGTATTTTGAATTATATTCACCGACTCTCAGCATTTTATTATCTAAGAGGACGTGGAAAATGTGGGCGTTCGAAAAAAACCTGGACATCAACGGGGTGTCTGAAAGTCTAGTAGTCCCACTACATTTTGTTTTTGTTTAAATATTTTATTTTGACATTACAATGTGCAATATCAGTAAATTGTAGAGTGTGCAGCAACTGAATAAACTAAATCCAGTGCACATGCTTTGTTATATTTGCTCCTTCTTTTATCCTCCGTGGTTATTGGCAGGAGGCGCCAATATTCTCTGATCCCCGTGCACTCTGTAGTTGCGCCTCAACAGCATTGCGCGCATTAATAACAGTAAGGACGTCAGTTATATCAGCTTCTTAATGAACGTCTCAGTTGTGTCAAGAATTTCACTTTATCGCTAATACTACAGAAAAAACAGCTAGCGCGCCTGAGAAGCTCTATACATAGTTTTATTTTATTGCACTACATCGACTAATTATTATTCCCTTACTGAAATTGAATGAATGTTGATTATCACCAGCGAACGAAGTGACTGAGGTGATGTTTTCGTTGAAAATTTAAGTGTATGTTTATCTTCTATATATACGAATGAAGTGAGAGGGGTGATAATGTTTTCGTTGAAGGTTTAAGTGTATATATTTGTAAATATATTTACCTACCTATCTATATTTGTCTGTTCACCCAAGAAGTGGTCGAAGGAGTTGAGCAATGTTAATAATTTTTTGTAGGGAGTCTGGCGGGTTGACGTAGATGTGACCCATACCAGAAAACTAGGCCTAGCTGGCCATCAAAAATGACTTCTTACGCCACGAGGCGTTATTGTTGTATAGCATATACATTTGTCTGTCCACCCAAAAAGAATTACGAAGGAGTTGAGCAATGTTCATGATTTTTTGCAGGGAGTCTTGGTGGGTTGACTTGAACGTGACCCATGCCAAAAACTAGGATAAGTTGGCCATAAAAAATGACGGCGATGAATATTGTTATCTGTCCACCCAAAGAGAAGCAGAATAAGTTGACTCATAATAATTTTTTCTAGGTAGTGAGGTGGGTTGACTGAGATGTGAGAAATGGCAAAAATCTTGAATTAGCTGGCCATCAAAAATGACGGCGTTGCATCTATAACTCCACCCAAAAAGAGGCAGGAGTTGAGCTTTTTCAGACAGGCTGGCGGGTTGACTGAGATATGAAAGATGCCAAAACTCTAGAGTAAGCACGCCATGAAAAATAACGGCGTTGAATTTGCTTTCCCCGCGGGTGATAATCTTACGCCACTAGGCGTTCTATTTATTCATATATCAGTAAGCAATAAATTAGGAAATTGAAATAAGAACACCATGGCTCGAAAGGCTCGTTTGTTGTGGTGTGTTGAGCAAATTCTGTTACTGTGGGAAGGCTAAATGTATAAGCAGGTTGACGCAAAAGTATTTACTAGGGAGGTAAATGGGCATATTTTAAAATCAAATTTGGACTTGTAAAAGGATTTCCAGGAGAAGTAACGCTCGTTTACAACCAAGTATAATGCATGGCATGGCCAAGTCGTAAACGTACTAAATGTTATGTAAAGAAAATGCTTCCTTTCTGTTATAGACTAGGTACAGTGGTAAGTCTTAAGATCCAAGTTAAAGAAGCACTGTTTTATAGTAAAAATGATGAGTAGATGGTTCTAATAAATGCAAAGCTTAAGAAAGGTGACTCTAAAAATGACCATAAATATCGCAATAATAATACCCGCAAGAAAAATACTAGAATCTGCCTTTTGTTGGTAATGTAAAGAAGTTGAATAATCTGAAGAATTAAATATGCTTTCAAAGCCTCTTTTCGGCATTCGAAATCACAGTAAAAGTGTAAGCTGAAGCTCAACAAAACATTGCTGAGCTGCGTATGGAAGACAGTTTTTATTTACCAATTTTTAAATGTTTTGAACATAAAAGAGCGGTCTTTCCAGCAGCGCTAAGCACATTACAACAAGCTGATTGTCAAGGGCGCGTGCAAATAATATTGTTAATACATATGCAAACTAGAGAGCACTCTGAGAGTGCATACCTCCGCCACGGGTGGCAACGGTAATAGAAAATTCAATTTGCGCATGATTGAAACCATGATTTTCTTCGTATCAACACCAAAATTTAATCATTCACGCCTAATGATATTATCAGCAATTCCTGTAATTGTCATGACGATCCGTTCATGACTTTTTGAACAATTTTGGTGACAGGCAAACAGAAAGACAAAAGAATAACAGACAGACAAACGCGACTAAAACATAGCCTCCTTGGCGGAAGTAGCTAGGAAAAGTTATTCAGAATATGTGGACAGAGGACAAGTTTTTAAAGCCTTTATAAGACGGGACGATTTTTGGGTTTACGCACATAAAATTATCGGTTGCACAAGCTGCACCTGATGAATTGAAAACGACAAAACGAAATTGTGTGTTGCAAGAACAGCTGAACGAGGCCTTCTGACAGAGGCTTTTGGTTCTAGTTTTCCCTACGCAGCAGTCCTATTTTCGATGAAGTTTTGCGGGATATTCTGGTTCTTCTGTTGTATTCGAATTAAAAAAAAAAATTATCTCGGACGTGCAACTCCTGTTGACGAAATATCTTAGTTAACAAAAAGTAATTTGCAGCCCTGGGTTTCTCAAGAATTACTGAAAAGCTAAATTGTATCAATTTAGTAACACTGGGAGGGCTGCGAGGGAAAGCTAGAAGTATGAAAATGTGTTACCATGAGGTGGCGTCCAGCTCTTGCTGCAATAATTACTTTTACTTTCATCACTTGAAATAAACACATTTTGATTCTTAAACCCTGTAAGCTGGTAGTTCTTCTACTTATCTCTACTGCACGCAAGTTCATATCTCAACTTTTATTGAGCAAGTCTATCTCAGAATGTAATCCTCTCTAAAGGAAAAAACAATGTACATACTGGGTAAAAGCAGGAAAATGGGGACAATCCTTCACTTACTATCACCTAATTCACCTACTACAGTTCTGTAATGGCTGCTCTGCACGTTAGTCGTTTCATCGTCTTGGCTCATCCACTCGTCCGAATCTGTTATGGCGATGACACACGCTAGTCAAAAGAACGAGTATCGTCATCTTTTCGTCCGAACGTTACGTTGAACTCTTGTAAGCACAGCTTTGAGATTACAAAAAAATGGCGTAAAAATGTTTACCGTCAGTTCATTTTACTACATAAGTGCCGTTAGTTAACTATCGGACATCTCATTATATTTGGAAGGACTTATAACTCAAGATTCTTAGCAAGTGTGTGCTATTTAAATAGGCACATCAACACTTCGGACGAAAAGATGATGATGCTCGTTCTTTTGACTAGCGTGTGGCATCGGCATTACTCTGTCGTAAGAACAACAGAAAAGTGCGCTGTTTTCTGAATCTTATTTCACTCCAACTCTGAAGAAATATCCGGAAGTTGCCATAGTGACACACACTTGCTGTGGGAACTGATCTGACGGCTGTGTAGACGCAGTTGTGTCGACTACGACGGTACAAAACATTTGGAGTAATGGATGAGTGATTGCGTTCAAAAGACTAATGGGTAGATATGCCTCAAGTTTACAGCAGTGTACCCATAACTGTAGAAATATTAATCTCTAGAGTTGATGCAAGAACATGTTAAAAATGCAGTAAACTGGCGTACGACGCCCTGCATTTCTGATTTTTAAGCAAGAGAAAAGTACATTGAGCTTTAGATTAGTTTGTGTTTCTTCCACTTCATTCTCATGTCAGTTAATTGCATTTCTCTTTGTTTTATATCCAGGTCTGACAACTCTTAGACCTTGGAATAAAATCAAAAGAAGTCCCAGCAATCGACTTAAAAAATAAAGGAGAATAGCACGAAACAATCCGAAAAGAATCATATCAGTTCTTGACTATGTACAGTGATACATATTGTCATTGTTAACATGAACTATTATGCATGTTTAGCCCTAATCGCCAGTCATAAATTTTCCCTGATGCATTCAAAAATGCTAGTATTCCTTGAAGCAAGATCTTTTTTCCTCGGTACCTTAGAATCACTTCTTTGCTCTTTACGGTCAAGTTTTCAAATGTGCAATACCTTCGAAAATGAATTATTAACGTGGACGGTGACGGGTTTGGGTCCAACACTTTAAACATCGCACATAATTCGATTCGCTGATAGTTCGGCAAAATTGTGCGATGTCTTTGAACTCCAAAGCAATTTCCTTCAATAAGAAACAGCAATAATAACACTGATTATGTCATTGAACGAGCAACGCTATAGTTTGAAGGATGAAATAAAAAAACTTAATCGAATGAGGTTAAAAAAGAAAACACTGAATTTTCTGCACAAAAGCCGATTTGCATGAAGTCGGAGACTTTACTAAGTGCGGGAGTTCCATGCCACATTGTTTAAGTTGAGATGACGTTCGTCGTATTGTTAAAACCAGACGCCATGGCAGCAACAAACGGAGAAGAAGAACGACTAAATAAAAATAATCCGAGCTGACTAAAGCATTTCAACTAAAAAAATACCCTTTTCACTGCTGACTTAGCGATCGTAACTGAGAGGGAAAACATTCACGACTAACTAAACCATTTACGAGCCATTTGGGTTTCAAAGCCCACTTTCGAATCATGCGATTTTTGCAAAAATTGATATTTACTGTCGGCGGTAAAGGGTTCAATAGGAGTAGATCCACACGGCCGAACACGGATCCCTGCAAAAAATTCCGTGCAGACGCAGTTCGGACAAGGAAAACGCATTAAAAATTGAAACGAGTGCGTGTAGGGCACATCGCCTTACTTTGAAGGAACACGGCCCGGCAATAACGGAGATTAAGACGCCGGTCCCAAGGTTCTTCGGTGACTAACTTTCGGAATAACTTATGGACTTCCGATAACTTTAAGGGAGAGGCGAAATCATCGATATGACGGAATTATTTACTTGTGCCGCGCAATTCTTCTTTAATATTATGTTGATAGATGCATGTAAATTTATAATGAATTATTCCCAGTAAGGGGGAACGAAAAGACAGTATTAATAGCGTTGTTGTTCAACTTATTTTGTATTTAAATGATGTTGATGCTGATATTGGTATAAATGCACGCAACTGTTTTATCGTTAGCTCGTAAAGTACAATTTTACTTGCTTAAGATGTTCAGGAAAGTTTTAATACTGAAAACTTTTCCATAATGTTTATTCCAGTTAATCAATTATATGAAGGTTTGCATAAGTACTGAATAACCTTACAAGTTTCTAGTAAACGCCCTTGTTTAAAAGTTTAAGACTATTTGAAAAGCAAAAAAACATAATAACAATAGTAACAACGTTTTAGTGAAAACTAAATAAATTTTTTCGACTAGGGATCAGTAATTCCTAAAGGTAAAGGTGAGAAAGACGAAAAATACCTGGTAATACAATTTATTTGGAAATGTACATATCTGTAAATGAGTTTTTCAATTGATCAAAATTTTAAGACCAGGGTAATAAATGTTTTGTTCTAGGGTAATTTCCAGCGTTTTGGATCAGTTACAGGCTTGCATTGATAGTGTGAAAGTGTTACTATGCCCAACCCAAACAAATCCTCCGACCTAGAACGTGGTCGAATTGCGTAAGCAAGGTCTGGCGCATCGTGCAATCGCAGCTGAGATTCTCAATAGTACAAAACTGTGGTTTGCAACTACCTAAAGGACCCTGAGAGTTATTGCACAACAATATCTAGTGGTAAACCGACAAAAATTTTCCCTGCATTGAGTAGGAGAATTAAACGGGTTGTTTCTCAAGACTGAGGACAGCCTTCCAGGCATATCAAGGCACTCACAGATACCGATTGCAATTCAATAACCACCAGGCGACACTTACGACAAAAACAAAAAGGCATGAAGAACAAAAACCGTCTAAAAAAGTCATTGGTTGTTTCCGCCTCACAAAGTGGCCCTTTTACAGTGTGCTCGAGAGCACCAAACATGGGACATTGAAAAGTGGTGTAAAGTTTTGTTTTCTAACTGAAAAAAGTTGAATCTGGATGGCCCTGATGGCTTCCATCGGTACTGGCAAGACAAAGAGATGCCTCCTGAAATGTTTTCCAAGCGTCACAGCGGTGGAGGCTCCGTTATGGTCTTGGGTGCCTCTCCTACAGGGCAGCAATGAAGCTTCAGGAGGTGCAGGGTCGTCAAACAGCTGCTGGTTATGTCGGCATGTTACAACTATCATCTTTGTCGACGGAGGCCCTTGTTTGTGTTGTGATGAATGGTTTTTCTAGCAGGATAGTGAAGCAGTTCACACTGCCCACCAGAATATGACTTTCTTTCAATAAAATAGGGTCCCTTATTTACTTTACCTAGCATGTTCGCCAGACTTAAACCCAATAGCAGATCTTTGGGGATAGCGAGAGATGTTTACGGAAATGGTAAACAATTTGCGACAGGGAACGAACTTCGTAATGCCATCTTTAGGAGCTGGGACAACATTCCTCCAACCCTCATGGTAATCCTCATTTCTAGTATGCCATGAAAAATTTTTGAGGTTTTCAAGAAGAATGGAGGCAGTACTGATTACTGAGTTCAAACTTTGCTGGTTCAGCGTCCTTGTCGAAAGCATAACTTTGATTTCTGCTTGTGGTCTTGGAATTTTGATCAACAGAAAAACTCATTATTTTTACAAAATGTGCAGTTCTTAATAAATTGTTTCGGCTGGTATTTTTGGTTTGTCTCACCTTTTACCTTCATGAATTACTGATCCTAAGTTGAAAGAGTTTATTTATTTATCAGTGAAACGTTGTTATTTTTTTTTTTTACATTTTCAAGTGGTCTTAAACTTTTGATCAGGAGTGTATATAACTTACAGCAGTTTCACTGAAAAAAAAAAATCATTCGTCCATATCAAGTGCAGTGATAAATGATTGATTTCCTGTTAAACATGACTAAGTCCTGGTCACAACACAGTAGAACCCTTTAAATAGAGACTTCCTGAAACTGAGAAAGCCCTGGAAATGAAGACATCCGCCAGCACAGAAATCAAGAAACGTAGATAGTACCCAGCACCACCTGGAGGAAATTGTGGCACATAGCCTGCTTCATATGGGCTGAGTAACGGAAAAGGTGAAGCAAAACATGATTAGTAGTGAATGTTGCAGTGCAACATAGCGATTTGCTATGGTGTTAGCGAAAGACAATTTCCATGAACGCACGGGTAACATGTATTTAACGGTAGGTCACCCTACCGTTCATCGTTGCCGGTCGAATTTTGGGTGGTAACTTGACTCCATCTATGAACAAGTAAAAGCTAAGTGGATTAGATTATTTCGGTACAATGTGTGAATCAAAGTAGTATAAACCTAGCCAATATTAGCACATTTTAGTGAGAAAGCAGCCCTGGACATAACCTTCTTTAACGGTAGGTCACCCTATACGTAGGAATGTCTACAATGGCAATTCCCACCGTAAACAGGAATGCCTGGAATGGAAACCGCAACTATAAGCAATAATGTCTGCTAGGGTAATAGCTTACCATACCATAGTCAACTGCTGTAATTTTGAAGTTAATAAATTATTCATAAAGAGAGCACCAATGAACCACCTCTTGTTTGGCGTTTGTCATCAGTTGCAACGGTGATAGAATTTTGGCCCTGCATATGAAGATCTGCACAACTGTGTGCACGGAAAGAAATCGTCGTGGGGTACGGGATGCACTAGTCTGAACCCTGGACATTCTCGGTGATGGTAAGTGATGGTGACGTGTACACGCGGTGCGCGTGTGCGTGTCTGCGGTGCAGTGACAATTTTGACAGTTCACATTGTGCAAGCTTGGTGTGAGGTTAGCGCTGCTCTCTAAGCAAGCAATATGGCTGCAGACTATGAATGGGACTTTCAAATGGCTGCAGACTATGAATGGGACTTTCAGTGGCCAGATGCCTACGAACAAAGTTTACGTTATGGCGATAAAGCATGTAGATCAACG
>LQNS02277219.1:7928469-7948657 GCA_001587735.2 Parhyale hawaiensis | reverse complement strand
CTCATGCTAAATACTATCTTGTGGTATTGTGTTGTTAGCCTAGACTAGGTAGCGCATGAGCTTAATCTCGCCAACTTGTTCGAATGCATTATCCGTTTTGCTCATGTCTATGCCAATAAAATGCATCATTAATGCATTACTTCGTCGCTTATTAGCTTTCAAATGCAGTTTCGTAAAATGTCTGCCTAAATTTTGAACGTCTGTAAATTAAACATCACACTGCCGCTCAAGATTTCGAAACGTACATACGCACACACAAGGCAGGTAGCTGTTGCGTCCGGCCAGTGTGGCCGAGCCTGAAACACAGCTGTAGACGGCATGCAACAAGCCTCTTGCAAAAATTGCGTTGCGTTGCCTGTGGCTCCAATGTGTCCCCAGCCTAAGAGTACAGCCCTGATACGGTGCTTGAGATGAATAACATGATAGCTGACCTGCAATGCATGGAGTCAATGTATTTAATATTGTGAAGGTACAGTGCATTGTAATTATGGCTATGAAGGTTTATTGACTTGTGATCAATGCCACGAATAATGTGAAAAATGTTATGGATGTTTATTCATTTGTGACCAATGTGCTAAGAGGATTTGTGTCGCTGAGACTAGTGTTCTAAAGCTATATTGCGGGGTAAGTTACGCTATGGAGGTATTATTGAGTTCTACCAAATTCTCTTTAAAGTTTTTGAGTTGTAATTTCTGCAGAGAATTCCTTCTTTACCGCTGGAAATGTATGCTACAGAGATTTATTGTGATTTTTAGTTTTAGAAAACATGCTGTATATTTCGATACCAAGTCATGAATATTTTAAGCATCAGATTCGGTAAAAAAAACGTTGAATTGAAATGCACATCATCATTAGAGTAAATTAGCCCTCCTGCTTCTTAGAACTAATTTTCCCTCTGTTTCAGTCATTACTAGTTTGCGATTAACGTCGGAAACTAGTTTAAAAGGGGAGAAGTCAAGGTTTCAACGTAGATAGTTCCCGGAACGAATGTATGTTTAGTGCTTCGATTGTATGAGAGGATAATGTAATACTATTGAATATTACAAATAACCGATAGTCTAACAGTACAATGTTTGGGTCCAATTTCTGAAATGCTCGTCTTTTTTGTGAGATTACTCTCTGCAAACACCCTCTGATATTTCTTATTCATACACGCATCTTCCCAGCACATATTATCCTATATGTCCTTTTCATGGAAAAGGACGAAAATGCAGGGGCATCAGTCGATGCATTGGCATCAAGCTCCATGGATCGAGCATTGGATCGGAGGACTATGAGAGCCACATTTATCTACACCAGAGTTTAAACAATTGGCTTGACAGCACTTTTGAGTTGTTTGGGACGCACACGAGGGCAAGCTGTCCTGCTGTAAGAAAAATTCATCACCTTGCGGTGCCTTCATTTTAAAAAGAGCAGTGACAAAAACTTTACGACTGTATGGATCTCAATTTTATCGCCTGCCCTCTTTGATGAACATGCAGGGAGATTTCGGTGTTTTGGACGTAGCCGCCGAAGCCATGATGGTGGCCGGCTCACGACTTAGATAAACATTTCTAATAACAGCTGGGATGTGTTCAGGTTACCATCCCAGCACTTTGTTATTCTGATAATTGAATTTTATCTCCACAGTTGACAGCCTTACTTCAGAGAAGATAAACTCTCCTCATTGCGAGCCATACTTGAGGAAATTCAGAAAAAGCTGAGTTCTGTCGGCACGTTTCTATTTCTGGACGTCAGTGAGTTGTTGGGACGTCTGTTTAAGGGGAGAAAGCTTGAGGTCAGTTTTTAAGATGACCATCAATGATTTTCTCATGTGTATCCATCTAAATATGTTTTGTACAGAACGCTTCGGACATCTCGCGACCCTCTCGCGCAAGGCTTTGAATGTGTGAATAGGCACGCCCACTTCTAGACCGGCCTTTGTCAGCACCAAGTTCATTGAAACTGTTTGCAGTTTATAAGCAGTTGATTTTGCCACTCTAACAATGCATAGATGCTGGACGTAAACTCTTTCCAATAGCAGGACTAAATAAAGCGTGGGGATAACTTATTTTATTAAATTTTTCCCCGGTCATATAGAAATACCTTGTCTGGAAATGAAGAAGTATATACATATACATACACACACACACCCTAGCACTTAACTATTTTAAGACACACAGATGATCTGCAATTTAAATTATGATTGACTTAAATTTGAAAGAGTCCGAGGACTATGGCTGCATCCTGTTAGATCATCTCATCAACTGATCTCACCTTAACTAGAGCATTCTTCAGCGTTACCATTGCACGCATATCAACGGACAGCTCTACCGCAGGGGCTCGGTAGCTGTCTCGACCTATAGGCCGATTACGCTCTAATTATTCTATCGCTTTAAAAGTCATGGCTTTGAAAGGCATACATGAATATTCATGCGCAGACCCCGACACAGGACGGCAGTATCAAAGTTTAATCGCCGCTCACGCCAATTCTCATCAAAAATGTTACCGGAGGCGAAAATTATAAGTCACCGCGAGCGGAAAGTTCACGGCTCAAGGCAGAGATTCTCTCGTTATTTTTTCCTCGCTTCGCGCCACTTAATATTTTTATATTTTTTGCAAACTCGGCTAAAAAGCTTTCATAAGAGTATCAGTATTGAATAAGCCCAGATGCGACTAATGAAGGTAAACCAGCAAGAGTTTATTTATGAATAGAGAAGAAGGTCAGTTACCCTTATACAACGAACCATTTAAACCAAGAATCAAGAATCAATACCGTAGGAATACTACAGTGTTTTGATTCAGGAAAGTAATTATGCTGCTTTTATCGCAGATTTATTAAAATTTAAAAACGAAGAAGAACGTTTAAATCGGAATCATTGTTAAGCAAACGTTTTGGTGACCCGCTCCATCTTCAGCTCTGTTAAAACATAAATGTAGTTATTTCGCTAATTCTGAACTATCGAAGGATACTACAGGTCAAGAGTACTAAAATCAGTTATTGACTATCTTTAAAGGACAAGTATTATTATTGCTATTTAAGCTAGGCTTCAGCTTGTGAATAAAAAGAAACTCTAAAATACGTAACTCTAAATTGCTGTTGGAAGTATTCACAATGTTAGAATTGTCTATTTTTTACACTGACACCACACTGTTTGTTATGTAAGCGCACTGAAGACAGCGGTGGGTAACCTTACTGTACTGAAGAAGGAGCGGGTCCCCGAAACGTTTTCTTATATATGATTTCAATTTAACGTTCGTCTTTGCGCTTAAATGATCATTTCTGCTATTGAAACGATTCTTGGACACAATGGTATTAGTAATAAATTTACTCCACACTGACGCTCTCACTGCGGAAGCTTTGCGGTTACAAGCGTATGATAAGCTTACAGAAAACGCTCTATGTGATACAATACGTACCTGCCTTTTGTAATTCTTTGGATAGTTTAATTGAAAGAGTAAACATCGATCAGAGATTTAGGCTGGGAGAAAAAAAGAAACAAGCAATGCGTAAGTATCGGGCGGGTATTTAGAGGTAATGTCTGCAGCGATAGTGTTGAGTCCAGGATGATGAGACATTACAAGGTTAACTCACGGGGCGGAGCTTAGCTGCGGTGCACCATGGGTAATGAGGCTTGTGACGTCAGAAAGAAGCAGCTATTTTACATTGTTTCTCCATCATTTCATATGAAAATCTAGAGTGTCTTACATGTCTTTCAATCATTATAGTTGAACAAAAATATAAATCAAAGCATCTACGAACTTTTTTAATCTTTCTAAAGGATATAATTTTAAGATAACGTTTTTAAAAGGCTTCTAAAAGAGCAGATGAATTCAACCGGCAAATGACCGCATGTGTCCGAAGCACTTTTAGAGCCAAATTTATCATCTTTAAAATACAATATAAATCAAGTGAGTTTTATCGAGAGCAGTATGGCATTGTGAAGATAAAATCATGTGAGTCAATTACTCAATGTTTTTCATTTATTTTCCTCCTCTACCAATGATCAGCTAACCTCTATAATTTCAAGTCGCTGCAACAAAGATTGCCTTAGATTCGAATGCTTAAACGTAGAGATAGAAGAACTTTTTAACGAGATTTCTTAGCGAAACAAATTATTTTCCTTTCGGCGAAGTAATGTTAAAGCAAAAGTCTATACATACTACGCAGAAGCCATACAATTGCTTCATAAAATTGAAAAAAAAACATCAGCTACTGTACACTACATGCGCCCGCGTTACATCAGTATTACAGGGTTGCGTCCGACTCTCGTTAACTAACTTACAAAATAATTACCTGACCGTATTCCCCACATAAACTGTCTTACGGAACGATGTTCTGCAAACTGGCGAATAGTAAATCCGTAATATTTCCAACAATGTATGATTTTTTACGACTAGGAGAAGAGGACATGCTAACGACGCGAAAGCGACGGCACAGCTTATGGTCACATTTTACAGACACTATCCGCAATAATTATGATAAAATTTTATCCTTCAGAGAGCTCAAAAAGTTTGTAGATGCTTTGCTACATATTTTTGTTTAATAATGATGATTGTATAGGACTCTCTGGCGGTTCAAATGAAATGATGGAGAAACAATGCAAAATAGCTGCTAATTAGCGTCCTTGAATTTTGTGACGTCACAAGCCTCATTACACATGATGCACCGCAGCTAAGCTCCGCCCCGTGAGTTAACTTTGTAACGTCTCATCATCCTCGGTATAGAGTGATGTTGGTATCTAGAGATACCGTTAGCAGTGATAGTGTGGAGTGATGTTGGTATCTAGAGATATCGTCAGCAGTGAGAGTCTGGAGTGATATTGGTATCTAGAGATACCGTCAGCAGCAACAGTGAGTGATGTTGGTACCAAAAGCTAAAGTCAGCGGCGGCAGAAGGATATATAATTTTTTGTACGTCTGGAATGCTAATTTTCACATCTTTATGCAACTTAGCACCTCTGGCATGCTTTTACATCCCTTAAATGCCATTTAGAGCCTTTGAAAAGCTTAGACCTCTTGGAATGTTAATATGTGCACACAAGGAATGCTAGTTTTTTCGGACTCCTGAAATTCTACTTTCCCTTCCATGAAATGCTACTGTGTACCCTTGACTGCCATGTACCATCTCTGGAATGTATTTTTGTCCCTCTTGAATACTAATTGTCACATCGAATATACTAATGCGAATTCAATGAATGTTATTTTACACTCTGGAATGGTATTTGCCACCTCTGGAATGCATTTTCACACCGCTGGAATGCTATTTTCCACAATCAGAACTCTAATTTGTCCCAGGGGAATATGCTATTTTGCTCTTCTGCTTCAACATAAATGCGGGAATTGATTGCCTTCCACGCAGCAGACCACTTCCAGTTTTCTATTCACCAGCAATAGGCAAAGAAAATGAGCGACTAAATGTGCTTTTAAAGAGCGACGTTTGTGACATAACAGCTTAGCTCTTGCCTTAAATAAACCAAGTAACTTGCACAACTGTTTTCATTCCAGAGGGTAAAAGCGTCATTGCTCGATAAAAGAAGAAGAAGAAAAAATTAATTCCCTCCACCGTTCGGGATGTTGGAAAAACCAAAAAAGGAGCCGTAAAAACTGTTGCATGTACAGAAAATATATAGTTGGATTAAACAAACGATAACAAACTGACTATTTAATACAAGTGAATGTGCTGGATATTCAGCTGATCATTACCGAATGTGAATGAATGTCGCTACAATAAAAAGAAAGCCCGCTTCTATATAATTATATATCCGGTCGTTATATTCATAGTTGATGATGGACTGATGTTTTAAAAGTTCGCTTTTATTAAAACATCAGTAGGTATGACAATTTAAGACATTTTTAACATATTATAATCGAAACGCTTGGCTGTCGACTCTGTTTCGTCAAACCCATAACAAGTTTCGAGACTCGGGCAATCAATCAAAAGAAATACAAAAAAATTTGGAACGTTTCTTCATCATCGTTTATATAAAGTGGTGGCAATAATGATAGCACATTCTGAAATTTTGTAATAAGTTTAAAACCCAGTCGGAAATTATGGTTGTGATTATAGTAGATTATCGTAGTGTATGAGAGATTAAAGTCGATTATGGATGATGAAACAATATGGTAGATATGTCGACCATAACATAACGTTGATTTTAGTTTATTTAGGTCGATATTGGTGGAGGTAATATTGGTTGTTTATGTTTTGTCAAGAAACGAAGGTCTATGGTAGTACATGGATGTTTGACGACTATATATGGTAGATGGTTGTGCAAGGGTGTTTAAAGACTGTATATGGTAGAGCATATGTTAGAGCATAATTATGGTAGCATATCAACGGATTTCCGTACGTACGATCATGAGAGGAATTCCTCCCGTTATATGGGGCAGAATATGTATAGATTGCCATGGATTTTAATAATATGGCTAGAATTCCTACATTATCGACCAAAATAATATTGTATGACTATAAGCTTGTATGCGAAACATCTAAAAAAATTCATATCATAGGGCAAAAATTGTGCATATTTTCAGTCTTTTCTTTCCTGTCGATGAAATGTAAACATTGCACTGTATGTATAGACACTAGCGGCCTTGACGTTATTTTTATCTATTGCTTCCTGATTTTTTTACGCTTAGTCACTTTAGCGTAGTTACACATCATATACCTATATTTTTATTTGTTGTATTTTTATTAAATAGTATTGCAATCCTTGATCAAATATTGCCATCTATTTTTATGTTTATTCAATTTATATCTATGAAGATTCATCAAAAAATTCTTCCCATTGGCTTTAAATGGAAGATGTCAAGTTTTATGAGATATTTAACCTTTCGTACCCGGACAACGAGTACCACGTGAAAAATATCGATTGAGTTGTGACTTCCTCTAAATTGGGTAAAGTAGCTCTATACCGACTTAGAGTTAAAGAAGTTATATATAAACGTGTGTTAACTGCACCGACTGGTTCAAGCCCCTGCTCTAGCATCGTTCGGAAGCTTAGAGCCTTAGACCATTCTGAGCTGCAGGCCTAACACGCACGTAATAATTAAACTATTATTATAAGCAACTAATCATCAGCAAACAAAGCAGGCATCGACTGCATAATATGTCAATAAATAAAAAAGTTTATCTTGGTAGAATATAGCTGTATCATTCGCTGAACAGAGTCGATTTTGGTTGTGAATGTGTTTTTTACGGTTCACTGTGGTAGATCATGGTTGTGCAGCAAAAACCTTAATAGTTGTAGTTGGGTATTTATGGCTGGGAATTATGGTTGATATTATGGTCGAAGGTTGTGACATATCTCTACCATAGTGCACCCCATAAATGGTTGAATATGGAGGATATTTCGATAATAAACAACCAAAAACAACCAAAGTTTCGACCATAATCATAGTTGTTTTACTATAATCATAACCATAACTTCTGACTGGGAACTACTGCATCAAAATAGTTGAAATTTTAACTGAATAATGTTACTTTAACGAGTTACCGATTCCTTATAATCATTATTGTATTCGTTGTCTTTTCAAAATTTTACCACGAAAATAATAGTTTGTGGGTGCAAATCGGGTGGAAATAAAAATAGCACATATGGAAAAATTATATTTTAGAAAACATTGAAAGCAAAAAAAAACATAATTCTTAATATTTACAAGCGTTGCCTTTTGATTGCAACACCTGTACTCATCGGTTATTCATAGAATTAATTAAATTAGCGAGCATTTCTTCAGGGATAGCCTCCCAGCATTCATTTATTGTCTGCCACAAGTTTTCTTTGTACTGAAATTAGTCTCCTATTGGCGTAAACATGTCGTGAGAGGTGAGAGTATCCCCCAAAGATTCTCAATTGGGTTTAGATCGGGTGACTTAGCAGGCCAAGCTAAAGACGCGAATTAACACAGAATGGTAGAGGAAGAATCCCATTAAAAGATATAGATTAACTACATAAAGTGCCCCCTCTATCAAACCTGACAGTGAGGAATATGCAAAGACCCGTTTTCATTTAACGTACTTTTGTGACTAATATGCTTTTGAAGGTAGACTACAACTCCCAACCCAAACTGTCATAAGAGATAAGTGCTCTCTCTTCCCATTTATCGATGCAGCACAATCGTCCCACACCTTAGAGGACATGCGAAAAATGAACTTACATTATCAAGTAGGCCTTGAAGTAGCAAAGCATTACCGAATTTAATGAAATTCACCACTGCCTATCCTACCTACCATATATGATGCATCTTCAATAGATGGAAAGTTTTGTCTTGAAATGAAGACTGCCCGTGAAAAGCAAGATAGCAAGCTGGGATAAATAATTATGTCTACTGCCCCGTGAAAAATAATCGCTTCGCCTGTGCTTCGTTGATTATCTACTGAGTTTGTATGCCGTGCACTGAGCAAATATAGTTTCGATGTACGGAGAAATTCGTAAAAATCAGACTCTATGTCAGCGAAAATTTTTTTAGTGTTCCAATTTTTACATAAGCTGAGTAAAAAAGTGCATTCAATTAGAAGAATAAAGATATCCTTTCGTAATCTTCTGCAATCGTGTCATTTTGCTTTGTGATCTCAGGGAAAATATCCGGTATAACATAAAATCTGCAACCTGGCCCCTATGTTCCGCCTATCGAGTTTGTTAAGAGCGTGACACGCTAGAAACAAATATCTGAACATGAAAGTACGCAGCGGTAAAAAAAAAATTACGGCAATAATTTTATAATTAAGTTTTTCATTATTGCGTTATTGCATTATTGGGTTTACTGCAAAATAGGCCTCATACCTGTAGGCTTGATCTTCTGTTAAAGAAACGAAAGTTGTACCGTTATGAATTGCGAGAGCAATATTTCGTTCCTGCAAATAGAGGCGCAAATATCATGTGTGAAATGCTCGAAAGTTGAGCAGCACCTAGCAAATATAGTTCAATCAAAAGAATTCAAAATGCTTATTGTTTACTGTATCCTGGAAACTAGCCGGTAATTGAACCCTCGGCATTGAAATTAGGTTGCAATGTGAATGCAAAATATCTTGGCTCCTGCTCAGAGTGCTACGATGAAATTCAGCTAAAAATATGCAAAATATAACCAATGCATGACGGGATCAAAACTCAATCAAAGACATCACCTTTCATCCACCAAGCTCAAAAGGAGAATCTTATCAAACTAGGGGAACCATGGAAATTTCGTGGCTCATTACATCCGCCAAGGAGGTTATGTTTTCGTCGTGTTTGTCGCTCTGTCTCTTTGTCTGTTGGGCTGTTTGTCAGTCTGTCACCAAGATAACTCAAAAAGTTATGAACCGATTTAGATAAAATTTACAGGGATTTTTAGGTATGTTAGGAGGAACAGATGATTAACTTTTGGTGAAGATATGTCCATCCGTTTGTTTGTCTGCCTCATTTTTCTCAATGCCATAACTCGAAAAGTTACGAATGGATTTTTATGAAATTGACATGAGTTGTTAGGAATATAACAAAAAGTAAATGACAAAATTTTGGTAATGATCCGTTTGTTCGTTCGTTTGTCACAGTTTCTAATTTTATGCTTGTTAGCACAATAACTAGAAAGTAATGAATGGATTTTTATGAAATTTATAGGGGCTGTTAGTTACGTTGAAAGACATAAATGATCAAATTTTGGTGCAGATCGGTTTGTTCGTTTGTATGTTGGACTCATGTTTGTCATAACGTTTGTAAGCTGTATAACTCAAAAAGTTATGAACACATCTTCATGAAAATTGCACAAGCTGTTATTACTATCAAAAGACACAAGTGATTAGATTTTCTAGTTTATACAAAGAAAACTATGGTTTCAGAGCGAATTTGAATTTTTGCTACCGTTGCCTCGCTTGGCGGAGATATGCGCTCTCAGAGTGCTCTACTTGCATCTCTGAATCACGCAGTTTTTCTGTCTGTTAAGAATTCAAGAATTCCCAATTGTGTCTTGATAAAGAAATAGAAATACGACGGTGCTTCTTTCAATATTCTATATATTTGCACACCTTTCCTAAGCTCTGTTTCCAACAATTAAAACAAACTTTAGTCTTTCGTAATCAAACAAGTTTCAATTGTTTCTTGTCTGGTCACCCGATTTTATCGCACTATTACGAGATCCGTGGATATTGATCAGTAGCCAATCATTTATCTGGTGACGCAATAGCTGTACGAGGGGACTTCAAAAAGTTTGCGAAAAATTTGTCTCGCATCGTCATTACGTATCCATGAACGTCAAGTGCTGTCTGATATGGTAGCTGGCATCCGACCGCTATACATGGCACAAGTCAGGTCATAACAAATGGTTTCAACGATGAGATGGAGGTTCTCATTTTTGTTAATATCAAAGTGCCAAGGATTATTGCTCTAAGATCCGCTGTCAGAACAAAGGCCTAAAATTTATTTATTATTGGTTTGAACACAATGCAGTTACCACTCACCCCACAGACATCAAGGCGCAGGAAAATTTGATAGTAACGAACTTCCAGCGACTTCGATACCAAACACTTTATGGTGATGCTCAAATGAGTAACTGCTCATTTGCCTATTCAAGTGCAGCACCTTACGCCAAAGTTGGTGGAATGAATCAGCGGAGAAGAGGACAACACTTGACAGAACAATACATTTTTGCACGTGCGCAAGAAAGCTACAATTTATGTTAAATATTATCAGCAATTTCGCGAACTTTTTGAATTCCCCTCGTACAACAAATTACGTCAGCCTGGCCAATTTCTTCAGTCGCAGGAGTGTAGTCCCCTGTTCTCAAGATGTTATTGTATTTTTTTTTTGACATAGCGCAGGGGCTTTAAAAATATTTTAGAGTCGAGATGTCATTACTACCCGTGCTGGGTGCCCAAAGCGGATCCTGGTGGACACAAGCAAGATCGGTTCACAGACTTGTAGTATAATACTAGACGACCCGTGACCTGTTGGGTCGTAATCACAATCGTGTTTGCTTTCGCACTAAAAAAGGCGTCATTTATCTGGTCATAAACCACACGCTATTCGGCCGTCCTCTCCTGCCCTTCAAGGAGTTGCCCATACGGCTCACTGTCAACAGATTCTATGCTTGTCTAACGAATATTCAACACGCAGTCTGAAAGCAAATTTGATTTATATGTTGCGTATTCCAGTTGTATTTTCCAGAGCAACTTTTAAATTATCGTGCCCGTTCTTGCAACCAAGGGGCAGGTTCCACGTGCGTNCGGTCACAAAGCACTGGCGCTCGATTGTTTTATTGCCTACGACTCTATGGTCTGGACAGTTAATTGCGCTTGTACAGAGCACTGTCACTACACAACCTCACTGAATCACTTCAGTCGTAAGACTGAATGGTAAAGCAAAAGTTTATACATACTACGCAGAAGCCATACAATTGCTCCATAAAATTAGAAAAAAAACATCAGCTACTGTACGCTGCATGCGCCCGCGTTACATCAGCATAACAGGGTTGCGTCCGACTCGCGTTAACTTACAAAAATATTACCTAACCGTATTCCCCAAACTTAAACTGTCTTACGGAACGATGTTCTGGAAACTGGCTAATGTGAAATCCATAATATTTCCAACGATGTATAATTTTTTACGATTAGGAGAGGAGGACATGCTAACGACGCATACCCGACGGCACAGCTTAGAGTAACATTTTACAGACACTATCCGCAATAATAATGATAAAATTTTATCTTTCAGAGAGCTAAAAAAGTTTGTAGATACTTTGCTACATATTTTTATTCAACTATAATGATTGTAAGACATGTAGGACTCTCTGGAGGTTCAAATGAAATGATGGAGAAACTATGCAAAATAGCTGCTAATTAACGTCCTTGAATTTTGTGACGTCACAAGCCTCATTACCCATGGTGCACCGCAGCTAAGCTCCGCCCCGTGAGTTAACCTTGTACTGTCTCATCATCCTCGGTGTTGAGTGATGTTGGCATCTAGAGATACCGCCAGCAGCGACAGTGTATTGTGATGTTGGTGCCTGAGATACCGTCAGCGGCGAGAGTATTGAGTGATGTTGGTATCTAGAGATACCGTCAGGGGCGAGAGTGTATTGTGATGTTGGTGCCTGAGATACCGTCAGCGGCGAGAGTATTGAGTGATGTTGGTATCTAGAGATACCGTCAGGGGCGAGAGTGTTGAATGAAGTTGGTATCAAAACTACAGTCAGCGGCATCGGAGGACATATAATTTTTTGTACGTCTGGAATGCTAATTTTCACATCTATACGCTACTTAGCGCCCCTGGGATACTTTTACATCCCTAAAATGTCATTTAGAGCCTTTGAAAGCCTTTGCACACGAGGAATGCTAGTTTTTTGGGACTCCTGAAATTCTATTTTCCCTTCCATGAAATGCTACTGTGTACCCTTGAATGCCATGTGCCATCTCTGGAATATACATCGAATATACTGATGCGAATTCCATGAATGTTATTTTACACTCTGGAATAGTATTTGCCACCTCTGGAATGCATTTTCACACCGCTGGAATGCTATTTTCCGCAATCAGAACTCTAATTTGTCCCAGGGCAATATGCTATTTTGCTTTTCTGCTTCAACATGATGCAAGAATTGATCGCCTCTCACGCAGCAGACCACCTCCAGTTTGCTATTCACCAGCAAAATGAGCGACTAAATGTGCTTTTAATGTGCGACGCTTGTGGCATAATAGCGTAGCTCTTGCCTTAAATAAACCAAGTAACTTGCACAACTGCTTTTATTCCAGAGGGTAAAAGCATCATTGCTCGATAAAAGAAGAAGAAGAAGAAAAAAATTTCATTCACCGTTCGGGAGTTGGAAAAGCCAAAAAAAGCAGCCGTAAAAACTGTTGCATGTATAGACAATATATAGTTGGATTAAACAAACGATAACAAACTGACCATTTAATACAAGTGAATGTGCTGGATATTCAGCTGAATGTGAATGACCGTATCTACAATAAAAGAAAGCCCGCTACTATATAATTACATCCGGTCGTTATATTCATAGTTGTTGATGATGGACTGATGTTTTAAAAGTTCGCTGATACTTTAAGGCCTTTTCAACATTTTAAGATCAAAACGCTTAGCTGCCGACTCTGTTTCGTCAAACTTATGACAAGTTTCGAGACTCGGGCGATGAATCAAAAGTAATACAAAAAATTTTGGAACGTCTCTTCAGCATCGTTAATATATGAATAAAAGAGAAAGGGCCTATAGGAAAAGTTTTCTTTGCTGATTGCTTTTATGTGTCACCCATCCATTCTCTTAAGCTGGTATCACCTAGTTCGAATCGTTTTAACTTCTCTGAGATTTCAGTTCTAAGCTTGTCTTCGAATGCGTGGTTCAAGTTTAATCGGCTTACGATTAACTACTGAAATTCGATCAAAAGTGGTCAATTAGAGGTATTTGGTTAGATTATTTGGATTTCACTAGACGAATGGACACGCCTTTAGTGATTAAAATCATTTCTTGAGTCTGAACTCAATGATTAATATCATTGCTTGAGCCTGAATTTTAGTAATTAACATTATTGATTGAGCTTAGCTTAAGTATGTAATCAATATTATATCCATCGAACGGCAATTTTTGACTTCATTTCTTTGAAGATTTATTGCATTCAGGCTAAAAAATTGTAATTATATATTGTAGGTAGGTCATACGCATTTTCCAGAGGCATACAATTAAGTGTCGGAGAAACCTGCTTGCATCTCAAGTATGCACTTTGCGTAAAGAAGGTTTTAGTGAGACGCCCCTAAGTGTTACAACTGTACCAACAAGTGAGTTTCGGAAAGCGAAATATTTCCTATGCCTTCTACACCAAGGCTTTGAGGACTGAAAACGTTAATGATATGTACCCCATAGTTATTTATACAACGTAATGCTGCTGCTGAACAGGTAAAATAAACTTGCTGCAACTGAAAGCTCACAACTCGAATTGACACAGAAAGGTATAGGAAGAATTACATTATAAGATATATATTAACTATATAAAGTGCGCGCTCTATCAAACCTGACAGCGAGGAATGTGTAAAGACCCGTCTTCATTTAACACACTTTTGTGACTAACATGTTTTTGAAGGTTCGCTACAACTACCAACTCAAATTGTCAAAAGAGATAAGTGCTCTCTCTTTCCAGTCATCGATGCAGCACAATCGTTCCCCACCATAGACGACGTGCGAAAAAAATGAGCTTATATTATCAAGTAGCAAAGCATTACTGAATTTAATGAAATTCACCGCAGCCTATCCTACCTACCATATATGATGCATCTTAAATAGATGGAAAGTTTTGTCTTGCAGTGAAGACTGCCCGTGAGAAGCAAGAAAGCAAGCTGGGATAAATAATTATGTCTACTGCCCCGTGAAAAATAATCGCTTCGCCTGTGCTTCGTTGATTATCTACAGATTTTGTACGCCGTGCACTGAGCAAATATAGTTTCGATGTACGGAGAAATTCATAAAAATCAGACTCTATGTCAGCGTAAATTTTTTTATTGTTCTAATTTTTACATAAGCTGAGTGAAAAGTGCAATCAATTAAAAGAATAAAGATGTCCTTTCGTAAACTTCTACAATCGGGTCATTTTGCTTTGTGATCTCAGTGAAAATATCCGGTATAACATAAAATCTGCAACCTGGCCCCTATGTTCCGCCTATAGATTTTGTTAAGAGCGTGACACGCTAGAAACAAATATCTAATTACGAAAGTACGCAGCGGTAAAAAAAAATTACGGCAATAATTTTGTAATTAAGCTTTTCATTATTGCGTTACTGCATTATTGGGCTAACTGCAAAATAGGCCTCATACCTGAAGGCTTGATCTTCTGTTAAAGAAACGAAGCTTGTACCGTTATGAATTGCGAGAGCAATATTTCGTTCCTGCAAATAGAGGCGCAAATATCATGTTTGAAATGCCCGAAAGTTGAGCAGCACCTGGCAAATTTAGTTCAATCAAAAAATTCACCGGAAATATGCTTATTGTTTACTGTGTCCTGGATACCAGCAGATAGTTGAACCCTCAGCATTGAAATTAGGTTGCAATGTGAATGCAAAATATCTTGGCATCTGCTCAGAGTGCTACGATGAAATTCAGCTAAAAATATGCAAAATATAATTAATGCATGATGGGATCAAAACTCAATCAAAGACATCACCTTTCATCCACCAAGCTCAAAAGGAGAATCATATCAAACTAGGGGGACCGTGGAAATTCAGTGGTTCACTACCTCCGCCAAGGAGGTTATGTTTTCGTCGTGTTTATCTCTTTGCCTGTTGGGCTGTTTGTCTGTCTGTCTGTCACCAAGATAACTCAAAAAGTTATGAACCGATTTGGATGAAATTTATAGGGATTGTTAGGTATGTTAGGAAGAACAGATGATTAATTTTTGGTGAAGATATGTCTATCCGTTTGTTTGTCTGCCTCATTTTTCTCAATACCATAACTCAAAAAGTTATGAATGGATTTTGGATTTTTATGAAATTGACATGAATTTTTAGGAATATAACTAAAAGTAAATGACCAAATTTTAGTAATGATCCGTTTGTTTGTTTGTTCGTTCGTTCGTTTGTTTCAGTTTTTAATTTTATTTTTGTTAGCACAATAACTTAAAAAATGATGAATGGATCTTTATGAAGTTTATAGGGTTTATTATATTGGGTTAAAAGACATGAATGATTAAATTTTGGTGTAGATCGGTTTGTTTGTTTGTAGGTTTGAAATCATGTTTGTCATAACATTTGTTAATTAGAAGTATAACTGAAAAAGTTATGAACGGGACTTCAAGAAACTTGCACTAGCTGTTATTACTATAAAAAGGCACAAAGGATTAGATTTTGGAATTTATGCAAATAAAATTATGATTTCAGAGCCAATTTAATTTTTTTGCTAGCGTTGCCTCGCTAGGCGGAGGTAAGCTTTTGCAGAGTGCTCTAGTTAATGTTTTTATTTACCTTAAATTAACCTGAGATAGCGCTTTTAAAACCTACCTGTCTGAGCAATGTCCGCCGCTTAACCAGTAGATCGTTCCGCAGTTCGCTTACCTTGCATCTCGTCTAGCCTTTCCTAGCATATTTATTACCTACACAAAGGAGGTTATGTTTTCGTCGTGTTTGTCTGTCTGTCACCAAGATAACTCAAAAAGTTCTGAACCGGATTGGACGAAATTTACAGAGATTGTTAGGTATGTTAGTGTAGCAGATGATTAAATTTTGATGAAGATATGTCTATCCGTTTGTTTGTTAGTCTGCCTCATTTTTCTCAACGCCATAACTCAAAAAGTTATGAATGGATTTTTATGAAATGGATATGAGTTGTTAGGAATATAACAAAAAGTAAATGACAAAATTTTGGTAATGATCCGTTCGTTCGTTTGTCACTGTTTCCAATTTAATGCTTATTAGCACAATAACTAGAAAATAATGAATGGATTTTTATGAAATTTATAGGGGTTGTTAGTTACGTTGAAAGACATAAATGATCAAATTTTGGTGCAGATCGGTTTGCTCGTTTGTATGTTGGACTCATGTTTGTCATAACGTTTGTTAGCTGTATAACTCAAAAAGTTATGAACACATCTTCCTGAAAATTGCACAAGCTGTTATTACTATCAATAGACACAAGTGATTAGATTTTCTAGTTTATACAAAGAAAACTATGGTTTCAGAGCCAATTTGAATTTTTGCTACCGTTGCCTCGCTTGGCGGAGATATGCGCTCTCAGAGTGCTCTACTTGCATCTGTGAATCACGCATTTTTTCTGTCTGCTAAGAATTCCCAATTGTGTCTTGATAAAGGCATAGAAATACGACGGTACTTCTTTCAATGTCCTATATATTTGCACACCTTTCCTAAGCTCTGTTTCCAACAATTTAAACATACTTTAGTCTTTCGTAATCAAACAAGTTTCAATTGTTTCTTGTTTGGTCACCCGATTTTATCGCACTATTACGAGATCCGTGAATATTGATCAGCAGCCAATCATTTATCTGGTGACGCAATAGCTATACGAGGGGAATTCAAAAAGTTTGGGAAAAATTTGTCTCGCATCGTCATTACGTATCCAAGAACGTCAAGAGCTGTCTGATATGGTAGCTGCATCCGACCGCTATACATGGCACAAGTCAGGTCATAACAAATGGTTTCAACGATGAGATAGAGGTTCTCATTTTTGTTAACATCAAAGTACTAAGGATTATTAGTCTAAAATTCGCTGTCAAAACAAAGGCCTAAAATTTGTTTCTTATTTGTTTGAACACAATGCAGTTACCACTCACCCCACAGACATCAAGGCGCAGGAAAATTTGATAGTAACGAACTTCCAGCGACTTCGATACCAAACGCTTCATGGTGATGCTCAAATGAGTTATTGCTCATTTGCCTATTCCAGTGCAGCAACTTACGCCAAAGTNCACTCACCCCACAGACATCAAGGCGCAGGAAAATTTGATAGTAACGAACTTCCAGCGACTTCGATACCAAACGCTTCATGGTGATGCTCAAATGAGTTATTGCTCATTTGCCTATTCCAGTGCAGCAACTTACGCCAAAGTTGGTGGAATGAATCAGCGGAGAAGAGGACAACACTTGGCAGAACAATAAATTTGCACGTGCGCAAGAAAGCTACAATAATTATTGATGTTGAATATTATCAGTAATTCCGTGAACTATTTGAATTCCCCTCGTGCAACAAATTACGTCAGCCCGGCCAATTTTTTCAGTCGCAGGAGTGTAGTTCTCTGTTCTCAAGATGTCATTGTATTTTTTTTTTTTGCCATAGCGCAGTGGCTTTAAAAATATTTTAGAGTCGAGATGTTAATACTACTCGTTCTGGGTGCCCGAAGTGGATCCTGGTGGACACAAGCAAGATCGGTTCACAGACTTGTAGTATTATATAGAGGTACTTCTTGTTGTACCACCGCACCTACAGAGGCGGTGACCGAGAAAAATTACTGCATATTTGAAAAGCTTGGGGCAAATTGTACCTCTTCTGTAGAATTTGCCATTTCATATGCTTGGACTCTTGGTAGAAATATCTTGTAAAAAGGACAGATCATGCTATTTCCTTGTTTGTACAAAGAGTTTCAACGTAGAATGCTTTGAATGCTGCTGAGAAGAAGTGTAACTTGTATCACCATTTCCATTTATGATAAGTACATTAGCCTGTTATTGAGAATGAAGGATATCCTGTGTGTATAGCACGAGAAGTGCGTCTCGAAGCATGTCATTCTCGCATTAATTTGTCATCTTTCCATCGAACGTTCTAATTGATTGATGTCTAAGAAATGCGTGACACACAAGAAAAACTTTAGATTCTATAAGCTGATGCTCAGTGCGGCACGTCTTCGACGCATCCATCAGGATAATGAGCTCGCCTTCGTATGACCAAACTTGTGCAACGAAGCTAAAGACGATTAACGGAAGTAGACTCACAGCGAAGAGCGACGGAGAGAATTACGGGTTATTAGGAAACCAGGTAGTTATTAAGACAATCTGCTCGCAACGTATTGAACGGCATCCTGCCATTTGAACGTCTGCGCTGATAGATGACATTTCACTTTGAGAAAGACTCTTACTTAATTAGCCTGATATGGCACTTCGTTTTTGAAGTGCTGCACAAATTATGCCTGCATAAATGATATTTGCAGTGTAGTGAAGGTCTGCTAGTGAAACGGAGAAGCATCGTAATTAGTTTGCTGAGGCATTTCAGTCTTGAACTGTGGCCTAAATTTTGCCGATGTGAGGGATATTTGCAGTGGCCAAATATTGTAATGGCGAAGCCTCAAACTTACAGTAGCTTGATATGGCGGTACCTTATTGAAGGGTTGCAAACATACCTATCGTAGCTATATCATTAATATTGCAGCTGGAGCACTATCCTCCAGAAATTGCGTAGCTGTGTTAATTAATAAAATACTGCGGTCAATATTTAGAGTACAAATTGTTTCCTTTGTACCAGATATGCATACAATTGCAATGTACAAATCATTGCAAATTCTGCAATTTGATGATATATATATAGATATTTTTACTGAAACTAGCACATAAATTTTTATATTATGACAAACCCTCGTATGATGAATATCTTTTGTTGTTGCAATGCAATGAGGAGAGTAAAATTTAACCTACCCATTGTGCGACTCAACGTTGAAAAGCAGCGCACCGTATTTCAATTAGTGAAATTAATAAATGAGACCAATGATGAGCTGCTGAAACCAATGGCTGCATACAGTCTGGAAAAATATTTAAAAATGCAGCATTAAGCAATAACTGAATATTGATAGTTGAACATTAGGAAATAATTGTGTATGGTATGTTTCAGTTTTGTTGCCCATTGCCAAATGAGTATGCAGTAGCCTTTGGTTCTAGAAGCAAAGTTATTAAATGATCCTTTGTCACACGTATTCTTGGGATCTTGAACAATAATGTTATGTAAAAAAAATCTTAACTGCGCTCATGCTCAATATCGGCAATGTGGCTTCGCTCTGTAAACATAATTTTCCCAGAACGGCTCCTCTTAACTTTTTTGAGCTTCCTGGGGGTTCAGTCCTAGGCTATTGTGTGAAAAATAACTTCTGACATGTTGATATGACCGGACGCACCGTGCTGCCACCTGGCCGGGGTTTCAGCGCGGGATCGGCGCTCGGTCATTTCAGTGGGTGGGTAGCTGGAACCCTAAACCTGCTGCTCTCTCATATTTGACTTTTGTTAATTCTCATTGGCAATAAGTGAATATATCGTGGCTTATAATTTTACTGGTGGGAATATGTTACCTCTCCTATTTTTGTACTGTATAATTAATGTCTTCATGTTGATATGCAATTGTACTTTTTTTATTTCCCGGTCAGAGAAGCGGATAGGCTTTAGTGGCCATTTGTCACTTTTGTACATTTTAATTGTGACGATACCTGTGTTTTACGAATTTTTGTAGCAAATAAATTTCTATGGAGTTTCTATGGAGTTTCAGTATAGGTATTATGTTGAAATAAATTAGAAGGCGCCTGAATTGTAATTACGAGCAATATGTTACAATAAGTACTATCGATGTTATACAAAATTCCGCATATCTGCTGGTGAACAGCATTTTCAATGTTATTATGACAAAAAAAAAAAAAAAAATAGAATCTGTCATAAGAGTCTGCATGTACTATAATTTCTTCAAGTGTACAAGGCGTAATATTTTGCCTCTCCTTATCAAATTAGGTTACAGAATACGACACCACTTTAAAATCAAGG
>LQNS02277219.1:7868514-7880885 GCA_001587735.2 Parhyale hawaiensis | reverse complement strand
CCTCGACTCTGGAGAATGCTGGCTGGGTGAAGAAAGACGTCGCAACTACTTCTGAGATCAGCAAACTTGGCCCTCACGACAACTTGTACGTTACTGTCCAAGCTAGGAGGTGCATGGCGAACAGAGCAGCTAAGGGATTAAAATAACTAGGAGCCAAACTTGCAAGAAAAGAAGGAAAAGTCATTGTATAACCGTTGAACTTTTCGGACAATTGTTCGCAATGACGTTCGACTTCGGAAAGTTTGTGTGCTTGTCGGCTCCAGGGGTTGCTAAAATCTCCTTGGCTCTGAGTAACAGAATATAAATGTGAATCCAATACATTGAGCGCTAATTCGATAAGTGCGGTAACGTCGTAACTTGATGTATCATGCAGGTCATTTTTGAAAGGATCACCGCTCCAGAATCAGTATCGCCATGGGATGCCGACACGATCTTGACATCAAGTTAGAGAACAGACGGGAAGGTGCTACATTAATTTTCCCTGAACAATGAGACTGGGACAGTAATTGTTGAGCCTGATATATTCAAATGGCTGCTGATTCGCCCATGTCAATCGAGATCATCAAGTCCGATTAGCTTTATCTTGCCAGCATTTCTAGCGCTAACCGTTAGTTTCGATACTTTGGATCGACATTAGGCCTTAATCGCAATCCAATTACACCTGAGATGTTTGAAACTCAATCCAAAGAGAAGGATCAGACACTCTGAACTGAACTTCTACACAAAGTAAAGCTAACCGGAGTAGATTGTACTGAATCGATCCGACACCTCTCATTTACTGGATCATGGTTGCTTAATTTTATTTTATTAAAAGCCCAACCGAAGTTGACTTCGCTCTTTAACCTGCAGCGCATTTCAGTGACCCTGTAGATTTTAAACTTACACTGGCCTGTCCCGGAACATTTGCTTCTGATCCTGGCCCAAAAGCTGGCTGCTGCTCCTCGATGTATAACCTTATTGCAAGCCCATTCAGACGTCGATAAATATTTCATGGTTTCTCATTAGAATGTGAGAAGCTACTTTACAAGCGTTCCACTGAGAGATACCCTAGCAATTGGCTTGAATAATTTATCTTTGCAAATAATGGCCTGCTGCTCACAAGCTAAAGAGATACATTTTTATCGTATGCCTTGATGGCAAGAGAAAAATGAGATGCCTTCGTTCGCGTTCTTGATATGTGCTGCTTGGAGTTTATAGACTGTTTCACTATGTTAAATAACCATGATACGCAGTATGTATTTGTGTTAGAAGCAAGAATAGTTGCAGCAAGGTAAGCATATTTACGTGCTGTATAAATACCTCTATTTTATTTATATCTGCAAGTTTAAGGAGAAATAGCAAAATGAAGTGAGATGCGACCGTTTAATTTCCTGCTTTAAATACCTCAATGTATGACTATGCTGTGCTCCGTACGTGTGATCATGCAAAATTATGGTATCCAAAGCTTCCCGCGCGTATATACGTACATGTCTAAAATAGCTCAGTTCCCTTCGTTCAAACACCAACTTCCTTCTTTTTGCATAACCTCAGCGCCTGCAATATGTTCTTTTGATCTTCCTCTTCCCAAAAATATTTTGGAGAGGAGAACAGTTTGGTGACATGCTCTGGGAATATGCCAATTCTTCATTATGCTTGTCCTTGCTGTCATTTCCTCAATAATAACTCGATTCCTTTCGATCAAACGCCTGTTTACTTTTTTTCTGCACAATGTCAGTGCGTGGAAAGTTCCTAAGATTTTCCTCTTCCCGAACTTTTTTGAGAGAACGTTTTAATTCGTTTTGAAACGGACATTATTATTATTATAAAAACTTCACGCTTGAGCTCCTACGGACAGGTAATACAACCCAAATGAAGCATCTTGCAACACCGGGAAGCCCAAAACGCGGCTAAAGGAAATCCAGCAATAAACCATTAACAGCTGACTTAAACGCCTGCAGGCCTAAACGACCAAAAGCCGATGCCAGCAACAAATTCCAAACCTTAGCCGACCAGGGCACGAAGCACCGACAGAACTGAATAGTTCGACATCACGACAGCCTCCAAAGGGAAAGAGTGCGGCCATCAAATACGTAGCGCTTCCGTTATCCTAACAAATCCTCATTCGAACCTCAAAGCCAAAAAGTATATAACGATATGAACTTATTAAATTAGCGTATTTCCGTTGCTCAAACGTCCGAAACGCGATACAGTATGAGTATTTCATTTGACCCCTTGTGCATCAGCACAAGATATTTATACCACTAACTTTTCCAAGTAACAAATCACTTTTCGAAACGCAATAAATTTCCAAAACGATTTACCACTACGCATGACACAAGAAACAGCTGCCTCAACTGTGGCCTACATCTTGAACTAGAGCACTCTGAGAGTTCATACCTCCGTCAAGCAAGGCAACGGTAATGAATAACTGAAATTGGCTCTGAAACCATGATTTTTTTGTATCAACTCCAAAATCTAATTATTTGTGCCTTTTGATAGTATTAACACTTTTTGCAATTTTGTAGAAAATCCGCTCATACCTTTTTGAGTTATACTGCTGACAAACATAATGACAAATATAAGTCAAACATACAAATGAACCGATGTGCACCAAGAATTTAATCATTTAGGCGTTTTATTATTACTGACAACTCTTGTAAATTTCATGAAGATCCATTCAGAATTTTTTGAGTTGTTGTGCTAACAAGTATAAAATCAAACACAGTAACAAACGCACGAACGAACAAAATGATCATCACAAAAATTTGCTCGTTTACTCTCCGTAATAAACCTAATAACTCATGTAAATTTCATGAAAATCCGTCCATACTTTTTGAGTTATGGCATTAACAAAAATGAGGCAGACAAACAAACAAGCGGATGAACGGATCTTCACCAAAAGTAAATCATATGTTTCTAATAACACAGCTAACAATCCCTGTAAATTTCATCCAAATCCGTCTGTAACTTTTTGAGTTATCTTGATGACAGATAAAAAAAATAACAGACAGACAAACCCGACGAAAACATAACCTCCTTGGTGGAGGTATTTACGGCTTACAACTTACCACTGACGTACCGCTTGCTACTTATCATTCATTTACTTACCACGTACTTCTTACAACTTATTTCCTCACCACTTACCAATTTGAGTAACCGTAGGTACCACTACGAACAACCTAAGCATGCATGAGCTAGACCTCACGAGAGGCGTACATCTTCCAGCAGGACCCTGATGGGGACAAACCGTCGAGGCTTCACTTCCAATGGAGTGCGAGATTGTGCTCCGTTTGCTGGCTATTGCTGTCGTGAATCAGGGTGTCGCTGTGCGCTTCTTCTAATATTTTGTTTTAATTTCTCAGTTAACTTACCATTGTTATCGTCAATCAGGACGTTGCTGTACTTGAGACGTTCTGTTTTAGCGGGAAAAGTAACTTAACAACCTCTATATATCGAATCAAGGTGTCGCTGAACATGTAATGTTTTCCGTTTTAATAGCAAAGTTAACGGGCTATCACTATATATAAATAGAAGCTGTGGGCTTTTAGAGCGTTCTTGTTTTAATTTAATTACAGTCGAGAGATAGTTGTTGTCTGTGCCTGGGCTCATTGTGCTTCAGTTTTGTGCTAACCTAGAAGTTTCAATAGGGAGAAGAGAACCATGCCGCTGAAACTTAGGCTCGCCAGCGAGTCAACCAGATCAGGTGTGGCTATGACGAGTTCATGAATCTCATTGGTGAAAGTGACGTGGGAGCAGGGAGTTTTACGGGGAAGCAGCAGACAAACAGATGTACTGATATGCGATTGGTGCATACGGCAACTGGCTGCAGCTACACCCGACTCTTGAACTTCAGAGACGAGGCTCCTGGCTCCCTTCTCTCTAAGCTCGTGCGGACCTCAACAATGCGCGCAGTTCTCTTAAATGCAACACTATTTCTGTATTCAATATACTGCATTTGAGCAGGTTAATTTTTCTTTAATTTTTGGTCCTGAGCCATGAAGTAGCTATGTATACCCATTAATATCCTTTCTTTAATTTTCCTTGCAGTTAAGTTTTGAGTCTCATTTTGATATCTTTGCCTTAAATTGCTTTTCATTGCAATACTAAGTTACCCTTCAATACCAAATTTGCCATAACTTTGCCTTACACGGTCGGACGAGGGGGTGGCAGTTATCACAATGAAACTTACATTTTTTACACCAGAGCTCAGACATTCTTTGGTTGACTGCAGTTGTGCAATGCTCTGCGATTTTGCGGACATTTGTCTACAATAAAAAATTAGAGCACTATTTGAGCCCATTCTTTCCCCAAGCCATGCGTTGTTAACAAAAAAATCATATAGGTCATGAAACCAGGATTCCGTTTTATCGTCTTCAAAATTTGGTCATTTGTGCCTCTTGACATCAATAAATTTCTGTAATTTTCTTGAAGACCAATCTGAAACATTTTGAGTTATACCCTAAAACTCACACAGATAGTGAACGAACCGATCATCACCAAAATTTGGTCATTTTTGGCTGTCAACATTTCGAACAGTTCCTACAAGTTTCAAGGATATCTGTCCAAACTTTTTTGAGTTATGTTCTGTCGAACATTATGATAAACATCACGCAACGGACGAACCGATCATCACCAAAATTTCATCATTTGTGTTCGTTTGCATTTCTAATAATTCCTGTCACTTTCATAAAGATCCGTATATAAATAATTTCCTGAGTTATGTTGCTCACATATAAAATCGAAGATAGAAACAAACCAACAAGCGGACAAACAGATCATAACAAATATTTGGTCGTTTACTCATCGTGATATTCCAAACAGTTTGTGCAAAAAATCATGAAGATCCATCCACAACTGCTTGATTTAAGTTGCCAAGAAAAAAGAGGCAGACAAACCAATAAAAGGTCAAGCAAACTCGACAAAATCATAACCTCCTTGCAGAGATGGGCATGTAACTAGTTACTGTAACGGCTAAAGTAACGGGCGTTACTTTTTGTAACGAGTAACGGTATCGCCTTAGCAATTTTTGACACGTAACGAGAAACGGTAACGCCCGGGTAGATTTTATCAGAAGTAACGGAAATTGCAGTTACTCGTTCCTCGTTACATTTTTAAAATTTGTGGAAAATGCGAGATATGAGCTGCCGGCAAAGAGAAAGTTATGTTAAAGGAGTGGTATTATGATTTAAAAAAAAAAATCACAAATTTTTCGCAATTAAAGTATGACCATACTTTTCGGATACAAATATACAGTATTTTAGTATTAAGAAAGTAATTTTTAATCTTGAAAATTTGCTTCGAAAGTTTGTCCACAGAGACGCGAATGAAGCGCACGTTTATATTGGTAACTAAGGCTATAAAATCATTAAATCAATAATCTGCACGATTCATTTCAGCGATATGATCATCATTTAAATTGTAGGAAAGGACGAGCGTAAAACCATACATTTTACAAGGTTTCTGCAGGAGCGTAAAACGGACGCCACACGTTCCCCAAAATATATTTGGAGCTATAGCTATATTTTTTGAGATTTTTTTTATCAAATTAAAGCACCGATCATCCTAGTTGCATCAAGTCTCTAGCGAACGCTTAAATAAAAATGTAATGATACTCTCCTTTCTGTCGGTTATGACTGGAAAATAGGAATATAGATCACAATAAAAATATGTAACACACTGGTTGCAATAATGCTGTAGTTATACCAAAATGTTTTATGAATGCATGATTTTCTGTAACAAACTATTCTATTTGATGGAAGAAGATATGAGATTGATTTTAAAACAATTATTGGAATCTACTCGAAGTAGAATTTCATTATTGGCCTTTTCATAGCCTCAGTGCACTAAACTGCACGAATTTGCAATGAAAAGCAGGTCGCTTATTTTCTCGCACATTTATCATTAAATTTTTAGTGTTACTACCGTTGACTCACGTGTATCAAAAATTTGCCACCATCCCTTTTAATTACGTCGCACTAAATAATTTTAAGTAAGGCTGGAGCACTCTGAGAGCTCATACTTCCGCTGAGCAAGGTAATGATAAAGAAAAATTCAGATTGGTATTGACAATAAGATTTATGTTTCATCACAATAATCCGGTTATTTGTGCCTCTTGTCAGTAATAACAGTTTCTGTAATTTTCTTAAAGATCCGTCCGTAACTTTTGAGTTATGTTATGACAAATACTAAGACAAACTTTGTCAAACACACAAACGGCCGGAGCGATCATCACCAAAATTAATGCAATTAATTAATTAATTAATGCAATTTTCATGAAAATCTGCTCATAACTTTTTGAATTATGTTTCTGATCAATATATGTACAATCAAACATAGGGACAAACGGACAAACAGATAACCAATAAAATGTAGTCATCTACTCATGATAACATAGCTATCAAATATTTCATACAAATTGCATAAAATCCCTCCGTAAATTTTTGAGTTATACATCCAAGAAAAAAAGGCAGGCCAATAAAAAAATCAACAAACAGTAGAACGGATCACCAAAGTTCAATTAATCATTTGTTCCCTCTACCATCCCTAATAATCCAAGTAAATTTCGTTAGGATCCGTCATTAACTTTCTGAGTCACCTTGGTGACGGACAGAAGAACAAACTCCACAAAAACATAACCTGCTCGGTGGAGGCAATCATTTGTTAACCTGGCTAAATGATCAATGGTCACGAAATTGTCATCAATACAAGTATGCCAACGGTAGAATTTCGGTTGAAATTCTTGGCAGTTATTACCTCTGCCAAAGAGGTTATGTTTTTTTTTCAGTCAGTCTGCTTGCGAAATTTACAGGGTTTGTTACGCAAGTTAGGAAGAACAGAAGATCTTTAGCTGAGCTGAGATTCGTTCAACCGTTTGTTTGTTGCTTGCCTCTTTTTCGAGTGGTGGCATAACTCAAAAAGTTTTGGACGGATCTACATGACATTTGCAGGAATTGTTAGAAATATGAGAAGACACAAATGATAAAATTTTGGTGATTATCAGTTGGTCCTATGCTGGTCTGACTAACGTTTGTCAGAACACAACTAAAAAAACAGACGAATCTTCAAGAAAAATACAGTATCTTTAATACTGTCATGAAGCACAAATGATCATACTTTACTGATGACATATAAGTCTTAATGGAGTTTTTTATTTACGCTGCCTTGCTTAGCGGAGGTATGCACTCCCGGGATGCTCTAGTTTAGAATGCAGATTATGAATACACAGCATTGAACAGTTAACTATACTATCTGATGCTGAAACTCAAGGCTAACTAAAATCTTGGCTATGGCCAATAAATCAGAGATAGTCAGTTCCCATCAGTCATTAATTTACTCAACTAATGACTGCAACATGACTCTTGATTTTCATTTATTTCAAGACTAACTCAGTTAGTTGTATTTGTTGACGGGGTTTCAATGTTATTTAACATGTTTCACTGAGAATTCTTTTCCATAGCAAATTTAGCTGAAATCTCGCCCCTGGCAAAAATAACAAAATGTTATTCTCCGAGAGGAACAAGTGAATGTTTGGTATTGGATAAGTCATTACTGCTGTAAGGAATTTGGATTCACACATAAAAAGAACGAGTTTTGTTCACAAAACAATATGACAGCGATATTTAGATCAGCTGCGCTTCATGTCACTGTATTAAATTTAAAGATGGGTTGTGCTCTCTTTACTTGTTTCTTCAACTGCTTGCACATGCCAATCTAGAAACTACTGAGTATTACATTAGAAAAAAGTTCAGTTTATAAATGCCAATATCACATATTTGCATAAAAACCAAAGTTGCTTTTTAGATTAGATTAGATTAGATTAGATAGGCGGCAGTAGATGAACCAATGGGCCCATTCCCAAAGAGACACCGGAACTTACGCCACGGCCCTCTATGAGCTATTGCCAAGATAAGATTAGATTGATCTATCTTCGTGATTTTTGCTTTAGAGTCAGTTGAATATACCTACAATCTCCTAAGCTGGATGGCGACTCAATCTCTTCTGATAATTGTAGTGCAAAACCAGTGAGTCCGGCAGTACAAAGTGACCGCATAGAGTTTGTGATGCTGCCTTGTCATCGTTTACTCCTAGGGTACTAAAATTCTATAATGAAAGATGCTCTGTCTCTGATAATTTTTTACGTGCCATACCGTTTCGATACAAAAACACTCTAATCATAAATCATAAATTTACCAGTAAAATATCATCGAGAACATGGATTCTCTTTATACATCGAGTTTAACCGTGGAAATGAAAACGACGCTTTAGATTCACTAGGTATGCAATTGGTGACAGACAGAATCAGAAAATAACAGACAAAGAGACAGACAGACAAAACTGACAAAATTTAACCTCCTTGGCGGATGTAATAATAAAATAACTGTTCTCGGCGCAAAGAGTGCGTCTAATGATGATGCCACACGCAATCCAAAAGAACGAGTATCGGAGTTTTGCGCGCGAAATTGACGTCTAAAAACCTACACACACCCGATTTTGCGCAAAATTCTAGGATGGAGCATGCAGTACTTTTGCACTCGATTCACTGCATGGTCAAACGCTCGAAATTCTGTGAGCAAGCCCCCGCCAGCAGGAAGCAAAGAGTTGCTGACGACTGCCGAGGCTACTGCCATAGATAGCGGTTAACATTTTCTCCATATTCTCCATCTTTTATTCAGTGTTATTTATTTATATCGTATTGCGTTTAGATTACACTCTTTGCTTCCTGGCCACCAGAGACATCTATCGGAGGGTATAGGGCGTTCAGTTCACTTTCGGAGCCGCAATGGTTCATTATTTTAAAAATATTCAATCATATAATTGTACTTAGCATTACTTTTGAAGGCATTGGATAGTATCTATCATACTATTCTGCGTGTCAGAAGTATTTTTATCATGGTGTTCAAACCGTAGCCATGACAACGTAGTTTTGACGAACGGAGCTCGAAGTTTTTTGACCAACGGACCATTCTCACGTGAGTAGAGAGGTGCTTTTTTGCGCAAAAATTTTGCGCGTTTGCGGGAGTTTCCTCAGCTTTTTGCTAGCGTGTGTCATCGCCATAATGGAGAGAAGCGCGTACATATATATGAGTACTGGAAATAGGTAAATTGCAAAAGGAATTTAGCCAATCTAACTTTTTTGGTGCCCGAAATTCTATTACAGTCTACCACCATTGACCTCTATACATACACGAATTTCTTTTTTTTTTTTTCTTGCTGATTAACACGTTTCATGTATCACCACGAACAGTTTACTTTTTGTTTGAAATCGCTATATTGACTGGAAAACATTTTATCAAAATTTTATCAAATTGTCATCGGTACACTTGGGATTTTGAGTGGAAAATCAAGATTAGTGTTAGCTACGGCCAATCCATATGCCTCTCAAGTAATAAAATAGATTTAAAAGCCCTCTCTATTCAGACTTTCGAATAGGCTGGTGAGAGCTGAACGTTTCGCGTTAGATCAAAGATAGCACTCAGAGATTTTTTTCCTTGGCGCGTACTTAACGATCCAAGGACAAATACGTTTTTGTATATTTATTTCTCCCAAGATAAGCGCTGTTTGAATTGTTATGCTTGATTTAAATAACTTTTCTTATTACTATGCTGTAGAAAAAGGGCCAAATGATACTCAATTGTTCTCTACGTTTCTTGTATCACTTCTGTACTACTTACTGCATCCAGACGTGAATCTGTTTTCAGGGATATTTTAAGGACTTCACTTGCAGTGCACAGTTGGTGGGGTTCGCCTTCTGCTACATTATTACCAAAATCAAGCAGGCTGATATAATATGCATTGCATGACAGAATCATAACTGCGAAGAACAAGAAAGCTACGTCCATGCCATCTTTTGCCGCCGTTTCAAGAACAAATACGCAAATATCGTAATATAGAATCATAAAGAAAAGATACACGACATGTGAAAAACAGTTACAGAAATTCGTGTTATCCCTGTCTTGGATGCAGCTTCTACCAACTTCAGTCGCCTAATTCAAATATATTTTCTTCACAATAAAATTTTTGAGGAAGCAAAGTTCAACTGCTTATAGATAGCCGTCGGTTACATGAAAATGAGATTCAACGCAGCTTTTTCTTTTCTAATTTACGCCTATGGAATTCTGCTTTGCCAGAAAAAAAACAGTGCTGACCAAATTTGTACTATGCATAATATACAAGCCATGACGCGCAAATACCGTAGCTCTCGTATGTTGGCAAGCGTTCATTCTGCACACAACACGTATTAAATCTTTTACGGATATACAGTGCCTAGATATAAGTACAGTATTTGCTCAACTCTATTTTTCATGTATTTTAAAAAATTTAGGGACTGCTTTAGGATGATTAATACAGGAAGTTTATATAACATATTTATAATAGAATATTTAAACAGACAGTCAAATGTGCACTTATAACAAGAAAATTTAACACAAGCAAAAGTAATGAGGGACAAAAGTATTTCACAAAAAAAAATGTGACATTAGTACTTGGTGGCGTGACCTTAATTGGCAATAACAGGATGGAGACGATTGTTATAGCTGAAAATTAACTTTTCACATTCACTTCATGGTATTTTTTCCATTCTTCCATGCAGATAACCTTTAATTCAGTAAGATTTTTGGGACACCGTGTGTGGACACCAGATTTAAAAAGACGCCCCAAATTTTCTATTGGATTAAGGTCCGGTGAATGGCTAGGCCATGGAAGAACATTTATTTTCTTCTCTTGAAACCATTCTTTCGTTAAATTCGAAGTATGCTTGGAGTCGTTGTGTTGTTGGAAGGTCCACCTGCGCCGTCCGTAGAAGTTTTGGCATTGGAAGCATCTTCTTCTCTAATATCTCCCTGTGCATGAAACTATTCATCTTGCCATCAATGATATGAAGATCCCTAACACCATGGGCAGTAAAGCAACCCCACACCAAGATGCTGCCCCCCTCCATGCTTCACGGTGGGGATAGTGTTCTTGGGGTCATAGGCAGTACCACGTTTCCTCCATACATGCCGAGTTTCGTTTCGGCCAAAAAGTTCTATTTTAGTTTCGTCAGACCATACAACCCCTTCCCAATACTCGTTTCCATTGTTCAGGTGGTCTTTGGCAAATGTTAAGCGGCACTTGACAAGTTTTGCTGTAAGAAGAGGAGTTTTGCGAGGAGTGTAAGAATGAATGCCAGTACGGTTCAATTCCCTAACAATAGTTTTCTTGCTGACATGCAGTCCCTAAGACGACTGTTCACTCTGAAGGTCAGCACTATTTGTCATGGGGTCATTAGTCACCTTACGTAGTATGTAGCGCCGAGGACGACCCATGATCTTACGCGGAGCTCCAGCTCTTGGCAGGTTGGAGACCGCCCCAGTCACTTGATGCTTGCGGACTATTGCTCCAACCGTTGAAAAAGGAACATTGATACTTTCTGCTATTACTCTATAAGTTAATCCCTCACTACGAAGTTGAATTATCCGTTTACGAGTAGCTTCACGGATTTCTTTAACTTTGGGCATTGTAGTGAGAGTGTGCTCGACTTGAACGAGGTCTAGAGAGGTAATGATTGCGCCGGCTGTGGTTTGTTTACGTTGCATTTGTTTCGAGACATTTCGTGAATGTTCTAGAATAATTTTCAAACTAATTTATTCAAATTATACTATTAAATATCAAAGATTCAACATTATATTTATTTTGGTCAAATACTTTTGTCCCTCATTACTTTTACTTGTGTTAAATTTTTTTGTTATAAGTGCGCATTTGACTGTTCTCTTTAAATATTCTATTATATATATGTTATATTAACTTCCTGTATTAATTATTCTAAAGCAGTCCCTAAATTTTTTAAAATACATAAAAAATAGAGTTGTGCAAACACTTATGTCTAGGCATAGTATCTCTTACATGAAAAATAGAGATCAGTTACCAAAATGCTAGACTTACTTTCATTATAAAGCCCGCTGCAGACGATAGTCTTCTGTCCAATGTTTTCACTTCACATAGTTCGAATGCGTTGCTGTGTCTGTGTAAACAACAAAAAAATGCACTGCTCTCTGTGTAGTCATTCTCTAAAAAATTGAAAGGCCGCAACACCCTATGTTAGTGACACTCGCTTAGGCAACGGATACAAAGGCTAACATTTTATCGACGCTTTTTGTAGACACTCAGTTGTGTTTGAATGGGCACAAGGAAGTCCTCGAATACGGTGAAGTGAAAACACAGGGCAAAAGACCATAGTCTGCAGCGGGCTCAATTAAGATATTATTACGAACTCTGTGACAAAAACTTCAAGTAAGGCCTACTTAGACACAGTTTATAACAGTAGCAAATTTTGTACTATGTTCAGGTTAGTTATACAATAAAAACTCAGATGTAACGAGTAACGAAGTAACGGTCGTTACAGTAACGAGTAACGG
>LQNS02277219.1:7792574-7803403 GCA_001587735.2 Parhyale hawaiensis | reverse complement strand
TGGTGGCCACGTACAATGAGAATAAATAGATACACTCAGCCTACACATGCAGACACGAATGGCATTGAGCAGCTCAATTTCAGACAGGAGATAGAAAGAACTCTTGACTGCATTGGAAGAGAGAATTTAACAGATAATCCTTGTTCAGTATGATTGAGACACAGCGTTTCATTTTAAGTGGCCTGGCCAGCTGACCAGAAAAAGCTGGATTAGTTTAGGGTAGGTACGGTATAATTTAACTCATTTTAATATAACTTGCTTCAAAATAACTAAGTACGGGCGATAAATGTACATTAGGAGATAGGCGGGGGCTTTTTTCCTACCGGTACTTTTTCCTCTCGGGTTTTTTTCCTAACGGGGCTTTTTTCCTTACGGGGCTTTTTCCTAACGGAGCTTTTTTCCTAACGGGCCTTTGGTTCCTAACGGGCTTTTTTCCAAACGGGCATTTTTCCTAACGGTTTTTTTTCCTAACGGGGCTTTTTTCCTAACGGGGCATTTTTCTTAACGGGGCCCTTTTCCTAAAGGGGCTTTTTTCCTAACGTGCTTTTCTCCTAACGGGGCTTTTTCCTAGCGGGTTTTTTTTTCTATACCCGTTGTAAGGTTAACATTTGGAGCTTAAAAAACAAAATCAAGCTGTTAATGGTAACGAACGGGTGTAAGGATGGAACACATGGTTGAATTATGTTCTAGGATATGCAAGGGCTCTGAATCATGCACAGTTGCTCACCATTTAGTACTCACGTGTCAGGCATGACTCGCGGATAAGCAAAGTTCATAATGAGCTTCTGATTATGAGAAAAAGTCTCCATGAGACTGGAATTATAAAAAAGCATAAATGTTTATTGCTGTCATTCGATTAACAAACTTCAAAGTGGAGCTTCAGAAAAAACCGTCCCAAAAAATTCCGAGAAAAATGAACTATGAATGAAGTGATGCTTAAGATGAGAGAGAACAGATAGCTTCAGATGCGTGAGCCAAGCTAACGCCGCTGGTAAAAGTTCATATTTCCAAGCGATGCGAAAGGCATCATCATGACTTTTATCGTGGGATCAAAAAGCTCATCTGCGTTTTTCTTATACTCGAGTAAAAGAAAAAAAAAAAAAAAAACAAATCCGTCACCTGGCGAGCAGCACGCCACTCGTCGAGATATTACACCCGGCGGAAATTCGAGTCTCGAGACGAGGAATTTTCAAAGTAGAACTTCTGCTCCCCGTAAAATGCGTTCGCTTATCTTCTGTTAATCAAAGGCACCAAAAAACTTTGGCTGTTGACGACTCTTGCGCTTTATGGATCGCATCAGAGCGTGCGATAAAGTCTTGCTTTTCTGCTCTGCCTTCTTAGCAACGCTCAGCTCAAGGAAGAAATTTTTCTCGACCGTTTCTATTTTTTTCTCCGTAAACCTGCTCCTTTTAGAGGAATCCCGTACAGCTAACGTCTGAATTTTCTATGCTGACTTCCTTGGAACGTGAGTGCCGGCGCGTTATTTTTATATCGCGTTAAGTTTCATTGATATAAACTAGGTATTACTAGGTATAGTTTGAAAAGGATGCTGCACACTGCCCATTTCTCACGTAGAATAACCCCGAAGGCTGCCCTTCTGGACGAATTTCATTTTATTCGGAAGCTGGTGTCCCGGCTGTTAAAGTTTTCAGGAAAATATAAGTATCTAAGGTATGAAAAATATTTTGTAATATATGTTTTAAATTTGAAAGCTTACATTGATATATATGTATGTATATTATGAGTTAGAAAAAGTAAAAAGTATAATGGTCGATGCAACATTGAAAAAAAAAAATAAAGAAGAATTACAGCTTTTCAATGGCCTTCACTAAAATTAAACACCAAAATCAGTATCAAATATTACCGTTTAATTACTTTAACAGTTGATCGTGTACATGATTTTCCCTAAAGTTTATTCTTGTTTGGCAACTAAGAGATGTCTCATATATTTACCTACTTTGTGGGTCTTCCTCGAGCGTAAAATAGTGCAGCAAATCAATGCTATCGCCAGAGGTGTTTCCAGTTAATCATCAGTTTTTTTAACTATAGCACTATTGGAAGGGGGGGGGGGTGGTTAAAAGGCCAATCAATCAATGATAATATACATATAAATATATAGAGTGCTTGCTGCAGTAGTGCATGTACACATTTGTGAACGTTACAAGTTGTGCTATTCCTACCGAAAGTGATGCTTAATTCATTCGGGCACTAATGGGTTAATATATTCTCTGAGAAACTATGCTTTCTACGATCCGTAAACGGTCAGTGAGAACATGGCATGTGAAGCAACAGTTTGAGTCGAGTTTCTAGTGTCCACAAAAGCAACACTCGAGCGCTTTCGTAAATCTCGATAAACCCTAACAGTTTGTATCCTTTTCGTATGTCGTGGGCTAGAGACGCCTGGGGAGTTTCTATGGGTCTCACCAGGAGATAAATCTAATGGAAAAAAGCGCCACCATAGTCCCAAGTTTGGTAAGCTGCAATGCCTAATGTCCTGGGAGGGCTATCTGCTAGGGAAACTGTTTCCAAGTCTTGTCCAAGTAATGCGAGAGATCCACTCCCTGTCCAAAACTTTACAATTTGGCACATTCACAAGGTCAGGCCACGCTAATATTTTGATTTCACTAATGGCTCAAGTCTGACACTTATAAAGTAAGTCAATTTAGAACATGAGTAGCGTAAGAGCTTGCTTAAATTTATAATGCAAACACTCTTGTTTAAAAATAGAAAGTTATAGCGGGACAGGCTCGTGAAACAGTCGAGAGTTTGTAGATGATATTCATGGAGCACCTCGTTTTGGGAACTTTTGTAGTTTGCTACTGAATATTTGAGAAGATAATCAGGAACTTGATGACATAAAGGAGTCCGTTTGTATTTCCATGGAGTTACGTAGCTCGTCACAATGCCTTGTTAATAAATTATATACTCCTGTAAAGTTTTGTTTCACACAATTGTAAGGTTAATGGAAAATTCAAATGCTCTAACTTCAAAACAAAAAATTCGTTTATTATTCTGTGGCAACATGGATTATATTTTATTTATAATTAAAGGAATATATTCATATAGCATATCTTGTATCACTTTAACAGCATAAGGTTTAATAATGCAAATCAAACCATGCATGGAAATTACTTTAATTCAGCATGTTCAGATGTCATGCACCTACAATGTTCTGCATATATTATCAGGCAAATATATAAATAGAATCAGATATTTTTATGAGATATATAAAATTTTAAGAAAAGACGAAGTTATAGCTCCCAGCTTCTCCAATAGGGATTGGATGCCACCGTTCGAGTTCAATGGCAAAGTGTCTATTTTTATAATATGCAGTATTTAATACAGAGATTAGGAGAGCTTGACCCTTATAGCCTACAGTGCGACGCGAGGTTGTAGTCCAACTATTTATTTATTTATTTATTTATTTGAAAAATACTTTTAGAGTAAATAATTATAATTGTTATAAAAAAACGTGTTTAAAGTGCATGGTAATTCTGTAATACTATAGTTTAGAAGTCTGGCTGACATTCAAAACTAAAAACCATCCCGTTTTGCTCGTATTCTGTTTGGTCACATGAACAACGACATTTACTACAATAAATGAAAATTTAAACTGTAACGAGCTAAAGATCTGACGGATGCTGAAAAAACATATATTGAAAATGAAACTGCATATGGATATTTATGTGCTGCGAGAATTTAGGTTGACATTCTATGACAGCCCAGCGATTCTATTTGATCCCTAAAGTCGAAAGCAATGGTGTGATAGAGGAATTAAGAGTCATGACTTAACGGGTTATGAAAAAAAGTAGGCGGCAATTGATTAAGTAGTAGTAGACGTTTTTTATTAGCGCTTCAGCGGCACACTGCCTATATCACGTCAAACTATTCCTGTGTTTAACCACAGGCTCGTGCGCCGACTATGGCGCATTTTAAATTGTCAATGATTTTTGTCTCGGCTTTTCTGCCGGTAGGTCTCAGGGTGGTCAGTGCGCTGCTGACAGGAAAAAGGTGCAAGTTGAGCATCTCCAACCCCCGGGCGCGGCTGAACGCTATCGCTCAGGGGAAGGAAACGAAATACAAGAAACTAGAAGTCTAGCGGGAATAGGTCAGCCACCTCGATCGGCAGCATACCTCTTGAAACAGAAAGGTAAGTATTGAGAGCCTACCTAACTTTACAAAACTAACCTCGTCAGCAGGAACTGCGGCCAGATGCTACATCCCCTGCGGAGAAGGCACTAGGGACTCTAGGGTGTGTGATGCTCAAACATATTGTGGCAGGGAAAGGGCCCGCCACAATATGCCCCTGAGGGCCGTCAATTTAATAAATGCCCCGAAAGCACCCGTAAATTAATTTTTGAACATTTTGTCCCTCTATATGTGATAAAAAAAGTACCCTGGGTTTCACTGCAGCAGTAAGATCTCCTTAAAAAATCCTCCATTGACGAAACGGCACAAGCAACTGAGGGTTGACAGGGATCCTACTAACATGAAAAAGGATATGCAATTTCTCTTGTTGATAGATGAGACCAGAAATGCCTTGGATGGCCCTGATGAATGGGTCAAGAGATGGGTTTGGATTAAGGGAGAACTGAATCACCGTTTTCTCCACCACCAAGGTGAAGGTGGAGTAATGTTGTGGGCAAGCATCATTAGTAATGAATCATTTGCCCAATCCTATTTCGAGGAGGAGTGAAGATAATTTCGCTAGCTATTGCCAGTTTTTGAGGGAAACTGCTTTTCTATGATTTTAATTGCAAAAACTTGTGTTCACTCCCGCTAATGCCCTTCTCAGTTTGCAGGACCAACACAGGAGTATATGGCTTATCTGGGCTTTATGTAAGGATGAAAGTTTGATGGTGTGGTCGCCAAATTTGCCCGATCCCAGTCGTACTAAAAGTTTTTGGGCTATCATCAAGTGGGAAATCAACGCTGATGGCAAGCAATTCCCTTTGGAACAGAAATTGTGGCATACCATAAAAATTGCTTCGAGGTCTGTGAGTGCTACTACAATTAAAAAATTAGTTGGTTCTGTGAATGAGGGTATTTTTAAATGTCATCCAATGTAACTGCTGTTTCATTATAAAATAAACTGTGTTTCGGTGTACTTCAATGAAATTCGATATAAAACTGGTTCTTCGTTTCGTTTTAAATTGAGTAAATCAACATTATTTGCTTTGGTATCCTGTTTCAGTTGAATTTTCGTTTTTCTAGCTCGTGAGACTAATATAGTCGCTCAGTTAATGTCAGAATATGAGAAAATTGGAGTTTTTTTAATTGTTTTGAATACCAGAGTGCTAAGTAAATATATTACCTAGTTACCGTGCACTTTCAACTCGTTATATTGAAATTTCGGATAATTTTTTACTCTAAACAGTATTTCCTTAACAAATAAATGATTGGACTAATATCGTGAGTCGCAGTGTACGTATCTGTACAGAGTTGAAACATTTTGACTCTCGTCTGGCATTTGAGCCATCGCCAAAAGCCAGTTTTCAATAAAACAAACTTTAATGAATCAAAATAAAAAATTGGGGGAAGAGCAGTTTTCCTCGTTTGAGCGAAGCTTCGTCGCATCTAAATAACATTACTGCGACGAACTAACTTTTTTTTCATTCTGCCTGCAAGCAACGCGACCAGATTCCAATATTTCGAGCCTGTTTACTGGTATCGCTTGACTATTTTCTCCGTCATCCTTTCAGACGTTCCAATTTGGCGTGGAAGAACACGTCTTCAAGAGCTTCTTTTCACTGGTACGATGGCTGCATTGCTGCGCCATTCTATTCAATAGAATTGCCTTTGACATGCGGACGCTACGCATCAGCTGAAGATGATGTAATACGATCGATGGTTCCTAACTTTCTGGATGCAATTAAACTTCAGGACTAGAAAAACGACAATCCTTGTCAGGTTACAGCTTGATGTTCTTTTAACCTTAGTGGAAGAGCCCAGCAAATTAGAGACACCTTAACCCTGAAACCTGAAAGCACAGGCTAGTGAACTTTTTAAAAGTTTCAAATGATGCTCGTCGCACCACATGCGGATGTTCTTAGCTTGACATTATAATGTTTTCAAAACGTTTTTCGCATAAAAACTGATGACTAATTGAGGCTGTTAAGAGTGCCTTGACGAAATGAGTCCCTGGCGCATTAACCAACCGCTTTCGTTGCAGAGTTTTGACAAGTCTGACGATATTTGAGCCTAAATTTACAGCCACAAAGCCTGCAAATGAGAATCAGGTTGCTTCCGTGTCGAACAGTACCTAAGAGTTCCTGTTTACGTCAGTTGCTTGTGATGGGCTGAGTCGTGTTGCTCGCTAAGTTTTATAAATCTGCCGAGTAAATTTTGATTTTGCGGCCTCCTGCTTCAATCAGGGTCACGTTGCTGCTTGATGAGCGTACAGATGTCCTCTCTGCTGGCAGCTGCTGCGGAAAGGCTGTCATTTACCAGCACATTCGGGTGCTGGCGCCTTTTGTCTAAGAAGCGCCTCACCTCGACAACAACAACCATCACATCCTCACGACCACATGCATCTGCCCTCCCGACTGGGAACACTTGCAAGCGGCTGCTATTGTATTGATATGTGGAGCAAACTGAGAATTGATGTCCTACACACGCGTTGTTGGATGAAGTGGGTCATCCAGTAACCCATTCTGAGCATGCTGCTGCTGTTTGCAGCAGCAGGCAAATACAGCTTTCGATAATTTTGAGATCCTTGTTCAGTCAGCTCGGAATATACTATGTCTTATTGAGCAGATGGGGTAGCAGAGTGTGCTTTGGAAACTAGAATAGAACGGATCTCACTTTGCAAGAAACACCAAAGGTAGCTCTAGACAATCTGTGGTCGACTGCAGCCGTATACTTCTCTGGGGCCTGTTGATCTATATCTGCAGCACAAACCAATGCATGCAGGTTGCCAAGTTGGGGTACGGTTAAGTTGACTTTACCTTTTACTCTACCGGGCTTGATGTGTGTGGGTAATGCCGAGGACACTCTAAGCATTTACACAGACAACTTGATGCAAGGATGCGGGACTCGGACGTCATTTATGCCACGGTATCCATGCTACCGATTTTAAATATATAGCGAAACGGCCCGCGAGCTGCTCATCCTTGCAGCCAGTTGAGCGTAGATATGCTTATGTGGCCTCGGTATAACACAGCCTGTTTGGGTCACCGTGACCTGAATAATGGTTACCGTAACCCGCATTACGGTTACCTAACACGGCAGGTGATAGTGACACGATCGGGTGAGGCCAGCCCATCTATCGAAGAGAGTTTTAGATCATCTACATATAAAGAACGGCCAAGTTCACCGTCTGCCACTATAAGCTAATTTAGTTCCTTATGCTAGTATAACGCTTTACTGCGCTAGAATAATGAGTTTGCTTGTTTGATGCGATTCATAACTTGATAGATTTGTTATTGCTGCTACTTCAGTTAAATGGTTAATGTTTGCGCCGGAATTCATTTTCATCAGTATCACAAACCACACTGGCCTCATTGTTAAACATTTTTCACTGTAACTTACCAATTCTTTTTGCATCATCTCCCTTTAAGTGGTAGTAAATGGGCAACTAATTGTTATGTACAGCTTTCTTGTTCTAACTGCTTGAATATCATTGTCTTCTATAAGGTAATTACGCCGATATAACGTTGATAACCAATGCAATGCAATTTTTTTTTAGTATAATGTCTCTACGGCTCTTCCTGCATTATTTATCCGGTACTGAAAATACAGCCATAGTCAAAATTATGATGAACTTTGGGAAAAGTTACTCCTTAAAAATATCTGAAAAGATTTTGCTAGTGTAGGTGATGTCCAATGAATGATTGTATCGTTTCAGAATTACATTCTGAATAATAAGTTAGATAAGTTTTTACAATATTGCTCTTTAAACCAATTAATTCAGTCGCTGCAGTAAATCGCGTGTAAGTTATCTGAGCAAATCCTCCACAGTCAGTGTATCTCTTAATTAACAATACGTAACTTTTTTTTATTGTTCTGTTAATTATTTAGCACATCCGTTTAGAAGAAAGTGTCATCAAAAAAGAAAATTACTGAAAAAGAAGCGGTTCAACTTGTTCCATTGTTCGAAAATGATCAGTGTCAAAAGGACATTGCTAAAAAATTAAGCGTTCAAGGAATGCATGGTGCCCAAAGTGCATCAAAAGGTATAGGGAGACCACTTCATTCAAAAACCGCTCAGGACAAGGCCGAAATTATGTACGACACCAAGAGAGGACAAACTGATGAAGAGAGCAGCGCTGGCTGACAGGAGTAAAACGTTTTCAAGTGTGAATGTTGAGCATAAGGAAGTAACTGGCAAAGCATTCGCTTCGCGTACGGTGAAGAGAAGACTTGTAGAATTTGGTTTCAAAGGAGGCAAAGCTATGAAAAAGCCATTGCTGACTGATGTCTACAGGAAGAAGAGGCTTTTGTTTGCAAAGGAGCATTAACATTGGACTGGTGACAATTGGTATAGAGAGATTTGGTCAGATAAAAGCAATTTTAAGGTGATTTTCTTCACGTTTCTGTAAACCAAGTCAGAGAAGCTTATCGCCCAGAATGCATTGCACCTATGGGGAAATTTGGAGAGGCGGCGTTATGGTTTGGGGCTGCATGACGTCGTCAGGGACTGGAATGCTGTTCACATGCAAGGGCAGGACGATTGCAGCAACGAACACCAGCATGTTGGAATAAGTGTACAGCCACTCATTGGAGAAAATATTCAATTGTGACATACCTGAAGGCGTTATTTTCCAACAGACAATGCTCCATGTCACGCATGAAGAGTTTTGAGAGGTAGGTTTGAGAAGGAAATGAATTGACAACCCTCAGTCTCTCGACTAAATCCCATCGAGAATCTGTGGTAAGACCTAGGGAAAAGAGCTCGAGTTCACACGTAATTCAGCTCATTGCATTCACTCATCCACTCGTCCGAATGTTCTGTGGCGTCGTTGTTGGCACAACTTTGTGTAAGCCACAAAAATCTATAAAAATGGTAACCGTTAAATTAGTTTCCTCAGCAACTATCGGTAGGCAAGATACGGATGTCTCTTCAAATTTCAATCGAAATAAAACTCAAGAAACAATGCACTTTTCTACTCTTTCTAGGGTGCAGTAGCAAATTCAGACAAGTGGATGATAGAACGAGTTGATATTCATTCATACTAACACGTTCACCCATCCACTCGTCCGAATGTTCTGTAGCGTCGTTATCAGCGTCAGCACAACTTTGTGTACGCAACAAAAAGTTATTATAAAATATTCACCCTGAAGTCAGTCTCCTCTGCAAGTGTCACTTGGTAAGTACGGATATCTCTCTTAACTTTGGAGTGAAATAAATCTCAGAAAACTATACACTTTACTGCCATTCCTAGGGCACAGTATTAACAGGTTTGGACAAGTGGATGAACGAAAGAATATTATGCAAGACGTGTGAGGCCGCGTTTACACGATCCATCTTTCCGTCGAAGTTTGTGATCGCGGAATGATTTTGATCGACAAACACACGCGGCGAGCGTTCGAAGTTTGTGTTTTTTGTTGGCCAGCAGTGCTGGAAAACTTTGAGCACGATCAGGCGGAGTATATGGAACAAAAAGTTCGCTAATTATTTTTCGCTATGTGAATATATGTATCTGGCTTCATTATATTATTCAGTAATTAAAGCATAAATTCTCTATTTGAATTAACCCGCATAGCGAATTTTGTTTGTGTTTGATTCGAACTTCTATACAGCGGGAAGCATTGGCAACTATATGTTACCACTTAGTAATTAACTGTAGCATATTCGTCAAGTTACGTCTGTTCCTTTTTTTTTTCATTAGTAAAAGCTACAGTGGAGCAAGAGTTACGTTTTAAATTAAGAAACTGATGTACGCAGTGTGAAGTGTAATAAAAATCAAAGAAGTTAATAAATAAAAAGTGAGAAATTATTGTTGTATCGTCTGCATTTATGCATGTAAGGGGATGCCAGTGAGTAAATTATTAGCTATACTAAAATAAATATGTAGCCGTTAAAGTGAGGGTGGAATATCGATTAATAGTAATTGAATGTGAATTCGCGTACGGTGACCTTGAAGTGTTCGTGGCTTCTGTTTTTGATGCCATTGGGACAAGGAAGGGAAATGTTTGTGTTTTTGCTTGTCGACTCTTGTGTTTGTGTTTGGTGAGGGGCGCTAATGCCTACAACGGCGATGCGCCGCATCTTTAAGAAGTAAGTGTTTGGTGAAGCGATGGATCGTGTAGACGCTGCTTGAGCTCGGCGTATGGCGCACAGTCGTTCGAAATCAGTACGCTTGAGATCGTGTGCGGATCGGGTGTCGCCGTGTGACTTCATTTTAACTCGTGCATTATAGAGTAACTATGGCTTTGTTTATATACTAGCGGTTGCGATAGTGTCAAGTGTTGCTGTAATAGTACTGTGATCAGAGTGTAGTTGAATTAAGTTCAGTGAAAGTTGTGAGTGTGAAAATACTCCGGAAACCTCGCCACGCGCTCGCTAGAAGTGGTGCTTAATTACGTAGCCTAGTTCCTAAGTTTGTTAATCGTTTAAGGCCTGTTCGTAGACAGTCAAATAAACATATTCCCCTGAGGAAATCGTTCAAATGTTACGCTATATCTTTGAAAATACAACTGCTTTCGAATTGACAGCAAGTTAGTTCGCTGTTGCAAAGGTCACTAGCAAAATTTCGGATATCCTTTCGAAATTGGAATGAATTAAAACTCGAGAGACTGTGAACTTTTCTACTGTTTAAACTGACACAGCAAAATACTTGCTGCTGAGCTGACAGACAGCTTTCGTATCATTTGATTGACGTGCGAAA
>LQNS02277219.1:7771360-7785557 GCA_001587735.2 Parhyale hawaiensis | reverse complement strand
CTAACAATTAGCTATAAACAAGTGAAGCATCGCCAATTTCTGATTGGAAATTTGGGCGACCAATTAACGCCCTCATAATTGGACTGGCGATGAGTTTTCCGATCCATTTGGCGGCGCTCTACTTAGCTAATAAATGACTGCACCAGCGCTTCATAACTCAATGCATGCATTAGTTCATTGCTGCCGGAAATAGCTGGCTATTATTTAGAAATGATGTTTCATCTAAAGTTAAATTGTAAACAAGTTCGTGTGACTTACGAAATTGTGTGTGTATTTTACCTGGCTTTGCTCAAACCGCGAAAAAGATATAGGGCACGGTCGACTGGGTGCCGATATTATGCCTTCGAGGCTTGACTTCTCTGAAACCCGGGGCAGAACCTTTGGCTTTGCAGCTTTGAACCTTGTGGCAAGAGCCAGAAGCAGCCGGATGAAGTTGAGCCGGCTGGCAACTCTATTATAAGGAGCAAGACTCAGCTTCTGGACGTGGGGCGGATGGTCGTACAGAGGTCAATGCCTGAAATTCAATTCAACAGGTCGGAACCAGCGCACCTGCCTGAAGTTTCAGACAAATCAAGCCTCGAAGGCTTAACTTCGTCGCCCAGTCGAACAACCCTTTAGTCAACCGACCGATGTGTTGAAAAAACTAAAAAAAAAACTCGTGTGACGTCACACCTGCGCAGCTAATCGCGTTTCTGCAGTAAAATCACATTCGGCTACTGCTTTCACGATTTGTTGACTCTTCTGATAGGCTGGTAGTAGTTGCTTGCTTATGATGTCTTGAGCTACCTAGAAGAAGAATTAATGGCTTTAAAAAGCTTAGTTTGATCTATTGAAACATCCGAAAACATTCTGAACATATGGTTGGTGTGTCCAATAGCAGGAACATTAAAAAAAATATTTTACTACTTTTTTCTGTACCTATTCACCCGGCTCTTTTTTAAGGGTGCCCGCAAACGGAAGCGACGTGATCCAAGGCGATCCTAAGCGATGTTGAAAGATCCCACACACGAGCGACACGACGGGATCCAAGGCGATCCTAAGCGACGTCATTTCCTTGAGTGGATCTCCCATGTACCTGTGCTTTCTCGATGTTAAGGCTACGTTTGACCGAGTTCACCATTACTCTCTATTTAAATGCATGCTTGAAAAACAAATACCTCCTTATTTTGTTAAGATACTTAAATACTGGTTTGAAACTCAGAAATGCTATGTGAAACGCATTTAGCCACGACAAAGGCGTTATAACTTTTTTTATATATTAATAGTGATAACCTCTTATCGATGCACCTTTATAGCACTGTTGGAATTGTCGTCATTGCTTTGTGAGACGGATTCCTCTGATCAAGAAGTGGACGTCATTGTGAAAAAAGTGAAGCTTCTAATTTAGCTCGACGCACCGTGGCTGGAGATAGCTATAGCTATTTAGAAACCAGGGGCATGTTGCAATCAGGCTTTCGGTGTCACCTGTGCTACGCCGGACTCCAATGCGGTAGTGTAACACCGGGTGTGACCGACCACAACCCTCCAAAATTGTAGGGTTATGAGCTGAGTAACACTGCTTTTGTTTACAAACATTGACTCTGATACTTAACCACTGGTATTAAAAAATGTATTACTGCCATATATTGCTTGATTTTCTTCATTTGAAGCACTGCTGCATATTTTTTTAGCTTTGTATCCTAAAATACAGCCATTACATATAAGGCTCCGCCAGTTTTGGTACGGGTTTTCTGCAAAGTCCGCAACACTTCTTGGGAGCGTTGAGATTGCACGTCGCATTCAACACTACATGGGGTAACACCGGGTAATACTGTGAGAGTAACACCGGCGTCTGATTGCAACACGCCCAGGTGTTTTCCAAGCGAAAATGTGAACCCGGTCGTTTGTAGTGCGAAGCTCGGCAGCTTTTGCTTAGGTGACTTCAGGTGACCAGGCGACACTGTCTTCGCCCTAAAACGTCTTGAAAGTGCATCAGCTCCCCGGTCAGAAATTGAAAATTTGAAATATCTGAGTGTCGCACGCGGTAGTCAACGCTTTAGGCTCGCTTCAAACTTGCGTTTTTAAATGCCGCGGCGAACCGGGTCGCAACTAAGTTCAGCTTACAATTGTTTCAAATGAAATCTTACACACTTGCGATATTTATACCGCATCGTTTTTCATTTGAAACAGTTGTAATTGCGACGCGTTTTCTTGGCCGCGGTGTTTAACAACGCAAGTGTGAAGCGAGCCTTAGTACTGACCTGCTGCCGGTCGTGGCCTTCTGCGCTGCTGATGCAAATTTAAAAAAAATGAATCTTGTGCAGACGTAGACTCCATCAATGGGCAAGGTGAAGCGGAGTCGGTTTTACTTGTCCGCAACTTCCTACTGGCGCTTTGGCTTTGCGCCATTGGATCAAGCTACACCGCTTAGGGGGATAGGCTGGGCCATAAGGTTTCGCTAGTTAGGTTCGCCCATCCTATGTTATTAGGAGCACCGCCCACAGGGGGCACTGCAGGTTACCTTTGCCTTCGCAAGGCCTTCGGACGTCTTTCTTTCGTGAGCACTTTGCTTCCTTCCACTTTCATACAACTGCTGTTATGCTGCATGCGTTATTCCGTTCATTTTTTTTTTCTTTAAAGACTTCGCAATCCCATGCGCATTGATCCCTTGCGGGAACGTCCTAGTCTATGGATTTCACGTTGTTATTAACGTAATTTATTTTTTGTTTCTTCGGTTAGAGCACCTTTGTTGTAGAACTGGAGTCTTCAACTATAATATTTTCAACAAACAAATGACAATGGATCCCCTTACAGGTGCTAACCCTAACTCGATTGCAGCTGAGCCTCCCGAAATCTTGATCGTGCTCTGTAACACGGGGTTTTCAATCATCTCAAGCGTTATTGAATGTATTCTAACTACAACACAATCTAAAGTGGCGAAGCCAACGCTCTTCTCCGATGTCCCGGACATGTCAAGACAATTGGGCTTCGTTTTACTCGGCTTCGTCGTACCAATTGACGACGCATTTAGGGCCTTACCTATGTTCTAATTTCTGTGCACGGTCTCAATGGTAAACTGATAATTTAGCTGTAGCTTCCAGTTGCAAACGTCTTTATATCATAAGGTATGTTTTTCTTTGTCCTTTCGGTCGTATTTTTGACATTTTGTGTCAGAGAGTTTTCATTATCGTATTTTATTTTTTTTTGCATAGGCCGTAGACTTTGATGGTTGTTTTTTTTTGTGGCCATTTGTCATTGAATTAAGCTATTTTGATTTGGTAAATTATCTTAATTTTTACCTCCGCCAAGGAGGTTATGTTTTCGTCGTGTTTGTCTGTCTATGTTTGTCTGTCACCAAGATAACTCAGAAAGTTATGAACCGATTTGGATGAAATTTACAGGGATTGTTAGGTATGTTAGGAGGAACAGATGATTAACTTTTGGTGAAGATATGTTCATCCGTTTGTTTCTTTGTGTGTCTGCGTCATTTTTCTCGATGCCATAACTCAAAAAGTTATGGATGGATTTTGATGAAATTAACATGAGTTGTTAGGTATATAACAAAGAGTAGATGAACAAATTTTGATAATGGTCTGTTTGTTCGTTCGTTCGTTTGTCACTGTTTTTAATTTTATGCTTGTTAGCACAATAACTCAAAAAATAATGAATGGATCATTATGAAATTTATAGGAGTTCTTGGTAATGGTAAAAAACATAAATGATCAAATTTTGGTGCAGATCGGTTAGTTCGTTTGTATGTTTGACTCATATTTGTCATAACGTTTGTTAACAGTATAACTCAAAAAGTTATGATCGCATCTTCAAAAAAAATTGAACAAGCTGTTATTAATATAAAAAGGCACAAACAATTAGATTTTGGAGTTTAGCCAAAAAAAAATTATGGTTTCAGAGCCAATTTGAATTTTTGCTACCGTTGGCTCACTTGGCGGAGGTATGCGCTCTCAGAGTGCTCTAGTTTTTACTGAAACCGAATTTCATTTGGAAGGATGATTACGCTTTCTTTGGTGAAGAGTTTCTGAAAGCCTTCGGTGTTAGGTAGGAATAAAGATTAGTAATTTGATCCTGATTTTAATTTTACAATATAGTCCCATGAACCCGCACCAAAAGAAAGAAGTGATATCGATTAGTTTTGAACGATTGATGACTAACGGAGGTCATAAATAATTCTGTAATGAAACGAACAGCCATATTTAATCGAAACTGTCAATAAAATTTTATGCTTTCACAATGCTCAAAATAACTTCTGAATCTATATATTATAGCTACTTATAATTTGAACAAGTACGTAACTTCGTCCTACCCGGGGGTCGTCATGGCGCCACAAGGACACCCCCTTCCGCCGCAGGAACACCACAAAGGAGCGCCCCACCGCGACGCAGCTCACCCCAAGCAAGGCAGGGGCTAAGATCCAATAATTTTATGTATTCACGCTGCAGGGCGAACTGTGCGATGAAAATGCCCAGGGACTGCGAGCGAAGGCTCTACGCTTCTGAAATGGGAATTGTTCTTTCTATTCTGGTTCCAGAAGTGTGGGGCGCGGCTACAGTTGGTGTTAGTGTTTCTGAATCAGCACCAGCATCAGTTTTTGCTTCTGATAAGATGCGCATCGTTCGTTTTCGGCGACCTTTGAGATGACTTTCAATTACAGCTTCAAACTTTGACCACGCTATTTTTTAATTTTTTTTTAAGTTTTAACTAGGTACATTTAGAAGGCAACTTAGGCAACGGTAATGAAAAATTACTTGGGTCTGAAACTATGATTTTCATTGTATCGAGATCAAAATGTAGGTAATCATTTGCGCCTTTTTTGACAATGATAATAACTTCTCTACTTTTTTTTTTTTGAAATCTGTCCCTAACTTATTGAGTTATATTGGCGATAGACAAACAGAAAAAAAAGACGAAAACATAACCTCCTTGGCGGAGGTAAGGAGGCAAAAATTACAATAGCGAGAAAGCTTACTCCAGTTATCGTACTGAAAGTCATATTCATGTTGGATTCTATTCATATCTTACCGTGTAAAATACCCTAAATGTTTTCAATAGGGAAGTCCATTTTGTACAAGGTAGGGACTGCCGACCCTACAGTACAAGTGCCTGAATTATATGATATAGTCTTAGAATTAATAACGTTGTCGAGCCTGTCGTGTAGGTTGCCTCAGCCATTAGCTAGGCTTTCTGGACGTCTGTGTTTCGTGCCCACTGTGCTTCCTTCCCGATTTCATACTCCTACTGGCTCATGCTGTAGGTATTTTGTTCTTCCTGTTCTTTCCCGAATCGCTGTTCCCATGCACGTTGATCCTGTGTGGGAACATCTTCGTGCATTGGTTCCCCGTTTCAATCGACATACTATGTCTCTTGCTTTTTCTTTTGTGATATCGTTCCGCTCGAAAACGGAAGCTTAAACTTTCTGACTAGGTATACGTGACTAATTTAATAACTCTGCCAGGAGTAGAGTTTTCGCTGAGAAACGGCAAAATTACACTCATGAATCTCCGTACTGTATCTCCAGAGCGATGCACTAAGCACTTCTGAGTTCAGTAATGACTTCACATCAACGTTCTGTTCGAAATGCTCTTTGAGCTGAGCTGCGTCTATTTCAGTTGTATGCTCTGCAATAAGAGTAAGCTCTTATGGCAGAATTAAGTCCCTGCATTGAGCACACTCAGAAAGATGGCGCCTGTTTCTCTCCACGATACCAGACCTGAGGCGGCCTACTGGTTTTAGTTTCTAAAATACAGTGCCAGCAGATCGTATTCGTCGACCGTCGTTAAGGATGCACTTTTTCCTTACTGCATATAAAAAACTAGTAATCTCTGTAAGTGTAAGAAAATCCTTAATTTAGATATGTAAGTTCCCAAATTTTTGCCGACCAGCTCCGTACTTGGTGTAGGGGAGAAGGTCCATAGTTTCTATTAAACCACCGACAGCTTACACCTATTTTTCGTATTTCTCGTCGTACCAGACTGCAGCAGTGAATAAACTGTCATTCTTCCTTGAAATACAAAGCGAAATAGTGTGCACATTTCATTAGTTTCTTCTGAAAATTATTTACAAGTTAATTAGTCCACCCCCACACCAGCACAGCAAGCGACGTGCGACACAACAAATCGGTTGCACGAAAATACGTAATGTCGGGTACAGTAATCTACTGTCCCCACCGACGCAACCCAGATCGAGGACAAACCGGCACTGCTGTCGGTCACAAGCAACATGTCTCCTACAAAAATCATGTTGCATTGCTTGTTACCCGTAAACTCATGATTAGGGTTATACAAGGGTTACAAATCAGTGATCTTTATTAAAATTCCTAATTTATGTGAAAAAACTCTTATTCGTTATCAACTTATCCTATATGTTGTTGAGTTCACCAGTATATTATTAGTATTATTAAGTAAATACGTCAACGGCCACTTGAAGATTAGACCCTGGTGTTGGGATTGCATAAAGCGGCCAATGTGTTAACAGTGAGCGTTGATAACATTATATATTACCATTATTAAATTAATCAGTTGGGCTGCACCATCACCATCAACGCTACTGTTAACACGTTTAAGCTGGTGATGACGCTAATTAACGGTTCTTTGAAATAACCGTTAGGCTTTCACTGCTTAGATTAGTGATAGTACGATCTATCTGCTTATCATTTAAGTGTCCAGTTGACATTTTACTAGTTTCGTCTGGGGCAATACTAATAATACTATAGGTATACGATGGATGGTCTGTTATGCCCTTACTGGCAATAGATATTACGGTATTACCCAGCAAGAGTATCAGAAGGTCATAGGAAGAAATAAGATTATGTAGCATTGCTCAACACAAATGAATCACCACATCCTACCGCTGGCCACTCTTACTGAAAGCCCCCAAAACATAGTCCAAATCTCCAAGAATATTTCCTTCGGCAGATCTCACTCAATTGCCGTTATTTTTTATTGATATTGGAGGCTGACATTGCGCCGGAGACGAACTGTAACGGCAGAAGAAATTCTGAAGCTTTTATATCCAAAGAGGCTTAAGGCTGTTAGAAGTTTTATTGATCAAATAAAGGCCATACAGACTGACTAGATTACTTTTGTCGACCATTGGAAGGAAGCGTGGAATGTTCAAATGCGGCTACTGTACATCTTATAGAGAGAGCAGTTAGGTCTGATGGATGAGCAGTTTGGCTGCTCTTCTATGCAATGAATAGGAAACATAATATTCTCGGATATTTGTGTATCACTCGATCATTTTGCCCAAACTGTACGTAACTGCTCGGCGTAAAGTACCTAAATCCGATGATCTCCCTCCGTATTATCTTAACCTATAAAGTACTGTATAATTGCTCGGTCTGAAGCTATACTTTACGTGGCCGTGTCCCTGTCTTTTCTCAGGTTTTGTAATATGCTCAGTCTGGAACTCCCAACATGGCGTGTCATTTTATTTTTTATAAACTTGAGAATCAAGTAGTCAGACACAACTCAATATGACGGAGTTAATTTATAAAATCTGAGCTATGTAACTACTCGGTGTGACACTACCTTACTTTAATTGTCGGGCGACTCGGCTTGAAGCCCAACATGACGCTGTTACTGTTTGCAGACTATTGGACTGTCGAAATGCTACAGATAGTCTTGATTAAAGCTGTATTTAATCTACTTGCCTTATTTTGCAGTTACCATTGCAAAAAAATACGTTCTCGAGCCGGGTAGCTTTACTTGCGTAAGATGACTCTACTCTAGGTGGAACGCGACCTGAGTCTATTTCTAGCTTTAGCAGTATCACACTGAAAGTCTCAGCCCTGTCATAACTCCTTGTACTGCATGGAGGGTTCCATCCTCCTTCCATCAACAATACAAAATGACGAACAGCAATCTTACTACAGTAGATACGACATGTATATGTTCATGAACTACAGAAATATTTGGAGCATAAATAGGTACAGCAAGGATGAACTTTTTAACAGCTTCCCCTCAAGAGGCATAGATAGGATAGGCCATAGGGTTAGGCTAGCTAGGTTCGCCCATCCTAAGTTATAGGGAGCAGCGCCCCCAGAGGGATCCTGTACGTTACCTTAGCCGTTAGCGAGGACTTCGGGACGTCTGTCGTTCGTGCCCACTTTGCTTTCTTCTGATTTCATATTCATTCTGGCATTACTTTCGTCTGTTCTTCCTCTCCTTTCCCAACTTGGTGTTCTCATGCGCGCTGATCCTGTTTGGGAACACATTCCTGCATGGGCTCCCCGTGACTATCGACATACTATACGTCCCTTCCCCTCTTAGAAAAACTTACTACTTATTTAGGGAGGCTTAAATTATCGCATACTACTACTACTTTTACTACTATTTAACAGCTTGACTTGAAAAAAATACCACAATTATTTCGCTTTGAGTGTTTCCACAAATTATATAAAAGTCAGGAAGGACTTTTTTGGACTAGTCTTAATTCTTGTAATAAATATGTAGATTTTTAATTTTCTACGTGATCATAAGCAAGCGAATCTACTGATTTTCGTGTGCTTCACATTATATTTACGTAAGACGAGCGTAATGTTTTAGGCGTTATTAAATTCGTCTGTCCGTTGGTCTGTCAGCGACGTACCTAACTCAAAAATTTGTAGACGGAATTACTTAAATTTCGTAGTGCAGCTTTAGTTTGATTTGGGATACATATGAGCATGTGGAACTGATTAGCCAGTCAGAGCATTCAGTACTAGAGCACTCTGAATACGCATACCTCTTTCAAGCAATTCGGTGTAAACGAAGAATCAAATTGGTCTTGAAAATAGGATTTCCTTTCTATCATTCCCAAATTTGATCATTTTAGTGCCTTCTCACATTATAATAAAAGTTTCTGTAATTTTTTGACGATCCAACCGTAATTTTTGGAGTTATATATTTTGACGAATATTAAGACAAACACACTGACTGACGAACGGATCATCACCAAAATTTGTTTATTTATGATTTTTACATTTGTGACTTTTACTATTTCTTACAATTCCAACAAATTTCATAAAGTTCCGTTCAAAACGTTTTGGGTTATGTTGCTGGCAAGCATAAAACTAAACACACACACAAAAAAATAAATAAATAAACGAAGAAACAGATCATCACTTAAATTTGGTAATTTGCTCGCCGTAACAATCCTAAAAATTCGTGCAAACTTCATGAAGATCCGTTCGTAACGTTTTGAGTGCGTTACCAAGAAAAAAAGAAGCAGAAAAACAAATAAACAGACAAACGGGGGAACGGAGCTTCACCAAAAGTTAATTATCTGTTGCTTCTAACGTGCCTACAATCCCTGTAAATTTCGTAACGATCTGTCCATAACTTTTTGAGTTATCTTGATGATAGTCAGAATTACAGACGATTAGAAAAACAAACAAACACGACAAAAATATAGCCTCCTTGGCAGAGGCAATCAAGTGGCTATGGAGCAAAGCAGACTTAGGGAGTTGATTAGAACATTCATACAAAGATAGCTAAGTGGTGAAACAGCAGGCAGAATGTGCGCATCAGCGTTGTGTGAGTAGCTGCTATTAAGGTTGAAGTATCAGATTCGAAGGAGTCTTTTCTTATGGCAATAGCTTCGACTCTGTTTTGCTGTTATTCATCTTCAGAGTTTTATAAAACTACCCGGTGTAGAAAATTTCTCTACTTTCGGAGCCAAAGGAGCGTCACTGCAGCAATGATTCTAAAGTGGTAGTCATTTCTGCAAAGTATATCATAAGTGCGTTCCATTTTGTCTCACTTGTGTTGGGAGAGGTCATTTGGACTGCACAAGCGGTGCTCTGCTACCCTCGGTGAAATGTTCCCTCGTGACGCACCGAGTGACGTCGATGCTTCTCACGCACTGCGCACGTCCTCCGATTTGTGATTGTTTGTCTTCAGTAAACGTGGTATATATAAAAAATTAGGTAAAGAGGTAATTTTTCCTTTATGTTGAAGATTACCGTTGCTTTCAGGAAACCTTCGAGGAAACAGTTCTCGTTTCAGTGGAAAATTTTATTCAGTAGAGTCCGAATCGTATTAACACGTTACCCCCATGGTCGTGCGACTAAATTTTTGGTAAGCAAGAGCAGGTATTCAGCGGTACATGCAGCTAAAACTCGTGTAAATATACAGGCCCAAGTGACGTGCCTCTGAGTTTCTTGTAAACAGTAGAAGATTTTTGGGGTAGAAATAGCTGAAAAGAGCTTCTCATAGAGAGCAGCAGATATTTGGAGCAGTGGCGTGCCAAAGACGAAAGGAAATGGGCGTAAGTGACACGTGCTACCGCGACTTTCGTAAAGAAAATAACTAAATAAATAAATATACGATCAACTTACGAGCGACCGACTATCTCGCTCGTCGTCCCCATGCTACCCAAGGAAAGTCGGTGTCGAAGATACCCCTGGAAAATACTTCAGCTGAACGACGTGAAAGCTGACCGTCCGTTCATAAGTTGAGAGAGCGACTTGAGTCTGTAACCTCGGCTACAGAGACAAAAAATATGAGTACAAGTGAGGCGTGACTGGAAAATGACTAAAAAATTACTCTTAAAAAAAAAGAAAGATATATAAATATACTCCAATGCCGTTGTTTAAATGACGAATAAAATCTAGCTTAGAACGCATAATTTAGCTCGAGTGCCAGTGTCTAAAAGACTCGATAATAAGGGACAAGTAGGGAAAAATTCCTCCGCTGCCTCCTATTTGCATGCGCTAGTGGGCGCTGAAATCTGCTCCTCGTGAAACTAAAAATGTGGCGTCGTAATTTTTTAGGTTTGTGGTTGATATCTTCATATTTTGTGCTTAGTGCGAGACTTGACACCGCAGCCTCGTTTTCTTAGGACATTACTAGCCATTAGTCTCGAAAATATACTCGGTCCCCCGCCGTAAATATTACACTTTCTTTCTTGCTTCGTATGATTCCTGTACCCTGAACAAGGAAGGCCTTCTTAGACTAGCATATCTTCTAGTTTTGCTTCCCCATACTGTGTCTGGGAAGGATTTTTTGTTTGTGTTAGTGTACGTTAATTTGGGTGTTTTTGTGTAGTATCTTGGGCCATAGATGAGGTTGAATTAGTTTATTCCCTTGGCTTCCTCACCGCATCCGGCAACATTTAAAATTTTTATTGTATATTTATTATTTTTATGTTCGATTTGGGACAATGTTATTTGAAATGTTAAACCTCACCCTTGAATCCATAAATGTCTGCAAGTATTTTGTGTTAGTGTAGTTAACGTCGTAGTAGTTTTTATTCATTGCGCATTGTCGAATATTAGATGAAGTTGCATTTTTGAATTTCATGTTTCTTTACTAAAGTGTCTGACACACGCCTGATCTATGCTCATATCGTCTTGATTTGTATGCTGTGTGCCAGTGATAATGGAAATAACGATATTTAGTTACTATCAAAGCAATATAATAAATATCGGCGTGTATTTATATATTTATACATTTGTATCTTTCGTGTCACGCTCTGAACTGGGCGAACAATTGTAAAGTAGCAGATTTTGAAATTATGTTGCGTTTTCATGGAGATCGATCGATAAGAGAAAATAAAACCAAGTTTCAGAAGATGAAAATAGTTGGATCCTTACCCGAATACCCTTCTTGCTCAGCCAATGTTAAATTCCAAGCCTCACGCTATTTCTGCCCCAATATATTTGGGCATCACGCACCCAAGGGCTCCTAGTGCCTTTTCCGCAGGAGATGATGCAGCTTGCCGCAGTTCCTGCTGACGAGGTTAGTTTTGTAAAGTTAGGATAGGTTCTCTACTTTTCCCTTTCTGTTCCGTGAGATGGGCTGTCGATCGAGGTAACCGACCTAGTACGCGGGATACCTCTATCTCTCTCGTGTGGAGGACCACAAAACTTGAGTGTCTTTTACCATTAATTTCCACTTGAGTGTCTTTTACTATTATTTGCGCCTTTTTTCCCCTCAGTAGTAGCATTTTGAGCTAAATTGAGTTCTTTCGGCAGGAATGCCGAGATAAAATATTCCTACTGAAGACATAGTAATAAAAATGAAATTCACTGTTGAATCACCTGAGTTGCGGCTACGGCGGTAAAACTGAAATATAACTAACTTCCAAGCCTCACAGTGAAGATATTTACAGCTTCTCTTTGCGCTCCCATAGAGTCTGATTGACTTACTTTCTCCATAGCTACAATGAAGCTATATTATTTACTCTCAGTTCACGACGTGCAAATGGAGTAGATGATCAACGAAGCACAGGAGAGGTAATTTTTCACGATGCCGTAGACGCAGAATTATTTTTTCTAGCTTACAGTCTTCCTTTGACAAAGCAGTTTTCGCTTGAAAGTAGAAATGTCTATGCACTGGAGGCCTATTATACCGTATATAGGATACACTGCCGGGAAATTAATTAAATTCAGTGATGCTTCACTGCCTGCTAATATCGATTGATTTGTTTAGCGTGTCATCTAAGGGATATAAAGAAGGAAGGAAGCACAGACTAAGAAAGATACAGACTGTCACTTCTTCTCTATTTGTTGAAGAAATTATTGGCTGAATGATGACGTCACAGTCCTCATTTTGTTGTTTTCATCATAAGTTGGTATACAGGATACGAGTTGTATCTTCATAGCTCCAGCCGCTCAAAGTTCATTGATGCTTCTTTGCTGCAAAACTCTGTAGCCAGACGGCTTTTCAATAAAATAAGAGACATGTTAGTTAATCTTTTCTCGTGTTGCCCAGTCCAAATATTATTCTCGTTAATTGTAATTGTTCAAGGCACAACTTTCACAGCTTAATTATGACGTAATAAAAGCTCCAGGAAGAGCTGAACTGCGATTTCATTAGTCTGTGAAGGAAGGAGTGTGCTGCCGAGATGAATGATACAGAGAGCACTCATCGCTCATGAAAATTTGAGTTGGCCGTTAATTGTAGCGTATCCTTCAGAAGCTTAGTGGTAATGAAAGTATGATCAACAAAGACGCGTCACCGTAATTTTTTTGCATTCATTTTTGACAGCCCTGGTAACCTAGTTAACCATATTTCTCTTCAGTGGACATAGGATGAACCACAGGCCTATATTAGGGTTAGACAAGTTAGGTTCGACCACATTGTGTGACGTGGGAACTGCTGTCCTTGGGGGACCTACTACATGTAGGTTACCGTACGGCGGGCGCAGACGAGACGAGCTTCGTCATCGTTGATTCCGGGAAAAAAAAAAAAATCGCCGGTACGCCAAGCTTGCCGAATGCTTTCATGCCGGACCTCACTAAATATTCGTACGCAGAACTTGAAGCTAAGATATGTTGCTCGTACGTAGTTCATGCTGTCGCATCTATGCTACGGACGATCGGGAGTTAATTCATTTTAATGCCTTTTTACACGACGGTTTTATTTCTCCTACGTGGCGGTTAACTACCTTATGTTTTGTACATTCTTGTGTGCTCAGTAATACAACTGTGTGTCTACTACAGGAGATATACTAAAATGTTAGCCGCCAAGTTCTCTGGCTTAGCAAGTAGACAAATTTATTTTTTGCTTTTGACACTACACTTGGAGCTGAAATTATTTAAGGTAAAGAACTGAAGAAAGCGGAAAAGCCTCGTACGGCAGAAGCGAAATGCTGGCTTGGAGAAACTGGACTGTCAGTTGCTTGCAATTGCTTAAACTCGAACAAAATTGGCCTATGCCCAATCCGCTGAATTCGCTGGTGAGACGCTGGTTCACAGCGTCCGATAGAGCATTTGTGAGCGAATCGCCCCTCCCGGCGACTGTTTTTTATTCGTGTGCATCGGCCTTTAGCAATATTAGGCCTGCGGGAGAGTTTCTTATGTGTCCATATTCGCTTCTTTATATTTTTATGCTCCTGTTAATGATATTTTTTGTGTTCTTTCCCATCAGCCGAGGTATGTTCTTTTCATACTAATTAATCCAGTGCGGAAATACCCTCGTCCCCGGTGGGTTTAGCGCATCTCTTTGCAAATTATATGTTCTTTCCTTTCCTCTTTGAATCGCCAATTAAATTTCTACGCCAAAGGAGTTGAAATATTTGCCGTCCAAAGGCCATCATGGTCACATTTTAACTAGCGGTTTTCGACAAATGTTGATGGAAATGTGATATTTAATGCGGACAGTGAAGGGTGTAGGTGCTCACTAATGCGGACGGTGAAGGGTGTAGGTGCTCACTAATGCGGACAGTGAAGGGTGTAGGTGCTCACTAATGCGGACAGTGAAGGGTGTAGGTGCTCACT
>LQNS02277219.1:7693589-7708136 GCA_001587735.2 Parhyale hawaiensis | reverse complement strand
CTTTATGATTAGCGAGAAAGAGCTGTATTTCTTCAAGAGTCAAAGCTTTACAAGTTGTGGACGCCATATTGCTTGAAAACAGTTCCAAAAAGGTATGATAGTTCTCTAATATAAATCAAACTTATCGATTAGGTTGTTCAGAAATACATACATGAAATATTATTACTTTTCGGGATAGTTCTATCGTGTTCCTTAACTTTTAGCCAGGGTAAAATGCCTATTTTTGTGTTTTTAAAGTTGACTATTTTATTACAGTTTAGGATACATGTAAAATGTTTATATATAATTCATACATATATGTTCCAAGTAAATTCCGTAAAAATTTTATTAATGTACGTACAAAATATTTAAAGCAGTGAATATTTTAAAATTTATTGTTGTTCCATTCCTTGCATTTTTGTCACTACTGTAGAACCCCTCATGGCGTAAGATCAGCACCCTCGATGGGGGGAGGACTGTAAATGCCGCGTCAGCAGTTTCGCCATTCTTCACGTTTAGGTCAACCCAACTGACTGCCTGCAAGAGATTGTGATAGCTCGACTATCTCTGCTAGTTTTTATGTGAAAAGCCATACAAACATATATAGATCTATACAAAAAATTATAGACAGACACAGAACGTCGTATCACCTCTCCCACTTCGTTCATTGGTGACAATAATCAACTGCGGCTGGCATCCAGTCTGACATCTAAAGCGATAACAAACGTTTACCACTGTCTAGAATCTAATGAAAACATTTCTTTCGTTGCTATGATGGAGAGACTAATACAGCTGTTGTCACTCAGGAGCGGTAATTCACAGAATGCTATAATTGCAGAATTCGGCTAGGAACTCATTTCTCGTGTATACTAGCGCTCTACCGTGCGCTAAACGACAATTTTCTAATTGCATTAAGGCCCCGGTACCGACACACTGCGTATTAGTGAAAAGAACTTCAACTCGAGGTAACAATAGCAACTCAGCTCCGACATACATTCAAATGTAAGGCTTCGAGTCTGGTCACAAAAGGCAAAAATTCGGCTATTTTTAATCGTAAATTAAGATAATCTTAATACATAACATTAACTACTCCTGTCTTTCATCACAAAAGTGATTTATTCAATGCCAGTTTTAGCTCACAAGTAAAGGCGACCTAAGTTACTTTAGCTTTTCAAAGCTTTCATATATGCATAGCTGATGATGAAAGGCCAATATTCAGTTCTATAACTAGCCTGAGGGTAACCCATGTTCCGCTAATCATTCATAACTTTCATCTCTGACACAGCGAAAAGGGAAGAGCTCCAATTTCGCCTCATAACTAAAGGTATGCGAAGTATACGCTAATCATTTACGGCTTTCCTCTCCCCGATCCATCAAAATCAGGTGGTCGCCGGTCTATCGTTGCCAGCGACTGGCGCGGCAACCCACTCGAAAATATCGTTGTCGTAATGGCAACAGTCGAAGGTATATTACGAACGTTGACCAGTGGCAATTTTTTTCTTTTGTGACCGGTGTACGGTGTTATTATGGAAAGAAACTGTCCTAATGAGAACAAATTATCAACTGCTCGGGTGGGTGCAGTGATTCATGATCAGTAATTGGTGCGTCCGTTGCAGCCATGCAAGGAACTCTGCCAAGAATTTAAGGCAATCGAGTTAAACGGCAGCGCAATGGCTGCGCTATTGCTATACTGTTTAAAGGTTGCGGCGTCATGTTCCATACAATCAACAGCTGAAACGTAATCTATGGCAACCGAGTACAGCCCCTTACGTTTTGACATTCATGCCTAAGCATACAGACTCGGTACACGCAACGATCAGAGTAAAGGAGCAACAAAGCCCTAATTGCTAACATTTTCGTGTAGATGGAAAATAAAAATGGTTTGGGTACATGTGTATCATATGGGAACTAAATAAAATGTCGGCTTACCATAGGCGGAATATCTGTGATGACGTTTTGTTTTCACCGTATCTGTGGGTCAATCCGTCCTAACCTCAATACAAGCCGCGTAGTATTGATGAAATTAGTAGTGCCGAACAAGGAGGTTTAATATACTCTCTTCAAAATCCTTGACGACGAGACCGCTGTGCAGTGACGTGGTGGCAAGTCGCTGCTTCAATTATCGTCGTGGACGAGGCTAGAGCAGCTGGCACAAAATATTTTTGAGTGCACAAGGTTTTACTTGATAAACTTTTATGCCTCATCCTGACATGGTTACAGCGTCGATTTTATTCTCGTAGAAAGAGCATTAATTTAAATATCGTTGATGACATACGCTGGTCCTGTCATAGTTAATACACAAATCCAAGCCGATATATGTATGCTCGACATTACTGTTGCAATACAATCAACGTTTGCGTTGCTAGTTAACCATCCGTCTCCAAACGCACACTTATCATTACATTTGGTCATTAGAGGATGTCATTCAGAATCGGTACAAACACAATAAAAAGCAAAGTTAATGGAACTAAACGGTTTTAATTACAGTTACTGACGTTCTAAATTACACAAAAATCCAATTTTGCATTTAATATGGAGGGCGGAGATACATAGAGCTCCTAGTTCTCAAAGCGTAGCTGTGTGTAAGTAAACCATTTCTGCTCATAAAGGGCCAGTTTCATTGGCCCCTCAAAGTCAACCTAAGCCAAGCCCACTCGACCCGGCTTTTCCGGACCTGGAAACAGGAATTTTGGCTCTGTCACTTGTAACCGTGTTGCAGGTGATAGAAGCAACCCGATTACGCTGAGCCGATTGAAAACGTCATTATACGATGTAAGATTACATTCTTAGAAGTCTCACGAATATTGGAGTAAGTGTTGGCGCCTAAAACTTGAGTCAACAGGTGGAAACGAGCGCAGGCACCTGTATGCGCTCACCAGGATATATGTAAATCTTTTATGAACAACCGGATAGAGGAATATACATAATTATATAGCTACCGACTGTGAACTATATTTAGTGCTGGTAACCATTCTTTATAGTTCAAGACAAAATTTTTAAAATTAACATTCTGGTACAGCACTGACTAGCACCTTAGCTTTGGCAGCCATGAGATACCACTGTTTATAGGTAAAAATGTCAGCTTTCGAAATGCGTCATGAAGGTCCGTTGATAACTTGAGTTATACTTCGGACAAACATTAGTCAAACACACGAACGAAAGAACTGATCATTACCAAAATTTGATCATTCACATCGTTTAACTTTTCTAATGTTGCCTGTAAAATTTCCTAAAGGTCCGTTCAAAATTTTTAAAGTTATTTTGTTAACAAATATAAAATCAAACATAGAGCCAAACTAGAACGCCTCGTGGCGTAAGACCATCACCCGCGGTGGGAGAAATTCAACGATGTCATTTTTTTAGGGCCCAGCTAATCCTAGTTTCTCATATGGATGCTTTGCCAAACAAAGGGCCCAGCCCCCCCCCCCCCCTCTCTCACTCCCGAGTATTAGATTAATAATAATAGCATAAGAAAAATAGAACGCATCGTGGCTTCAGACAATCTGCCGCGGAGGAGGCAAATTCAACGCCGTCATTTTTGATGGCCAGTTAGGTCTAATTTTTCGGCATCGGTCACATCTAGGTCAACCCACAAAACTACCGGCAAAAAAAATTTATGAACATTGTTCAACTCCTTCTACCTGTTTTTGGGTGGACAAACAAATATATAGAATACAGGTATATTGCTTTCCTTGATTAGGTAGAGCAAAATCAATATTATGTACAAGTATATATCTACTTGAATCTTCAACGAAAGCATATCACCTTTCTCACTTCGTTTGCAGATGATAGCAAACGAACTCACTGATCGTCGCAAAAATTTGGCCATTTAGTCTTCGAAATATACCTTACAACTCGTTTAAATTTCATAAAAATCCATCTAGCGTCGGCGGGGGTAAGTTGAGACTTTTTGTTGTGGGATGAGATGAGACATGTTTAAACCCTTCACAAATTTTCTCCCCTTCCCCCTACTTAACCATCTTTTATGAATCAACTTTTATATAGGGTTTGTAGCCAAGTCATGTGCCTTTAAATAAGTACACTCATATTTATTTTTTCCCGAATTTTTCCAAACGTATTTTTTTCAACTCTCACCATCCGGCGGCGTGTCTAAGCTCACCTCGAACTACGCAATAACTTTTCAAGTTATGGTATTAAGAAAAAAGAGGCAGACAAACAAACGGCCGAACGGATCTTCACCAAAAGTTTATCATCGGTTTCCCTAACATACCTAAAAATCCCCGTTAATTTCGTAAAAATACGCCCATACCTTTTGATTTATCTTAATAACAGACAAAAAGACAGAGAAACACTCTCGATGAAAACATAACCTCTTTGGCGGCGGTAATTAAAGAGACATGACGGTTATCATTGTAGTAACTGGTTTAGTAAATACACACACTGTTGTGTTAAGAAGGACATGAAAAAAGATATTTTGACTTCAGCGTGAGCGGTCTCGATAAATAGTTTCGATTCCTGCATAATTCATCGTTCGTTAAGATTTTGTACGGTACTGTTGAGTCTCAATTATTAGATCCGACAAGGAGGTTATGTTTTAGTCGTGTTTATCTGTCTGTCACAAAGATACATCAAAAATTTAAAGACGGATCTTTACGAAATTTACAGGGATTATTAGGAATTTTAAGAGTAACAGTAAGAGTAAGATGATTAACGTTTAGTGAAGATCCGTCCAATCGTCTGTTTGTTTGTCTGACTCATTTTTCTTTAATGTCATAGCTAAAAAAGTTGTGGATGGATTTCTATAAAAGTTACATAGGCTGCTAAGTATATCACGAAGAGTACCTAACCAAATTTTTGTGACGATCTGTGCGTTGGTTTGTTTGTATCTGTGTTTGACGCCGTTTGTTAGCAAAGTAACTCAAAAGTTATGAACGAATCTTTGTGAAATTCACTAGAATTGTCAGAAATAGTTAAAAGACGTAAATGATCAAATTTTAGTGATGGTTGGTTGGTCTCTTTGTGTGTTTGACTAAGGATGGTCAAAATTTTTGTCAGCACCAAACTAAAAAAAGTTACGGGCAAATCTTGAAGAAAATTGCAGAAGCTGTTATTATCAGCTTTAAGAATGTCATGAATAAGTATGAATACCTTAGGGCGCTACGCTCCCAACTTGTTAGACACCACATCCATGCGAGAAAATAAATGGTTTATCTATCTACTTTCTACAAAAAATGCATATGTTACGTCATAGACCACACCATACATTGACTGGACACTGAAATCGGGCCTGCAGGCCGATTTACGTGTTAATAAAATGAGTTCTAATGATCACAGAGACGTCAGGCAAAGATTATTTTCTTCGTCATACCATGAGGAATGCGTTGCACAGCAAGGAATCTAGATTCACAATAATATATCTTCAGTAGGCGATATACATCATACCTCCGGACACCAAGAAAAATTGAAAATTCATCGTAATATCAAGAATACTAAAATTTATTAAAAAATTGGCTCACAGATACTCGCGTAATGTACTTTAATATCACATTGAATTGAGTTATTTCCAATGACGGATTTTAATGAAATAACCTCAGAATTGGTGTATGTAGGCTTTCGGTAGACCTCATCCCAATAGCCGAACAAAAGTGAGGTTAAGAAAACCCAGATATGTTGAAAAAATGAATTAAAACCGCAATCATACTACATTGGTACCTACCAATGAACTAATAATGCACGTTTAACTATGAGGTAAAGATACCAAGACAGCCGGTAAATTACGTTAAAACATAACAATGCATGGCTGATACAATTCTTCATCACTGGTAGCTACCATCTAAAGCTGCACATCGTGATTGTCAATATCATTTCACATAACTGCCTCGGTATATAAGGCCCCTCTGGAGTTGCCTACGTTATATCATTTCATGGTTTGCTGTGTTGCCTTACTTTTTGGTCGCCTAAGTTGAAACACATCATGGTTACCGGAGTTAGCTCACTTCACAGTGGCCAACATTACATCACTTCAGGGCGGCCAACGATCTATCGCTTAACATCTGTCAAAGCTACATCACTTCACGGTTGCCAATGCAACATCACTTCAGGGCTGTCAATGCTGAATCACTTCACTGCTGTCAATACCACATCACTTCATGGCGGCCAGTGCTTCATCATTCAGATCACTTTACGGTCGACAATGCTGTATCACTTCTCTGCTTCCAATACTAGAACACTTCGTTGCTTCCAATGCTAGATTACTTCCTGGCGGTCAGTGCTTCATCACTTCACTACTGGCCGGGCTCCATCAGTTTATGGCTCCCAGCTGCTCCAACTCACCCTTCAGCTCTGCAGTCTGTTCTGATTTTCTCGCTTAGCCTGTATAGCTACCTAATAAATTCCATTAACATTTTCATCAGCTGCTTACTTAGCATTTCATTACAAATCGAACATACCACGAATTTGAGAAACTTCTGTTGTAGAAAATGGCTGTTTATATCACTAACCATTCTTGCGAAATAAGTTTACTACAAACATCAAACAAGGTCATAAACAGTTGTTCTACATAATTACACTTCAAGCCTTAATATTTTGGTGAATTTGTTGCTTATAGAAGTTTTAGAAGTATGTACAGGTTTGCGAATCATCACTGAACGTAAAAGAATCAAGTCAAATGGCCTAAACAAAGTATGGAAAAGAAATGGGAGAACATATGAAAGTGCGTCTGCGACACCGTGCAGTCAGGCCCAATTGCAGGACAGAAATCTGCCGCAGGGGCCAGTGTCCAGTCAATGTAATGGTGTATGGTTACCTGTATCAAGGCCAGCCACTTGGCTATGTTAATATCGTAATGTGCCCTGTAATTCTAACTGAACCATATCCTTAGACTCGAAATTTCTTCATTTCTTGTCATACATGCCCGTTTCTCTCTCCCTCTTGAAAAGTAGTTAGCTGGTCTAGATCTTCTAAACTTCACGCTCCACTTTTTCCCTCTTTTGATAACTTTGCAAACGAAGCATTTACTAGTTCGCAACATCTTGTCCTGGCCTATTTTTTCTGCAAACTGTATTTCATACTCTCAAAAATCTTTTCCGCGTTAACTCTGTGTATCCGACGTTTCTCTTATCATCGCATTAATAGTATGTAGGTATTGTACCAGTCACTCTCAATAGACTAGATGCGAACTCTCTTTTACGTTAATTTTTATTATTACAATAATCCCAGCATTGACACTGAAAACCTCAGGGTGCTGTGCCCTAACCTTGCGCAACGCAGCATCCGCATCCATATGAGAAATACAGGTTATTATTTTTTCTTTCTTTCTTCTTTCTGTCAAAAGACACAAATGAGCAAATGTTGGTTGTGATAAAATGGACATTATAGCTTCAGAACTAAATTGCATTTTTTGTTAACATTGCCTTGCTTGGTGGAGATTTTCGCTCTCAGTGTGCTCTAGTTAATTAATATTTCAGTTCGTTTACACTTGGCTCTTTTTGCTGTATTTACAGTAAGAGTTTCTACTTCGCACGACAGCCTAAAAAAATCGAGCAAATTAGGGTCGATTCGGTAAAAAAAAAATAGTTTAATTCTGGAGTGACGTGAATTAAGATCGCGTGAAATGGGAGCTTCTAATGTATAGTAACAAAATCAAACTCAGTGACACCTATTTCTGGTGCAGAAATTCCGTATAGATTACAAATATTTCAATTTGCTTTCATTCAGCCGTTCTTGATACAGTCAACCTCATCATCACCTGCTTCTGACTCCTAAATTCTCTTCCATTTCTAAGACATTTTTGAGAAATTCAATCTTTCTTACAATAGCCAGACTAAGCATCACATGCTACTGACTCCTACATTATCTTCCATTTCTAGGACATTTTTGAGAAATTCAGCCATTCCTACTTGAGGCGCACTGAGCACCACCTGCTGCTGACGCATTACTGCAAGAGCGCTCAGACGTAACTTTCCTGCTTAGCTCCTCTGCGTGCTTCAGTGAAAAAGTTTCGCTTCCAGGAAACTTTTCGGTTCAATCAGATTTGGCGTTTGGGCCACAGCTCTGCGCCCCGACTGGATGTTCATAGTGATAATTTCAACGTTTCTTCTAAGTAAGATTCCCAGAGACCCTCCAAAAAATTCGAATCGGTAATTTTCACGAATGCGGTATTATTCTAAAAAAANGGCGTTTGGGCCACAGCTCTGCGCCCCGACTGGATGTTCATAGTGATAATTTCAACGTTTCTTCTAAGTAAGATTCCCAGAGACCCTCCAAAAAATTCGAATCGGTAATTTTCACGAATGCGGTATTATTCTAAAAAAACAGAAACGAATAAAAACCTACAATTCAAAATACCGACGAACTACCCAAAATATATACTCGGAAAATCACGCAAATATATGAGTGTCACAAAACTACAAGAAGAAAATTATGGGTACAGTATAGGTACTGTCTCATAAATGCGAAAATGCAGACACATGACAGAAAGTTACATTGATAAATGAGCAGAGACGATCATTAGAGAAAACTATTTAGGAGAACTCATCAACGGTGTGTTCAGTGTGTTCAGTAATTCTTTTTCTACCCCTGACAGTATCTGAATGTTCTTTCAGTATCCGATTAACTTAGGCCTTTTGCGCACGTGCCAACGGTACAACCGTGTACAGTGCATGATGCTCGTCTTACAGCAATTGCGATGTCAGGCGCAAAACGGTTATGGCAATCCACCAATTATTCTGGTGCTTTGGAATGTAGCATTAATGTGCCATTTGGCCTTTTCTCTAATGTAGTACGTGTCATATCTTTGGCCATTCTGAATTCTACGAGGACGAGTGACTTTTGCTCTAAGTAAAGCTCAGATTGAGGGAAATGGCTTGATTGACGATTGTTTTTATTTTTCATTTTTCATACTTCGGAATCACAGCGCCAGTAGATACAGACGTAGAACAATATTCGTAGAAATTCGTATGCAAGGTGATAAGTGGCCACAGCATATAAAGCCATGACGTCGCTAACGTAACTCCACAAGGCGTGTGTACAATACTAGAGATTAGCGGAGCAAGACCGGAGACAAGCAGCCCTACCAGGTCCTCGATTTTGTTCTTATCATAAAAGATATAGATGCCCCTCGTGATCTATTTTAGCCCGTCTACATAAGGTTTTTAACCACACTGAGCGTGTCCCTCAGATATGAAACTCTATCTTGGTTCAATCGCTGCCCGTACTCCGCATATCATTGGCTATGGGTTGAGTACAGGAACCGCCCGTCTTGGATTACAGATGTATTGATTGTCTCCAGTTAACCACAGCCAGCTACTCAGCGGAACATTACTCAGCGATCAGAGCCCGTAATACGGAAACCTGTAAAAAGTTAGTAACTTGTAAGATAGGCAAGAAATAGTATGGGCGGCATGAATTATATTCAAATCATGATAGCCTCCCACTGTTATCTTGTCTTCAGATTTGCATTATATAATATATATATGGAAACTGGCCGTTTTTGACAAGCTCTTGAATAAATGCGAAATATTAAGTAAGATTGTAACTTTAGAATTTATCTTAATGCCGGGGCAACAATATATAATCGCACGCTCGACGTCTGAGAGGATGTCCAGCTAAGCACGTCATTCAACACAAGTAGGTATATTCCAGGGGTATCTTCAATTCCGAATTTCATTGTTCATGGTTTCGATTACGAGCTCAACGTCCGCTCGAAAGTTGGGGGTGCGATCGCATACTGCAGTGCGTTACCTTTGATTATGCAAATACAATTTTTTTACTTATTTTTCAAGATAAGTGTCAAACTTTTAAAATGTTAATAATGTAACTAGAAAAAGAACTAGAGAAAAAGAAAACGGTACAATTTCCCACGTTTTGGCAACATTTGCTTATCGCACGGGGTTCTGCTGTTACCCCAGATTATGCAACATCAGTCTCTAGTCAACGTGGGCAAGAAATGCGGTTTAAAAAGTGAAGATATGATCAAAGTGACCTCGTTATTGGCTTCTGGTAAGACAACACTCGATGTTTCCAAGGAATTGCAGCGTGGTCACCGAACAATTAGGGCTTAAGCAATTGAAGGTAAAGTCAACAGGAAAACTCCGGATAGAGCCTCTACAAGAAAATCGACTGCTCGGGATATGCGACATTTGATGGTTTCTACCGCTAGAAAACAACTTTCTATAAGTAAAGCAATATTTGAAGACGCTGGAGGCCCAATATTAAGCAGAAAGACTAGATGTGAGTTTCTGCAGAAGCTAGGAAAAGTGAAAAAGGCAATTAAACGACCACATCTAACAAAAATTAATAAAGAAAATAGGGTCAAATGGGCTGAGAAGATCATGAAAACTGATTTCTCCAATGTCATTTTTACTGACAAATGCAGAGCCACTCTTGATGGACCAGATGGATGGGCGTCTGGCTTGCTCCTCCATGACCGACCTTAAGAGATACTGCTTAAGCGTCAACAAGGCGGTAAAAGTGTAATGTTTTGGGCCGGGATAATAGGTGACACCCTTATTGGTCCATTTGAAGTGGCAGAAGGAGTTAAACTGAATGCAGAAAGGTACTGCCAGTTTCTTGAAGCCAACTTGCTTCCACGGCTTGATGAGCAAACTATCGCACGCAGAGCCAAATTGGTATTTCAGCACGATAACGTTCCCTCACACCGAGCACGGTAAACTGCTAACTGGCTTGCGGATGGAGGATTTAAATCAAAAAAGGATTATGAGCTGGCCAGTGAATAGCCCCGAATTAAATCCCTTTGAGAACCTCTGGGCAATGATCACAAGGAAGGTCAATGAAGGTGGTCGGCAGTTTTCGAGCAAAGTAAGCCTGTGGAATGCAGTAAAAACAGCTGCAGAGTCTATTCCACCATCTGAAATATCAAACCTGACAAAGTCTGTAGATAATCGCCTTATGAAAATCATGAAAAATGAAGGGTGCCATTTTGAAAATTAACTTTTTATATTTACTCCTACTGAACACTTATTTCAGTGTTTATTGAATTGTTTTCGTTATAATTTCTTGGTTTTGGAAGTTTAATGAAAATATTCCTGTTCATTTGTATTTATTTCCTCTTTATGACGTTTTTATTAACTTGTTGCATAATCTGAGTTAACAGTAAAAAACTCGTAAATAAGCAAATTGTATGATAAACATAGCAAATGGTTAAATATTTATTTTACAAGTGCTGTTTATATTTGCAACATAGCCAAACACTTAGTAAATATTGATGTTTCAAAGTTAGACACTTATCTTGAAAAATAACGTAAAAAATTGTATTTGCATAACCAAAGGTAATGCACTGTATTATTTGAGTTGAGAGATAATATACAGCGATGAAGACGATAACGCAGACGGTTCACGGAGCTCTTTTTTAATAGCAATAACTGCTACATTGAAAAATACCTTTACGCGTTACCGAAACAGTAGTTAAGTGCAGAATTGTACTTCTGCAACCGCGTTAGAAAAAATGAAATTATTATTGTTTTGTTAAAACTTAAAGTATAATGCAAGGGTGTATTGAAAAGTTATCTAATTTTTGTGATTTCTACCATTCTGAGCTACGAGCTATTATCGGAATGCTCGCTACTTTACTTTATCGAAGTAAAACAAATGTTGCGCTTTCAAGGTACCTACAGTTAGAATTTTACACGCCTCAGCCCTCTGCAAGCTTTTCAAAAGAAGCTGTTTTTATTATTGAGCCTCCACTTACGAGCGAAGTCTGTAGTAAGCATTAATCCGGTAGAGGCGAGACGCTTCGATGATAGCAGCCGAAGAATCTCTGCTACTTGGCACTGAATTATTAAGGCACTTTAACGACAACCTAATCACGCAGAAACAAAGTACATTAGGAGATAAAGTAGCAAGAGTCTTCCGAGTTTACAACATTACTTCTCGCCGTGACTTTTTTTGCGATGGAAGTCACTGGACGTTTCCGAGCTGCTGAGGAGCAGCATCAGTCGCTAAGTGCATCTTCCATTAATACAAACAATAAAGTTATTCATGATGTAAAGGTAACAGAAACGCATCCATCGCAGCGTCAAATTGATGTTCAATTCCCAGAATCTCCATTATTCTAAGCTTATGACAGAAATGGGACGAGTTAATACTGACCATTTTATTTTCCTATCATATTAAAATGTTGAGCCAAAGAGATTATGGAAACTGAGTGGGAAAGGCTGATGAAGGTGGTGCCCAAGTGAAGACTGAAAGTGTGCTGGGAGGCGATGGTGCAGGTACATTAGATACATTAGCAGTTCATTCACTGACCAGTGAGAATTATATGATCACAGTTACGAAATACACGTTTGGGATCGAAATCACAAGCAACTTTCACAATTGACACGATGTAAAGTTGTAAATCACAATTTACGCCAACGGAATGATGGTGTTTAGTTCACAGTAAGTACTTATGTATACCCATAATTAGCTACTAGCTTAATGAAAACTGAGCACTCACGATATTAAAAATTCAAAGCAGCAAATATATTAACCAGCATAAGGATGGCTACAGTAATTGTCAATTCAGGCCCTTCGCCAGCAGAGCCACGGCGATACCAAGTGGCCGGTTAGATGTCAGGCGAATAAGGAGGCCACAGGTGGGGACTCAGAGGCGACAATAATAGATGAACATACTGGTTACAATTGTAAGATCAAGCCTTAAGCCGTAATAAAAAAAATGGCATCTATTACTTCACAGACACATATGTTGACAGTTCGAGTACCTTAACACTTCAATATTTAGGGTATGGTGACAAAGAGGTGTACGACCGTAACACACATTGTGCAGTCTATTCACTTGCAGATCAGTAATACTGGCCACTTCTCACGTGTCGGCATCAGCGATTACAGTTGAAAAAAGGGCAGGTAAGCTGGGCAACAAGACTGGTAGCTGTAACAACAGAACTCCATTCTAGGGTCATATTCTGAATTGCACTAAGCCTGAAGGTTCCCACTGCGGCCCGCCTATTGGAAGACACAACCGAGTGTTTAGTACGGTACAAGACGAGCATTATTGAAGGAACTGTTCAACTTTTTCAGAGACAACAACGGTACTCGAAGAGGCATGGAAATGGGCAAGCAGCATATCGACAGAAACACGTAACCTACGCGAGAGAATGTTCCCACAAGGAACCTACACGCGAAGGGAAACGAGAGAAAAAACAGTTATTATACTGGGTAAATCAAGCCTCCGGTTCTACAACAAAGGCGACCAAACAGAGGGAATATACGAGACATATAGAATGTCAACAGAAACGTGGGACTCACGCACGTATAGGTGTCCCACCCAGGACTAACGCGCACGGAAATATTGAGTCAGGCAAGAAGATGAATAACAAAATAAAGTATCATCAGTAAGAGAATGAAATCAGAAGGAAGTAAAGTAGGCACATAAGACAAGCGCCTCGCAGGCCTAGTTTATCTCTTCAGGGCGCCATCCCCAGAGGGAAGGACGGCGGACTTACCTAACCCTACGGAACGCTTTGCACGGTGGCGGTGTCAATCCGGGATCTCTTCGGGAACTGCTAAGAAACTCTGCAAGTGCCAAGGAAGATGTTCATTATTTAGAGCGAGGTATTCGCTTACTACACTAATGCACCTAATACAAGTCCTATTCATACAAGCTCAACCTGCCGGATCCGAACATAACCCCACAGTATATCTTATCGGCGCTCTAACTAACCCAAACCTCCCAAGTCTCAGCGTGGCTGTCCCTACACCTAAAGGGGAAAAAAAACTGCGCGCCGAAAGAAATCTACATAGATGCGAAGACACATCAAAATACTATCCCGGTTGTCGAGCTCAGACGAAGAAAACTAAATGGTTTCCTTGCAACGTACCCGGTTACAATAACTTCAGCATGGCATTTCTATGCCCTAGGCTAATTCGAGAATTGTACATTTATGGGTATTGAATTTTTTTTTTTTTTTGAACTCTCACCAAGAACTCACCTCAAATGGCGGCACACTGCTTGCTGTTTACAGACAATTTTCAACATTAAGTGAATATAATTAACTCGGTAATCGTGGACTAACTGGCAAGCTGGAAATGGGGTATAAAGCTGGTGCTCCACTGAGGACTGTTGGTGGTACTCCACTGAGGACTGTTTGTGGTACTCCACTGAGGACTGTTTGTGGTACTCCACTGAGGACTGTTGGTGGTGCTCCACTGAGGACTGTTGGTGGTGCTCCACTGAGGACTGTTGGTGGTACTTCACTGAGGACTGTTTGTGGTACTCCACTGAGGACTGTTGGTGGTGCTCCACTGAGGACTGTTGGTGGTGCTCCACTGAGGACTGTTGGTGGTGCTCCACTGAGGACTATTGGTGGTGCTCCACTGAGGACTGAAGCTGGTGCCCGATAGCGGACAAAACGTGGCGCCCTTGAGATGAATCGAGATGGTGCCTCGATAGGTATACTAACTAGAGGTGGTGCCTCGGTAGGTATACTAACTAGGGGTGGTGCCTCGATAGGTATACTAACTAGGGGTGGTGCCTCGATAGGTATACTAACTAGAGGTGGTGCCTCGGTAGGTATACTAACTAGGGGTGGTGCCTCGATAGGTATACTAACTAGAGGTGGTGCCTCGGTAGGTATACTAACTAGAGGTGGT
>LQNS02277219.1:7636750-7666852 GCA_001587735.2 Parhyale hawaiensis | reverse complement strand
ACGATGCGTTCTATTTTTCTTATGCTATTATTAATAATCTAATACTCGTGAGTGAGGGGGGGGGGGGGCTGGGACCTTTGTTGGGCAAAACATCCATATGAGAAACTAGGATTAGCTGGGCCCTCAAAAATGACAGCGCTGAATTTCACCCACCTCGGGTGATGGTCTTGCGCCACGAGGCGTCCTAGTTTGGCTCTATGTTTGATTTTATATTTGTTAACAAAATAACTTTAAAAATTTTGAACGGACCTTTATGTAATTTTACAGGCAACGTTAGAAATGTTAAACGATGTAAATGATCAAATTTTGGTGACGATCGGTTCTTTCGTTCGTGTGTTTGACTAATGTTTGTCCGAAGTTTAACTCAAGTTATCAACGGACCTTCATGAATCTGTAAGAATATATAGTTAGAAACGTTGAATGACACGAATAACCACATTTTGGTGATAGTCGACTTGACCGTTTGTGTGTTTGACTATTGTTTGTCAAAATGTTTGTCAGAGCGTAACTGATGAACTTTCGGACGGTTCTTCAAGAAAATTGCAGAAACTTTTGTTGCTGTGGAAAAGAACAAATTGCCATATTTTGGTGGTGATAAAGAGGAAATCATAGTTTCTGAGCCAATTTGAAATTTTCGTAAACGTTGCTTTGCTTGGTGGAGGTATGAGCTCTAAAAGTGCACTATACAGTTAGCAAGTGACTCTGGTAAGATGTTGCACCTTTTTCTTCAAATTTATGATAAATTGAAATTAAGAATGCAGTGTATTTTAAACCGTTTGAACGGATGCAGCAAGGTATGCAGAAGCTAAGCAGATAGCACAGTTTCGTTTTGTACTGTCCAGTGAATTTACTAGGAGAGAACTGTCGCATTTCGAAAGCTGAAACTTTTACTTATAAGCAGCAGTATCTCTTGGCTGCTAAAGCTGAGGCACTAGTCAATGCTTTACCAAATGTTAATTTTAAAAATTTTGTCTTGAATTAGAGAATGGTTACCAGCACTTATATAGTTCACAGTCGGTAGCTATATAATTATCTATATTCCTCTATCCGGTTGTTCATGAAAGATTTACATACATCCTGGTGAGCGCACACAAGTACCTGCGCTCGCTTCCACCCGTTGACTCGAGTTTTAGGTGCCAACACTTACTCCAATATTCGTGAGACTTCTAAGAATGTAATCTTGCATCGTATAATGACGTTTTCAATCGGCTCAACGTAATCTGGTTGCTTCTGCCTCCCGCAACACTGTTACAAGTGACAAATCCAAAATTCCCGTTTGCAGGTTCGGAAAAGCCAGGTCGACTGGGTTTGGCTTAATTAGGTCGACTTTGAGGGGCCCATGAAACTCGTCCTTTATTAGCAGAAATGGTTTACTTACACACAGCTTCGTTTTGAGAACTAAGCGCTCTATGTAGGTATGTCCGCCCGCCATATTACATGAAAAATTGGGTTTTTGTGTAATTTAAAACGTCAGTAACTGCAATTAAAACCGCTTAGTTCCATTAACTCTACTTTTTATTGTGTTTGTACCGAATCTGAATGACATCCTCTATAGTGACCAAATGTAATGATAAGTGTACGTTTGGAGACGGATGGTTAACTAGAAACGCAAACGTTGATTGTGATGCAACAGTAATGTCGAACATATATATATATCGGCTTGGATTTGTGTATTAACTATGACAGGACCCGCGTATGTCATGAACGATATTTCAATTAATGCTATTTCTACGAGAATGAAATCGACGTTGTAACCATGTCGGGACCTCCCAATACGTGACGCACCTTAGTGGGCTGGATGAGGCATAAAAGTTTATCAGGTAAAACCTTGTGCACTCAAAAAAATTGCGTGCCAGCTGGTCTAGCCTCGTCCACGACTGTAATTGAAGCAGCGACTTGCCACCACCTCACTGCACAGCGGTCTCGTCGTCAAGGAGGTTGAAAAGCGTATATTAAACCTCCTTGCTCGGCGCTACTCATGTCATCAATACTGCGCGGGTTATTATGAGGTTAAGACGGATTGACCCACAGATGAGGCGAAAGCAAAACGTTATCGTAGATATTCCGCAGGCGGTAAGCTGACATTTTATATAGTTCTTACAGGGTTAAAAAATTCTTTTAATCTGTCACACGTAAACAAACCAGTTTTATTTTCCTTCTACTCGGAAATGAAAGCAATTAGGGCTTTGTTGCTCCCTTTATCTGATCGTTGCCTGTACCGAGTCTGTATGTATAGGCATTGATGTCAAAACGTAAGGTGCTGTACTCGGTTGCCCTAGATTACGTTTCAGCTGTTGATTGTACGGAGCATTACGCCACAACCATTAAACAGAATAGCAATGGCGCAACCATTGCGCTGCCGTTTAACTCGATTGCCTTAAATTCTTGGCAGAGATCCTTGCATGGCTGCAACGGACGCTCACCCTCACCAATTACTGATCATGAATCACTGCACCCACCCGAGCAGTTGATAATTTGTTCTCATTAAGACAGTTTCTTTCCATAATAACACCGTACACCGGTCACAAAAGAAAAAAATTGCCACCAGTCAACGTTCGCAATATACCTTCGACTGTTGCCATTACGACAACGATATTTTCGAGTGGGCAGCCGCGCCAGTCGCTCGCAACGATAGACCGGCGACCACCTGATTTTGATGGATCGGGGAGAGGTTAAGCCGTAAATGATTAGCGTATACTTCGCATACCTTTAGTTATGAGGCGGAATTGGAGCTCTTCCCTTTTCGCTGTGTCAGAGATGAAAGTCATGAATGATTAGCGGAACATGGGTTACCCTCAGGCTAGTTATGGAACTGAATATTGGCCTTTCATCATCAGCTATGTATATATGAAAGCTTTGAAAAGCTATAGTAACTTAGGTCGCCTTTACTTGTGAGCTAAAACTTGCATTGAATAAGTCGCTTTTGTGATGAAAGACAAGAGTACCTATTTAATGTTATGTAGTAAGATTATCTTAATTTACGATCAAAAATAGCCGAATTTTTGCCTTTTGTGACCAGACTCGAAGCCTTACATTTGAATGCATGTCGGAGCTGAGTTGCTATTATTACCTCGAGTTGAAGTTCATTACACGAATACGTAGTGCCTCGGTACCGGGGCCTTAATGCAATTAGAAAATTGTCGTTTAGCGCACGGTAGAGCGCTAGTATACACGAGAAATGAGTTCCTAGCCGAATTCTGAAATTATAGCATTCTGTGAATTACCGCTCCTGAGTGACAACAACTGTATTAGTCTCTCCATCATAGCAGCGAAAGAAATGTTTTCATTAGAATCTAGACAGTGGTAAACGTTTGTTATCGCTTTAGATGTCAGACTGGATGCCAGCCGCAGTTGATTATTGTCACCAATGAACGAAGTGGGAGAGATGATAAGACGTTCTGTGTATGTCTATAATTTTTTGTATAGATCTATATATGTTTGTATGGCTTTTCACCTAAAAACTAGCAGAGGCAGTCGAGCTATCACAATCTCTTGTAGGCAGTCAGTTGAGTTGACCAAAACGTGAAGAATGGCGAAACTGCTGACTCGGCATTTACTGTCCTCCCCCCATCGAGGGTGCTGATCTTACGCCATGAGGGGTTCTACAGTAGTGACGAAAATGCAAGGAATGGAACAACAATAAATTTTAAAATATTCACTGCTTTAAATATTTTGTACGTACATTAATAAAATTTTCACGGAATTTACTTGGAACATATATATATGAATTATATATAAACATTTTACATGTATCCTAAACTGTAATAAAATAGTCAACTATAAAAACACAAAAATAGGCATTTTACCCTGGCTAAAAGTTAAGAAACACGGTAGAATTATCCCGAAAAAGTAATAATATTTCATGCATGTATTTCTGAACAACCTAATCGATAAGTTTGATTTATATTAGAGAACTATCATACCTTTTTGGAACTGTTTTCAAGCAATATGGCGTCCACAACTTGTAAAGCTTTGACTCTTGAAGAAATACAGCTCTTTCTCGCTAATCATAAAGAAGGAAAGTAGATTTTTGAAATTGTTGGTATTGTAAGGACGTCAATATGTGTTGCTTAAAGTGTTGTCATTAATTTAAGAGTGATAAGTAACTTAAACCAGAAGCGCAAACCGGCATGCCTTCAGTGACTTGTAAACGAGAGGATCGATTGATTGTTAGAATGTCTTCAAAGGACCGTTTCGAAACAACTACATCAATTTCATATTAATTCTGTGAGCACACGCAAGAGGTAATATCTCTGAAAATTGTTTCTCTCAGGTTAAGTAAGGGAAAATTATTGGCTCTGATTCCAAGTTGCAAACCTTTGAAAAGTTAAGTCCGTCTTGATTTCGCCACAGAGCATATTGTAGGGACAAGCGGCAATGGAATATGATTCATTTCAGTGATTAATCTAAATACAATTTGTTCGGTTCTAAGGGTAAGGTGTATATAAGGCGTAGAAATGGTGAACGTATATCTGCTCAGTGTGTAAAGAAAACAGTGATGAAGTTTGGGTGATTTCGTTAGCAAAGGTTGGGTGGTTCTCATTGTTCGCTTACATGGAAAAAATTAATGCCAGTGTTTTTAAAGGACTGCTTCTCTAATATGCTATTCGTCACCTACGCAATGGTGCTGTTAAAACCCGTTTTTATGCAAGACAATGCGCCTTGCCACAAAGCTAACTAGAGCACTCTGAGAGTGCGTACCTCAGCTAAGCTAGGCAGCAGTAACGAACAATGCAAATCGGCCCTGAAACCATGATTTTCTTTCTATCAACACCAAAATATGATCACTTGTGCCTTTTAAAAATATTAACAGTGTCTGTGATTATCTTAGAGATCCGTTCATAAATTTTTGAGTTATGCTGCTTACAAACATTTTACCAAAGACAAGTCAAACACTCAAACGGACCAACCGATCATCATCAAAATTTAATCAATTATGTCTTTTTCCATGACTAACAATTCCTGAAAATTTAATAAAGATCCATCCATAAGTTTTGAGTTAGTGCACTAACAAACATTTCAACAAACATTACTCGAACACACAAACAAGCCTACCGACCATCAACAAAATTCAATCAATTATGTCTTTTAACGTTACTAACAATTCCTGAAAATTTCATATAGATTCATTTATATATATTTTGAGTTATTGCGCTAACAAACATAAAATCAAACAGCGACAAATAAGCTAATGAACTAACACATCATCACAAGAATTTGACAATTTACTCTCTGTAATAAACCCAACAACTCTTATAAATTTCATGAAAATCTGTTCATAACTTTTTAAGTTATGGCACTAACAACAAATAGGCAAGGCAAGCAAATGAGCGGATGGACAGATCTTCACCAAAAGTTGATCATCTGTTCCAACATACCTAAAAACCCCTGTAAGTTTCGCCAAAATTCGTTCATAACTTTTTGAGATATCTTGGTGACAGATAGAATGACAGAGACAGACAGACAAACCCGACGTAAACATAACCTCCGTGGCAGAGGTAACAAAGTATAAAATTTTCTCGATGAAGAAAGAATAGCAGTAGCCTGTAATTTTGTGGCCACCTCTATAAAATTTTCGGCCTTTCGAGTCCGAAAATTGTTTCCGATCTACTTAATCCTCATGTGTTCTTCTTTTCTTAAGCTGCATTCTTATTGCAGACGACATGACGTCTGCCGCGATTCGCCTGCTAACGCCCGTTGCCAATCAGGCAGATCCACTTAACTACTAGCGCTCCCAATCGGTCAGTTCAACTCAATTTTTCTCAATAACGATTCGATGCAATTCCACGATTCAGACCCATTCTGTAAGCCGTCGAGGTCAGACTTCCTTAAGACTCTGATGGGAAGAGAGAGCGGCCCAGTGCGCTCCGTGATTCTGCAGCGCTCTTGTGTGGTGACCTTTTCTTGTCTTATTTCGCAGCAGTGGTGACGTTCCTCTTACCCGTTAATCTAGTACTTATACTTATTCCTATCAAGTTAAGACCGTCCGTCCGCCGTACATTTGCAAATTCTTCTTCTTTCGAATTAACCTGGGGGAGCCTCGATCAAACTTGGAGTTCTCCTAACTATTATCAGTTTATTAATTGTAGTCTATTTGCGGAGAATTCCTGCTCAAATTTATTACTTCTTACTTTGATGGCATTGCGCTGTCGCTCAACTTCTTCCTTAATATTTAGAGGCTGTTCCCTGACTTTTCTCTTTTCCTATGCTCGTCGGGTTTAGTCCCACTCAAGATGCCCTTCGAACTTGAGGTACGTAAGTGTCAAAATATATAGAACTCATAAATCATGTATAGCCTTCAATGCCAATTTTTGCTATACCCTAGAGAAACTTAAGCAAAATTTTCCTCTTACGGTTAGCTGATCGCGGCTGCCTTGCATGTTGCAGTATTTTCCGCTGGCTGCTGCTGTCGTTTCCCTCCCTTCTTCGCTAGAGGCTCCCGTTCCTGCCTGCTTCGCATCTCTGCCTTTCTTGAAGTTTTGCCTGCTTTGTCGCCGCTGAGGTTTGCTGTGTCGGGCAGGGGTGAGGGAGCCTAATCCGCCTGTTCCTGGCGGTTGTATATTATAGTAAAAACCTTAATATTTCCATCACGTTTCCCAAAGTGTTCGTTGTCAATTTGCTCTGACAATTTTTCTTAATCAACTTTCTCTTTCTAATTCTTATCAGGCCTTCAGCCTTTAAAAGTACCTCGAGACTCAGTTCACAAGATTACTCCAATTTTACCTCTATCAAACAATTTACCAACAGTTGTTTGTGCAGCCCTGGTATTGTTTCGTGTGCCGAGTTACGAGGTGCCCTTATGTGTCCTGCCTACTGGAGACAGCGTTCGATTGACCACCCAGAGATCGGTGTGTTGGCTTCGTTAGCAAGTTCTTGCGCTTCAGCTTGAAGTGGGGCACCGCCGTTGCTGCTCCATGTACGCCTTGGGCAACCTCCGCTATATTAACTCTGAAACTGTACCAACGACTCTGAAACTGTACCAACGACTCTGAAACTGTACCAACGACTCTGAAACTGTACCTACGATTCTAAAACTGTACCAACGATTCTGAAACTGTACCAACGATTCTGAAACTGTACCAACGATTCTGAAACTGTACCAACAACTCTGAAACTGTACCTGCGGGTCTAAATTTGTATATGCAAGTTTGAACAGTGTAACCGCAACAAACTCTATCAAATCACTTAATCAACTTTTATATGTTACCAACATCTAGAGTTAATTGATTGCTAACTTCGAAGTCTATTACTGGCTAAAGTCAAAAGTTCTTTGTTTGCAGCTTCTTAAACCTATGCAATTTTATTTGCTTTGGATATTTACGCATTGCATATTGCCCTACTATGCAAGCCTTCTTTAAGTTAACTTTAGCCAATTACTGTTCGTTTTGAAAATTGAGAAGCTTTATTATTCGTTCTCGTTAAAGCCTGCATTAAAGCTCTTTGTGCGGCTATTTATTTCTATAACAAGAAATGAATTTAAATTATTGCCTGTGTATTGCTTAGCAACAGCTGTGTCACGCGAACTGTTCCCTATTGAAGACGCAAATTGTTCACACCTCAGAGTCTTGACTAAGATCCTTCACAGAAGGTCTTGAAGAACATCAGAGAGAAAGCTCAGATAAGAAATCCTCATCATGTTGATGATTTATGAAGTGTTCTGTAGGAAGATTGAAAAGGAAGCCCTAGCAATTTTTGTAAAAAATTTATTAGCTCGTGTGTTTGAAGAGGCAATAAAGTCATCCAGAGTAAAGGAAAATTCATTAACTATTGAATTTTTAGTAGCTTTCTTCCTGTATAGAGACCAATAGTTGATGATGTTAAATAGATTGCTGATGTGTTCTTAACTCTTGGCCAGGACAAAATGTGTGTTTTTTTGGTTGAATATTTATTTACAGTTAAAATTAATGTAAAATCGCTATATGTAATTCATACACATTGGTTCTATTTATATTTTGCAGAAAATCGTAAATAAACATGGAAAACAATGCTTAAAAATTTGTTGGGTTTCGTTCCCTATATTCTATACTTAGAATTATTTTAGTTCAGCAGTTGATAGGTATGCACATCCTCCGTAGGGGCACTTACCGTACCCATCCTAGAAATGGGAGGATAGGGAGGTCGGTCATTGGACAAGAACCTTCCATCGATTGCGCCATAGTTTTTGTCGACCTGTAGTCGGCTGCAGCCTTACACGCCTCTGGGGCCAGTTAGTCTACCATATATCATCAAGACGAACCACTCGTGCCATACGGCTTTCCCAGTAAGGAAGGGGTGCGATCAAGGTGACTTTTCCTTTACCTAACAATCCCTGTGAGTATCATGACGATCCGTCCATAACTCTTTGAGATATCTTTGTAACAGACAAACAGCCAAATTCCGATAGAAAAAGAATTACCTACTTAGCGGAGGTAATAAGCGCATTCGTGAATTGCAGACTAGGGAATTAAAGTGTTGCGCTGTGCAGAATTCTTGTTACATGCCATTCTATCTGTTAAATATAATTGTCGCTTGGTAATTATGGTACCTGGGCCAATCGGTTTCATTACATTGCCATGTCTTCTATAGTGAATTGATATAAATGTTGTTGAGCATGCCTTATACCGTCTTCATGAATATGTTATTAAATTGGGAACAAACTTCAATACCAAAATGTTTGCGCCAATGTAGGCTAAGTATTAGTATTGCGTTGTGTACGGAACTATTCTTCTTCACCGTTGTTGAGGCTACGAGCATCTGTCGGTGCTGTTATTGGTTATCTTTCTCCAGGAATAAAGCTAATATTTACATTGGCCCTAGAAGCATAATATGGGTATTATTGCAGCCCTACCTTCTATAGTAATGAGATTGATATTTGCTTGAGCTTTGGGCTTTAATCTCACTTAATTTCCTTTTCTCCTCAAACTTCTTCGGTGAATGAAGCCATCAAAGCAATTTACTGAGCGATCCAATCAACAAAAGTCTTCCCCACTTTCTTTTACTCAAAATTTTACGCGTCAAAAGGATTTCCTCAAGCCGTATTAAAGACGCTACCTTAAACCCGGCGAATACCTTCACTCGCACTCCCCTGGAGGCGGGGACCGCCGCTGTGCATGGCTGAGCTTACCTGTAAGGTGTTACCTGTGTTGTGCTACTTGCAGTATAGGTTACTTGTTTTGTTTCCTGTAGAGTGTTACAAGCAGTGTGTGTGACCTGTATTGTGTTTCCTGTAGTATTTATTGCTTGTGTTCTGTTACCTGAAGTATATAAGCTCCCGGGACAAAAAGTTAGTCTCCTGTTACTAATAAGGTGTAGGACCTCCGCGAGCACTTAATAATAGCAGCAATTCTGGAAGGCATTGAGTTTACAAGATTTCTAATGTACACTTGATTCAATTTAAGCCACTCTTGCATCAATCGATTCCTTAAATTAGATAAAGTATGTGAAAGGTCTTTTCGGCGCATAATTTGCAGTTTAAGATGGTCCCATAAATTCTCGATGGGGTTCATGTTTGGAGACTTAGCCGGCCATTCTAAGTGCCTTACATAGCCAGAATGGTTTCATGCCAGTCCATGACCGATCTAGCCAGACGTGCAGAATACGGCAGTTATCATCCTGGAAGATTGGCAAAGTAGCAGTTCGATCCTCATGCAGGTACTGTGCAAATGGCACAACTCAATCAATAAGCCTTCCTAATTCAGTTTGATACTTATTTATTTGAAACGAAGAGCCCACTTACGAGTTATTAAACAGCCCCAGAATATGACAGACGCACCTCCTGCTTGTATCGCCCCTTGCACACGGGCTTCCTTAAAGGCTTCACGTGGTCTTCGGCTTACATATAGACAGTCTTCTTCCGTCCTCGACGGTCCAATGTGTGTATTTCCTGGGTCCATGTCAGACGAGCGGATATGTAGGCTGCTGTTAAAATTGGTCGCTTACGGGCTACACGACTCCATATGTTGTGTTCATTACATGGAGTACCTATTCTTCGAAGAGGCCGCTCAGAAAGAGCAGCAGAAGAGCCGTCATTGACTTACGCAACAATTCCATCCTTGATGCAAAGCAATTTCGGTCAACAAGCCGTGAAATGGGGCGGCAGCGGTCCCTATTAGTTAGCCTAGTATTCCATTTGCACCCAATTGTTTCCATTGTTTGAAGACTCGCAAAACATTTCGGCATGAAACACCAGCAAACTCCGCAACTTCCTTTACTCGATTTCCCTTAGATCGACCAAAAGAAATAACTCATATTTGCCGCTCCGTGACATCTTGTTTTCTTCCCATCGTTCTAGAGCAGATCAGGAACACGTCTATACCTGGGCAGATGTGAATGAAGACTGGAGCCTCCAGAGCGTTTTCACCAAAGCCAAACTTCTATGGGGTTAAAAATTCTGCTACTGTACGTGCTCGTGGAGTTCCTAAACCATATTATTAACAGGTGACGAATTTCTTATTACCTGCAGGTATATTACCTGCGTTGAGCTACCTGCAGTATCAAAGACCTCACTACTATGGCATGGTGTAATATTTGGCACTATAGATAACCGATGTTGTGTTGCCTGTATTGTTTTTCCTGCGGTTATATATTACTTGTGTTATCTGCATAAATGTTACCTGCAGGCCAGTCATAGATAAAGTCGTATCATTGGGGGCTATTGTCTTATTGGAAGGTGACTCTCAGCCAAAACCAAGACTTTGCGTCGATAATATTAGGGGCTTCTATAAAATCTTGACACATTGAAAGATTTCACAGTTCCGTTAATCGGAGTTAATTGTGCAGTGCCGTTTGAAGAGCGAGCAGCCGAGCACCCTAGAATATCGTAGATGCACTTCCATGCTATTGGAACCGTGGTCTTTGGTAGGAAAGCCTCACTTCACTGCTCCTGCGGCAAATCTTCTGGACATAATTTTAACAAAAGCTTGATATTTCTTGCGCTACTCCTCAACACTACGCGCATCTAGAAACTGTCATCTTTGTATAGTGAGTTTATGACGAAGTATAATCGAATAGCATCATAACACGATAACCATGCAAATAATTAGAGCGCTTTTAGCTTTAGCAATGATCTGACCTGCCTGAGTGGGATAAGTAGTAAAAGTAAGGTAAGTGTAGGTTGCAGGTTTGATTCCAGGCTAGGCAAAAAAGATTTAGTGGATGAAATGCCTGGGATAGCTACGTTTAGTATAAGTATGGACAGTTATTGGGTTTCCAATGATGCGTTTATCCAAAAACCTTTGGGAGATCTGTACTGTAATTGGGGTCTCGTATGGGCATCCCATTTGGGGCAGCATTCGGTTGTAAATTTAAGTGGGTAAATGATGGGGAAGTAAGAGGTCTACCCTCCAGAGGCCGGCCGGCATGGGCCGCACCAGCTAGGGCTCATTTGCTACGTGCGAGGGCATGTGTCGAGTGCTGAGTTGCATGCGTGGGATCCATCCAAAAATTTTGCAAAAAAGTACCTGGGACCCATATGAGCGTCCCACATGGGCCCCACTGGCCTGTAAGCGGGTAAATGTTAGAAAATAAGTAGGTCTACTCTCTAGGAACCAATATGGGCTCACAAATTGGGGCCCATCTGGGCTGTGAGTGGGCAAGTGTTGGATTTCCCATGGGATCCACTCAAAAAGCTTACAGAAACGTACCTGAGACTCGCATAGGATATGGGCATCATTGGGCTTACGACCTCAGCCCCACTTGGCGCCCATTACTGCTCTTGGGTTCATGTAAACTGCACGAAGCAGTTTTTGTTCAGTTCTCGTTGACAGTTTCTACTTCCTTCGACGTCCAGGTAACATTTCTGCTGAGCCAATTTGATGAAACTTATTACTTATAACCTCCGTCGCCGAGTTAGTCTATTTGTCTGTCTTTTTGTCTCCCACAAGATAACCCGAAATGTTATGGACGGATCTTTACGAAATTTAAATACACGGATTGTTATGGATGCTAGGAGTAACATTTTTTCATTTCACAACCCATGGATACTGATCAGTAGCCCATAATTTTTATGCTTTATTTAATGCGATAGCCATATTGTGAAAGAAAACAGATTCGGTGAATTTATTCACTCGCAATAAGATTATGTACTGTTCTCAAGATATCAGTATTTACTTAGTCAACGCACTGAAGGGGCGGATGCTTTCCCGGCAGCACACTCCCTTCAACGCCGATAGTCTTTTGTCCTGTATATTTACTTCACCGCATTCGAATGCGTTGCTGTGTCCGTGTTAACATAAAAAAGAGCCCTGCTTCTGGAGACGCCATTCGCTAAAATTTGAAACGATATAAGATACTGCACTATAGTCAAACAAGTAAAAGCAGTCCTCCAGGGGCGAGGCTGAATTGAACGCAGCAGTGCCAAATGTATTCTATTAACTAATGCATTTAAGTTTGTAATATAATGTAATTTAATGAATTGAGACAAGCTATACCACGCGCTTAAGTGAGATTTGGCAAAGTTGCTTTGCGTTCTTAGCCACGCCCAATCGGACTCCTTACTCTGGTTTGTCTATAGTGACACGGGTTGAGCCAGAGAGCACAACGGTAATCACTTTAGCGAAAGGTTTGGTAGACGTACAGTAGTGATTGCAAGGACGACACAAAATATTCGAACGCAGTGAAGTGAAAACCCAGGACAAAAGACTACCGTCTGCAGCGGACTTAAAAAACAAAGACTTCAGAGCAGAGATTCCCAACACTACCCGTTTTGTTAACCCGCGGTGTCTCCTGGTTGCGCAACTGGCCTTGTTAGATAAGTCATTCGCTACCAGGAAAGGAAGTAGGAAGTTGTGAAAAAAGAAATGAAAAGCGGTAGGTACATATGATACGGGTGAAATGATTCACATTTTAAGCTAAGTTTCAAGTCTCTAATTTTCTTCTATCTTTTTGTGAAGAGTGTGACACCAAAGGTAGGTACCTACCTAGTGAGCTACGTACAAGCGTATTATTACACTAGTGGCCCGTGCCGTCATTATAAATGACGGCAAAAAATTAACACTTCACCAAAACCCCCGCCGTATTTTGGGCTTCCTCATTTTTTCCCTATCTAATACTGAAGAAAAAGATTCCAAGGTACCCAACTTTTTTTTCGCCCTTTGAAATCTGAATTTTCTCCTATCTTATTAGTTCTATTTTTCCCCTATCTACATAATACTAAAGTAGAGTTTTCCATTTCAATAAAGTATCCGGTCCTAAGAAGATAGTTTCATGTTTTTTCACTTATGTATAAGCATGTAAGCATGCAAACAATTCAAGACTGTTGGAACAAGGTCTTCAGTAATTATTGAAATTTTTGAATAAAGGAAGGTACACAAATCACTGCGTAGCTATCTGTATTGACAACCAAATTCAGAAAATATATTTTATTGCAAATAGAAATTGTAGTATTTTTTGCTTGAAAAGGAAATTTTGGTTCATTAGCTAACTTTTTGTGCAATTTGCAAATTCTGTTTCAGCTGCTAATATATCTTTCTGCGTTTGTAGATGCAAAAAGAGGAATTTTCTTTCTCTAGTTAACTTTTCTTGTCTTGTGAGTGTAAAACTCTAAACTCTTTCTCTATCCGTATTCAAGAACAGTAGTACTAGTGCAAGAAAACGCAACGCGTGAAGTGTGATTACAGCAGTTTCATATTGAAAATTTGGCTTTGCATAAAACACGCTCACTTAAAACCATTTTGAAAGGAAAAACGAATGGCAGACGCTCCCTTTACACTCATTCAGCCCCCATTTTTCGGGAATTCCGCTAGCGCTCTCGGCTAAATAGGCTTAACAAGATGTTTACGCATCACCGGAATTTTTCCACGCTTTGAGGATTTCAAGCCTCGCTCGTAACGAGGCGAGTTTGGAAAGAAGGGCATCCGAGAGCGCCGTAATACACCTTCAAGTCCAAGATTTGCTCTCAAAGTTTCATAGATTTTATCGTGTGAAAGCCGAGCGAAGTTTGCATGAGCCGTCTATCGAGTTGAACTCATTAAGCTTCGGAAAAACCGACGCCTTTGATAGCCGACTTTGCTTTAGTGCTACCGAGATTGTAGCTATCGGAATGTAGAGAGGTTCAATGGGCGGAAGAATAGTAATTTAATGGATTCCCTGGATTTCGGTTACTGATTCAGGGGAAATATCGTACGCAAGTGCTAAGATGGTCCCGTGTAAACGGTACACGGGCAGGCACATGTTTATCTCTCTTTTGCGGCATTATAGCAAGGACAAGGATATCCTTGCAGGCCTTTAAGCGGGTCATCAGGTAACCGTCTTTAAACGGAAAGCTTATTAATATTGTTACTGTTATTTAGAATTGCACGCTCGGGCGTTGAGGAAATACTGATTAGCGTGACCGCAGTGGTGTACTTGGAAATAACAGAATTTCTCCAGTAAAATGCGCGTAGATACTGCACTTATTAAATCAGCTGCTCGACGTGGGTTCTGGATTGTTGTACATATTCATTATATCGCTTCTGCTGACATGATGGGACAGTGGCACACTAGGGCTTGAGCTCTGTCCAATTTTCAAATTCTACTTGAACGGCTCTTGTAACAGGTGCGGTAATCGCGTTAATTTATTAAAAAAAAGAATGAAGTAACTTTTGTGGGAATGCTGCACTTGTACGTACTTTCTATAAAGCATGCTATCCTTTGATAAGAGATACTTCCATTCAATAACGCTTGATTTAGCGGTATACGTACTCGCGCTCTCCAGCTCTACTCGTACTTGCGAGCACTGCTGCACACACTCGCAGTTTTTCCCTCGGCAAAAACGGCGTCCATTACACGATGAGCTTCAAAACACAAAAAACTCTGCTCAGGCAATGAATAGCCACTCGCATTAAAAAAAAAAAAAACTCTACGACCGAAGCATGGATTGCTTTTCAGCCCTAGAAAAGCCGTCTTAGAAATGGAGGCTAAAAAGTTTTCCGTTTTGACATCGAGTTGTGCAGTGCCTTCATCACATCGCAACTCGTCTGATGACTGCAGAACACAACTTCTCTTACACAAAGACCAGCTTTCTGAGCAGGAAGGAACCGCGTTACTGAAGGATTTAGGCTCATGAAGAACGCATGACAGCGTCCAACAGGAAGAAAACGAATCTACAGGTCACGCGTTAAGTACTTCAACCACGTTCTTCGTCGCTGGTGCGAAAAAAAAAGTTCTAGGCATTGTACAATAGAAATAAACTTGGCTGAATCCTCAGTGAGATAGATTTATTTCGAAGGAGGATTCTATTAGAGTGGTGCGATTCGTCACCAGTTATTATTTGAAAATAGATTTCGAAAGCGAAGTCTTGTCTGGAGCGTAAACTCATTGGTGTATTTATGGTACAGTATAATGGGGTAACTGAATTTACGTTTTCCTTTATTCTGATATTTGTGTCTTCTGTCGATATAAGATTGTTATTCCATGAAGTCTTTTGTGGCCTATCATGCTTATTCATCGACAGTAATAAGTCAACTCTTCATATTCGTAAATTTGTTGTGGTCACATGCTAATTTGTTGTATATGTGGTCAGTAAAGCTGTGAAATCAGAGACTTCTTGAAATTCCCAAAAATTTCAGTGATTTCGGGTGGTACTTGTTCAAAACTGAGTCTAGGATTTCACGAAGTTTACTAAGTATTTAGAAACTTCACTATATATCAAGGAAAACAATGATGCGGTATTTCTTTGAATGATTGAACCACAAATGAAGGACTGAAAAAGGCAATAGTAGATCAATTTCTGAAAACATACTTGAAAAGAGAAAATATCTTTTGTATAATTTATAAACAGTTTATCTCTACCTGTGATTTGCCACTTTAAAGTGTAATTGGTCAGATGATTCAGTATGCCCGAGTGCGTTGAACTTGCAGTAGGTGCGTAGACGAGGATTGATTCTACTGAATATTGTAATCAGCTAAGAGAGCAAATTGCCTTCTTAACGTTTGTTGTAGACCATTTTTAAACGTCTTCAGTTTTTTACAATAAAACTTGATATGAATTGGAGTTCATTTTAAAAATGGTGATGGAGCAATAAGAATTAAGGTGTCGTCCGTTGATACAGTTAAGTTGAGGTAAAAATGTTAGTCTACCAGATTTGACTCCAAAGCTTCAGACAGGAGTGTTGGTTTCGTCACTGTCAGTCGTGTTACAGGTGTTCACTTCTAATACCGTCGTAAACTTTATTTATGAGACTAGGATATAGTCGCGTTCTTGGCCCCTTACTGTTCGTTGTGTACACTACCTACCGACACGTTCTCTTCCTTGGAGAACACCATACGGTAATCAACTTTACTGTCAATACCACTCTGAGAGTGATTGTCCGCATAGCTGGTATGCGTGAGGCGGTGCGTCCAGTGATTGAGCAATGCACGGTACAACCTATTCAGCCTGGAGTATGAAATTGAATGCAGATAAAATTATCCTGCTGTGTGTGTTCGGTGATAAGGAAGTAATCTGTAGATGTTTCTATGCTCGTTGCAGCTTCCGCTTGCGAGGATGTTCCTCTGCCTGGGCTACAGTTGCTGTCAGTTCTCCTCGTTTTCTGGATCGACTTGGAGGCTGGGCCAGCCGGCTATGTGTATGGAATTGTCTGGTGAACTTGTCTCAGTAAGGTAAAGTTACTCTACAAGGTATTCAGTAATGAGGGACATTAGGTACATTCCTCTGTTCCTGCCCCCAATAACTTTGGGAGATCCCGCTTTGAGGAGTTTTAATGAAACTCGGAAAGGTAAACGATTTTTTATAAATTGAAGCACGCTGGTCTGGTAGTGTTTTGACATCAAAAGAAGAGCGAAAAAATTCACTGTTCTCCACGATAAGCCCTTTAATTTCTATTTTGACTGAGACACTCCAATTTCCTGGATCCGAGCTCCCATTAATTTAACAATTTTGACCATGAGAATAAACTGAAATTATAGACGGCCATTAGCCAGACCACCTGATAGAGCGTTCACGAAGTCAACATTCGCCGTCAGTTGAAGTTTGCGACTCCATTATTACTCTCAGTACCGTAATCGTTCACCGTCACTCCTAGGTGCACGGTCTTGCACCAATTTCCTCCATGCATGCAGACTGGGACTCCTATCGTGCCGAAACAGAGGAGGCCCTGGCTAATTTCCGAATCTTTCTTTTGCCTCTGCCGGTGACCCAACCTTCCGTTGAACACTCCTACAAAGAGGTAAACACCACATCCCGACAAGGAACGTGAAGGACTTTTCTCTCACCTACCCAATGTTGTCCCCGCACCGGCCTGTCAAAGATACGAGGCCACGGCGTCCAACGCTCGCCGACCCTTGCCGACCCCTCCATTACTGACCTAAAACCAAAAATCTGCAGTCTCTCTTCTGAGGCCGCCTCAAGGGCTTGGGTGGAGATTGTGGAGCTCTGTGACTATTGCACTTACTCCTCGCGTTTCTGATCTCAGCTCAGATTTCTCTCTGGTCTCCTCGCCTTTCTGATCTCAGCTCAGGTTTCTCTCTGGTAAGCGCACCCGGATGAACTCCTAATATTCCATCACATTTGCTAGCAAGTGGGCGACCTTGGACCGGGAGGTGTCCCGCCCTTTCTGTTGTCACTTCAATTCTCACCTCTTTAAGCTTTTCGCACATTGATTCAGATTAATTCAGAACCGAACCGCTGTCGGAGCTTCTGAAGCCTCAGATTGGAACAGAAACGAAGTTCAACCCGCACGCTGACTTAGAAGTCACCAGAACGAAACCGATATCGCCAATCCAAGGAGCTTCATTGATTAAAAGAAACTCCTTGTGCCAATCTTCAGTAGAATTGGCAGAAGAAAGTCGTGCTTTGTGCTACATCAAAACCATAGAAAACTAGAATGCCTCGCGGCGTAAGACCTTCACTCGCGGTGGGAGCAAATTTCACATCCGTCATTTTTGATGGGCTGCTAATCCTATTTTTATGGCATGGGTCACAGCCCACCTGACTCCCTGCAGAGAATTATGAACACACACTGACCTCCCAACACCTTGGCAACCCCGTCTAACACCACACATCAGCCGTTCTGCACATGCGCAGTCTCTCAGACGCTTCAGAACCTTCAAGGAAAATATCTTTCCAAGAATTCTGAGGCAGTTCGGTTCTGATCTGAGGCAGTATACGTGGTCAGGTTCAAATGCTTGTTTTCGATTTCTTTCAGACATTTTGTTTCTGATCTGACACGTCGTTTCTGAGACAGTGTGCGACAAGCTTTAATGTCCAAAGCTGTTCCTCGCCCAGATTACGTCATCTCAGCAACCGCCGATTCCCATTGGACGACTCACTTTCCATTTCTATGGAGGAGTCTATGGGCGTTGCTCCGGGATGGCAACTCTATCGCCGCCGGTCCGGATGGTTTTACCATCCTCTACCTTTGTCACGTGGACCTGAAGAACTTAGATTTTCTACGCAAGTTCCTCACTCAGCTCTAGCGGGAATCTAACATCACTGCCATATGGTCCCTCACTGTCATTATTGTGTTATCGAAATCTGGCCAGCTTACTGATGATGGCGATTCCTATCGCCCCTTCTCCTTCCTCTTTACCTTGACTAAGCTGCTTGAAAGGCATCTGTTTCCCCAACAGTCCATGGCCCTGCCAACTGCAGCCCATCAGTGTGGCTTTAGGCTGGGTAAATCCACAACCCCAGCCTTGTTGTCTTTAACGCAGACCATTGCGTCCGGTTTCAACCAGCGCAAAACCGCCCAGCCCGACCGTGACTTTGGCCGTGGATTTTGCTAAGACCTTTGACACGGTCAATCATAATCTACCCAACCTAGTTCACTCTTCTGCCCTCAGCATTAACGCAGTACGCTGCTTGTTCGCCCTCAGTGTTAGAGCTGCCTGCTGCCGTTACGGCAATATCCACTTCCGCTGCAGCTACACTGTGGCGTTTCTCAGGGCTCGGTGATCTCGTCTCTCCTCTTAAGTTAATTTATTTCCTCATTCCTTACTGGCGCAGCCCTTATCACTTTCTATGCTAGGGATTTCACCATCGCCGAGCAATCACCTTGCTCTCATCCCGTACTGATGTCACTACTTGAGATGAGGAACGCAACGTCGCCATTTCCCTGGCCAAAATTAAGCCCGTCTTATTCACCGCGGATAAACACCGATCTTCTGTAGACCCAGAAGTCGCTATGTGGGGATCCTGTTTCTCCTCAGAGAGATCCCAAGGTTTTGGGAGCTCATTGGGATCCCACTTCACAAATTTCGCGCATGCAAGGGAAACTTATAACCGTGTCTCTCTTGTCACGCAGTGGAATAGTCTGTTGCACTTCCGTTCTCGTAGAACTCGCCACTGACAGTTCACATCTTGCCCCATTTTCTTGTGGACCTTCTCAGTGTCTCCATAATTTTCTCTTCTTTACCTTCCTTTGAATATCTCCCTGCTCTTTTTCGATCTGCTCTGGAGCCTCCGCCAAGCGAGGATCGCAGTTAGGCGTAACAACACAGGCGGGCGGCTTCTCTATCAGAAAATATGAAATAAAATAGATTATTTTGAGCGAAATAAAAGATTAATATCGCCAACAGTGTGAATTTATATTCAAAATTAAATTACTACCAAAAACCCTTTAAAAGATGTGCCCGCAGGTACAGAGTAGAATGAAACTATGCTATAAATTATGTTCTGAAAGTACAGTTATAAAATGTACTTCATTGCTAATTATTCAGTTTGTACTCGTACTTTAGACTTTGTCTTTCTTGCTCACATCTACACCTAACTAACGTCACTCTTTGGCCTGTGACTCATCCTGCGCCGAATAATGTAATTTTACGAATTCGCTAATACTACATACATCGATCTTTAGTACGATTGTAAAGAGTCACGTTCTCCATTTCAGTGATTTAGCGATTTTCTTACGAAAGCCACTTCCTCCCTTTCAGTAAATTACCGATTTTCTTCCACATTTTAGTAATTTCGTGGAATTTCCTACTAGAAGTCACAGTACCAAATCCCTGGAATATTCAAGAATTCCATGAAATCTTTGATTTTACATTTTACTGTAACTTGAGCATAACCGCTATTTAGGCTAGAGTATTTTATTTGTCCGCTTATTCTATCCTTTGTAGTGGCATGACCGCTGTGTAGTGAAGTAGTGGTGTGTCGCTGCTATTATTGCTCATGTGAACAAAGTTGGAACAACTCGTAAGCACAGGCAAGCAATGTCTTAGATTTCTAGGCCACAGCATTCTAGTCCAATAAAGTGGGACTTTGTGGGCGCTGGCTTAGAGGTCCGATATGCTTTTCTTGTATTTTGTACGCCGTATCCAGTCCACAGAGGGGATTTGGTGGATATCAGGCTGGCAGGTCCCAATGTGTTTTCAATGTTGGTTCTAGCTTCCCTAGCACTAGCTAACTAGTACTTCGGGACACATTTTCTACTGCGCCCGCTGTGCTTTTTCTTTTGTCTTTGTCGTCTTGTTTTCCGCCTTCTCAACGCATGCGCTATGTACGCAAGTGTTCCTCGTTCAGAGTGTTTTTTTTTACCCTTCCTCTCTTTGGATTATCGTAACTGTGGATAAGGATATTAAACCCTCAATCTAACCTCAGCAATACTCTTCAAAGGCATGTAAAGAGCTGATGGGACGGTGTTGGAGTCCACGGTCTTCGTGTGTCGTTCATTCAAACTGTGCGAATGGCTTCCAAACTTGTTTTTCGGCTCTTAAAAGCGAGCTGATCCGTTTTCTTTGCTACCTAATCTGATAAGCTAAGGGAGAGGTTTTGCTTTGCCAGTAGTGAGGAGCTTTCTGAGGGCCAGCTTTGAAACATTTTAATGCCTCACTTCCAGCAGCTAAATTGCATCTCTAAAAGATGTTAGAGCAGAAGCTGCCAATTTGAGCTACTCGAAAATCAGTCTCTATTTTTTTAACCTATTCGCTCGTAATTCGAACTAGTTATTGAGATCACGATCGCACGAATTGGGAATTTCAACTGTGCATGATAATATTTAGTAGACCGCAGGATGCAGGTTCTCTCGTCACCTTAGTGAATTACTGTAGGTGTTGATCCACAGTTTACATTCATCGTTTGGGGAAGCTAAAATTTTATGCCTAAGCGTTTGCTACAAGCTTGTAACTTGTTATTAAGTTCCATTACACACTTTCAGCGCAATCATTTTGGACTTTACAGATATTTCACTAAACACTTTCTACTAACCTACAATTTAATTTTCGATTTTGTTCTACACTTTCTCCTTGCAATCATTTTCAATCTAACGAATTTTCCGATTAACGTCCTCTACGATGGTTTACTGCTTAATATCAGATTCTACTGCCGACCTTACCATAAGTTGTATTTTATATAGTAACTAGTGAAACTCGCCGTCAAATATCACGCCAAACATTGTACGTGATACTTCTCCAGTGATCATAGCCTTGTTACTAATCTGCTTATGTAGAATGCACTGCAACTGTCAAGTAAAAGGGACATAAGAGATTAACATTCTAGGCCTAAATTCTGCCGAACAACGCAAACTTTTCCTTTTGTGATAGCACGCTGAGAGGCAATATTTATCAGCCCGCCGGCGGGTATGTTTCTCTTAATATGATTTGAACTTGGTATCAAAGTTCCTACATAGAAGACATCATATAAGTTTTTTTGTGCAAGCGAAAAGCTGTTTTGTTGAAGAAAGAAACCAAATTGAAAACAAAGTATTTAGGGCCAAGAAATCCTCGTATTCTTCGCTCTCCTGCTGTTCGATGAAGAAAGTCTTACCACTAGACCACCCATGAGTGTAAAATGACTGCGATAGTTTTGTAATGAAGATTTGTATCGTTTTTGCTTAAGGTACGGGATTTGCTGGAAAATATACCTCATACATGTGGGCTTGATCTTCCATTAATGAACAAAAGTTGCGCTGCCATGAGTTTGCGTCACCAAAATTTCCTTCCTGCGAGTAAAAGTGAGAATATTAATATTGAAATCCTCGAAAGTCAAACAGCACTAAGAAAGTATAGTTCATTCAAAAGAATTCACTGGAAATTTTCTATGATTGCTTTATTATGGATACTAGGAGTTAAACCGTGAGGATCGAAATTTGGCTGTAATTAAAATAGAAAAAGTTTTCGCTTCTGCTCATCGTTTAGTTTCTGCTGCCATGAAAAGATTCAGCGAAAAATAGGCTAAGCGAAATGGATTATCCACGACAAGAACCGAAAACTCCATTCAAGATTGAGCCTCAGGTCTACTACGCTCAAAACTAGATGTTAATAGTACCTAATTAAACTAGATGTCAATAGTACCTAACTAAACTAGATGTCAATAGTACCTAACTACTTTTAGAAGTGAAGCGAGCTTCAGATTATACAGCAGCTACCACCTCTCGGTGGTGAAGTGACAACGGTTTGGCATCGCATCAACGGAGGCCCGGGTTCGATTCCCCGGACGGCACGCTACGGATTTATACTGCGCGGAGCACTCCAGCACCGAGAGGCCAGGCGATGCACGATGAGGGATCCGAAATTGACTCTCAGCACGGACTGCTTCTCCTGCTCTTCACACTACTGAATCTTCAAAATTCTAGAATTAAGGCAAAAAGAAAACCTCGATAGGTGTATCCATTGTACCCTGTATACGAGATAATAAATGATGTTTGTTTGTTATCTAAATATTTCCCATCGCGAAGGAGAGGCGGACCAAGCAAGCGAGGGAGCAACCAACAAATAAACTGGGAATTTTTATTTAGTGGATTTGCTCCTTTGATCATGTACTCGATTTGAGCTTGAGCGCGGAAGTCAGAGGAGCTAAAATATGGATGTGAGAAAACTCAGAAGAGAGTATGCAAATCACAATGCATAAGGACTAGGAAAATCTCTATGTACGTATTTTCATTGATATGATTTCAATGTGAGCATACAATATTACCACGCGGTTGTCATCAACTATTACCTGGTCTATTTTTAACGTATCAGTTTTTAATGAAACTTGACAAGATGGTCACACTCTCCTACTTGGCCAATAATTTTCACCTATCTGTATACAAAAGCGTGGCAGAAAATGGACAGTTAAATAAATGAATAAACTGATATAAATTGCCATCTATCTTTATTATATAATAGATTTTCGATAAACATCAGCTGCCAGTTTACAGCTTAATTACATGTTCTATTGCGCAATTTTATCTCGCAATAGCGGAATATTGCTGCCCATCGGAGCGCATAAAATCACGGCATTCACCGGATGAACCTCAAGTGAATGACGTCCGTATTTTAATTTGAGATATTCCACTCAAAGAGAGCTCTCCATGGACGCTGAATGACGAACAAAAGAAGTCAGCCGTCACTGCCGTTTTGCGACGGTATATTGCAGCAGTCGGTCGCGACTTGTTTGCAAAAGTTTTTGGAAATACTTGTTCCCGTTCTTTTTTAATTTCTCATTCGAAGTCCCCGTCATTTTGGGCAAATTTTATTGCGCGGCATTTTTATGGGAAACTGATGGAAAATTTGTTGGTGCTGCGTAACCGAACTGGATATTCAGGTGGAATCTGATATGAAATTTATATGAACTTTCCCAACCGAAAATTTAAACTTAACTGACTTATTTTGGCACAATGTTGTTGAACAGAGTAATAGACTGTGGTAAATCAACATGGGTATGGTGTTTTGAATGCAGAATTAAAACCTTCACCGGATATGCAAGAAAAATCCACAGTACTTTCGTTGCCTGACTTGAATATTTACTAGAGGCTGCTATGAGTTCTCCTTTGGTTAGGGATCCAATCTGGAAATTTGACAGAATCCGATATAAAATATCAGGGTATTTGTCTATTGGCTGTTTTAGCAGAATTTATTGTGAAAATAGATTGTGTTTTGTTAAGAACTTTGATATGTAAATAGGTTCGGACCACCTGTGATAATACCGCTCTATTTACTCATGTTGCCCTCCAGAGGGGCTCCATATAGATTATCTTCACTTTAATTTGGCATTCGACATATATTTGGATACCGGTATATAATGTAGCCTACCTGAAGTTCCGGTATTATTAACATGCGTATTTATTATTCAAATTTCCGCACCTATATTGTATCTTATTGAAGCTATCCCAGCCTAGCCTAACAAATTCTAAACTCATTCATTCATGAATTAACCTACCTGGCTCGGAGCAAGGACACGATTTGAAATGTTATACATAGACCGCACTTTGAGAGAAAGGTTTAACTAACCTAACTTTTTTCTAACTTAACTCAACCCATACTCTCAAGTACACCGCATACTATACCAGGATTAATTTTTCTATTGTGCCTACTGTGTTTCCTTCTATTTTCTACTTTTACTGATAACCTTTGTTCCGTTGTTCTTCGTTTTTCCCGACTTTTTTAAAGCATGTGCGTTCATTCAGCGTAGAAACACTCCGTGCATGGATGCAACATTTTCCTTGACATACTCTTATTTCCTACGGATGGTTCGTCCGCATACGATAATATAAAAATTCGGGTCGGCTCTAACAGGCCGTAAGTAACTACAGACTCCATCTACTTACAACTGTACATCGTAATTCGGTTTAATTAATATAACGTGGTGGTTGTTCATCATAATCCAGCATTTGAACAAGTCTGTCCAGTATTATATTGTTTCATGACAGCTCTAAAATAGCATTACTGGATTTATTTACTTTTCCCATAAATAAAAAATGCTTATGATGGAAAACTGGATTCTGATAACCGAGTTCTACATTCCCGAGATCTGAGGTATTGAACGCGTACGTACATTATATAACATCTGATTCCGCTTTTCAAGGGCACTAGTTTTATTTGCTCCTGCGGATGCTATGAATTTCATTCGTATGATTTGAGTTTTATCCTTGATTTCTTGCATTTTCATATTTGCATGTCAGGCATAACGTAGCATATTAAAAAAAATGTTCCCAGTAAAACGAACACCTTATGTAAATTAACTGTTCTCATACGCAATTCAGCCCTATGTAAAAAGGCTCTGGCGCTTTTTATTTTGCCTACGTAAAATACCAAGGAAATAGAACATTTACTGCCGTTGTATTAACAGTGCTATATTTTTACGATGCTCTTGAAGTCAGATATTTGCTAGTATGTTATCGTTAGTGAACTTTACCGAAGAATGCCCCACTGATGGCAAAAATAGCTCTGGTCTACAAAATAACCTCCTTTTCTCTCTCTCCGAGAGGGCTTAAGAGGTGCTAGTAATTCTGCATTGAGCGCTGAATTTAGACCTGCAACTGAAACTTTTCTAGTACATCAGGTTTTTTAGGTATTTAAACTTGTCTTTAGAACTAGCAGTAGGTATATTTAGGACACGTCTACAAATGATCCCAGGGCCCGTTGTGCACAAAGAACACTGATCAGATGCAAGAAACGGCTCGTAATTGCTTCACAATGAGTCGAGATAGACCAAAACTGACTTCAGAGTTGGACTCACAAAGTAATGCTTACGACAATACGGCTGGCAGCAATTCAGCCAGAAATTGCTTGTTGAATGGTGCGCTTCAAAAAAAGTGTCAGCTTGCGTTCAATGCAACTAAGCATGGCCGTGCAACGTCTCTGTTTCCTGATCGCACTTGAATACAAGTGTTCATGTGCATTAAAGGAGGACTCGAACGATATTCATTTGCCCCCATACCGTACCTTTCTACACAGCCTCTGATTACGTTGTTGTGTTCGCTTAAACAGCAAAAACGTGCACAACTTGCTGAGTTCTAATTCACTGCAATGTTGTGATATTCGAAACTTACTAGTGACACTTGATAAGGAAACTGACGACAGAGTTAGAAAATAGTCTGACAGTAGCCCATCATACTGACATGAACACAACGAAGCATTCGGATGTCCATGGTAGCCTTGCTAGCTGAAGTCACATACCAGAGGAGCTAGGTTCGATGCCAAGCCAGCCACGTGAGCGCTTTGTGACGCTGGCTGCACTGACTCAGCAGAATAGGTATGCACAGCTGCCGTGGGGGCACTCATCTTCCTCAGAGATGAGGAGGGTATTGCACCATAGTTGCTAATGACCCTTGATCGGCTGCAGCTGTACTTACTCCTCTGGGACCAGTTTGCCGATATCTGCAGCACAAACCAATGCCTATGGGTTTCCCAGTAGAGTGCAGTCTAGTTGTCTTAACCTTTACCTTCAATAGTAGCTACATGTGGGAGTGGTAACGAAAACGCTATTCTGTGAACCCCGAAGAAAACGGTAATTTTTTTTCGCAAAAATAGCACTGCTTTAAAAACTATTTGTACGGCAAAGGATTTACGTATCAAGTACTGAATTTATTAGGCACATTTTTCGGCGAGCCAGGAATCTTAGGAATTAAACTTGCATAAAGTATTTAAAAATTTGTCTGATAATTAAGTTGAAAATTGTGCTTGATTTTTTGAAAAGTCACAACTGAGAATGGCAATAGGGTAGCATGTCTAGTACCCGTCCACCATGCTAGTAGCTTTCCACTTGGCGCTAAAAACTTCCTGTCGGAAAACTAGCTGCGCTAGAAAGCCGTACATAGGCTTAAACTGTAGGCTAAGTAGTGCCGCACCATCCCTGAATATGACAGGCAAAAAAAAAAAAAAAATGTTGGTTTACACATTTTTTTTTCACTAAAAACATGGAAAAATGTGGAAACCACCATTTTCTCATTTTTTTGCCCGTCATTTTTAGGGATGGTGCGTCACTACTTAGCCGACAGTGTAAGCCTATGAACGGCTTTCTAGCACTCCTACTTATCACACTGGAAGTTTTTTAGTGCCAAGTGGACAGCTACTAGCATGGTGGACGGATACCAGACATGTTACTAGAAGCATATTCGCTATGTTTCATTTTGATAATAAGCACTGTAATTTTTTCTTGAAACTAGATCATCAAAGGGGTATGTGTACCATATAGCAATGAATGGCGTTGATGAGATATGAAAAACTTACGTTTTTTAAAGTAAATATAGTTCTACTGTAGTTTTTAAATGGTAGAAATTATAACGTATGACGTAGAATATCCGTAGAATTAGGTAGAGCTAATAATGATAAGCTTTAAGTGTCAACTGTTGCTATGTACACCTCAGCAACTGCAATGTACATCAGCAATTCATAACAAATATCACACACTAAAGGCATTGAGATTACTAGTAACATATCCCCAATTGGGGCTCAAGGCAGGTAATGAGATAATGGTTAAATATCTGATGAGAAACTCGACACCCCTTCCGCCAAGTTCGCTTTTCTCTAAGGCTTGGGCTACTCCTCTCTGCCGCACTCTTCTCATCAGTTCATTTATTCTGTCAAGCAGTTACCGGATTACTTAGCGATACTTACCCTCCGGAGAACGTGTTTTCTCGTTAGTGTGTTTGTTTGGTAACTTGGGGCATAAGTTATTTTGGATGGAGGGAGTGCTGCGGGTGGAATCGTGCGCACCTATATAGTTTCGTAGAGGATATAACTACCAGAGCTAGGCGCGTGCTTCGTTTGGGGTCGTTGCGTCAGTGACACTCAGTGTCGGTCCGTCACTGCCGGAGATGGTGTTGCGTCAGCGTCAGTCTGTCGTTTTTCTTCCGAAAAAAGTTGCGTCATTTCGTTTGCGTCACTGCGCCGTTGCGTCACTGGTGGATACTGTTATTTTAAGTAATCAACTTAATATAGATTAAAAATTATATGAATAAATGAGAAAAATAACATGGGCTAGACATTTTACCAATCAATTAGTTACCTCCGCCAAGGAGATTATGTTTTCGTCGAGTTTATCTTTGTTTGTCACCAACATATTTAGAAAGTTATGGAAGGATCTTCACAAAATATACACGGATCATTGTTATACCGACGCCACACGCTAGTCACAAGAACGATTATCGTCATCTTTTCGTACGAACGTTATGTTGAACTCTTGTAAACACAGCTTTGAGATTGATAAGAAATGGTGTAAAAATGTTTACCGTCAAGTTCAGTTTGCTGCGCAAGTGCCGTTAGTTAACTTTCGGACATATTATACATAGAGGGATTTATAACTAAAAATTCTTTGCAAGTGTGTGCTATTTCGTTCTTTTGACTAGCGTGTGGCATCGGCATAAGGCATCTGACGAGTAACACATGATTAACTTTAGGTGAAGATCCGTTCAACTGTTTGTTTGCTTGTCCTTCTTTCTTATGTTCTATCTTAACTCGAAAAGTTAGGGACGAATTTCTATGAAATTTACACAATGAGCAAATTTAATGACAAATTTTTTGTGACGATCTTCTATGTTTGTTCGTTTGTCTCTGTTTTGATTTATTGTTAGTTAGCAAAATGGCTCAAGAAGTTAACCGTTAACAGAAATTGTTGGTAATGGTAAAAGACATAAATGATCAAACTTGATGATGATTGGCTGGTCTGCTTGTAGTAGTAGTAGTACAAACTTCACTAGTGCATCAGGAACACAATATCTATATCGTGCCGAACCATTCCTGTGGCGCAATTTGTGCATCTCCAACTCCCGGGCACGGCAGAACGCTTTCGCTCAGCTACGCCTCACAGGAGCAGGAAACGAAATACAAGAATATAGAAGGTAGAAATCTAGTGGAAATAGGTCGGCCGCCTCGATCAGCGGCCCACTTCCCGAAGCAGATGGGAAAGTATTAAGAACCTATCTAACTTTACAAAACTAACCTCGTCAGCAGAAACTGCGGCAAGCTGCAACATCTTCTGCGGAAAAGGCACAAGGGACCCTTGAGGGCGTGAGGCCCAAATATATTTTGGCAGGGAAAGGGACCGCCAGAATATACCCCTGAGGGCTTGGTCTTCTTGTGTGTTGACTAATGTTTGTCAGTATCATAACTCAAAAAGTTATGAACATATCTTCAAGAATATTACAGACGCTGTTACCAGTTTCAAAAGGCACAAATGACAGGTTTTGCAACGGACAAAAAAGGAAATTATAGTTACAGAGTTTATTAATTAGAATTTATCATTTATGCTGCCTAACTTGGCGGAATTATGCGCTAGAACTCTAGTTATTTTTAGTTTAGTTGATTGATTATATTATTGTTGCTGCATCATAATCACATAAGCTATCACAGGCGTACCTACAAACTGCAGCACATAAACATAATATTAGACACGTAAAAACTAATAAGTAAACCTAGAAATTTGACAATAGGTTTTTGTAAGTTTGACCAATGAACTGTGTGGACTGGCCTTAGTTACGGAAATATATATATTTTATAAATGTTCACGATTATCTCCTCACTCGAACCCAGACCATTTGAATAATAGACCATGATGCACTGAACACGAATTTAGCATTCTCAAATGAAATAGATTTTCTTCGAACATTTTTCAAGAATTACGGCTGTCCACACCCTCATGAGATTGCTACTGCAAAATATTTCTGAAAAAACTATTTGATCCTCCTATTACTAGCCTACTGTTTATAAATTAAACTTTTCCACTTCCTTCTATGCTGCCGCAAAACCACCGTCGAAACAGTCGACTCTCTGANAAAACTTACCTCTCCAAAGCCTACAGCATATAATCTTCAGGCTCTCCAACAAAAACACATATGCCATAGGATCATATTTTAAATTCAAAGGTAAACCTCCAACACCTCTTCTGTCCAGTATTGCATATAAATTTCAACGCAGGAGCAACGGCACTTGGTATGTTGGCAGCACTGGACAGCATTGCAAAGCCCAAAATTTAGATATATCCAGCAAAACAGGCTTACCAATTGTAAAACCCTACGTATTCTGCTCCCCGTCTTCATGCTGAATAAAACACTCTTTCGCTTACAGTAGCAGGAGAGACTTCTCCATCATAGACTTTTCCAACCCAGTAGAACTCACGAATTTAAAACTTGTCTACTGTATAAGCATAAAACAAAACTTATAATCCATATCTAGCACTAAGAATGACCGTCGTGTGTTTATATACTTATATATATATATATTGATATGTTCGGTGTCACGCTCTCAAGCATATAGGAAAAATTCATTCTTTTACAACATTCAAGTTCCCCCTATGCACATACGTATATACAGCATCTCTAAGCACTCCGTTGCATCGTCGTTGGTACTCATTTCTGAGGTTTCCTTCATCCAATATTTTTTTTTTCGTATTCGCTCTTAACGAAATAGATAGGCGAAAAATAGGCCAGGATGCAGATTTCGTAATCAGCGATGACGAGGTTGTAGAAGGTTAAAGTGAAATCCTTACCCCTTTATTATCTGATGCGT
>LQNS02277219.1:7580361-7598247 GCA_001587735.2 Parhyale hawaiensis | reverse complement strand
AGTAATAACAGCTTGTGCAATTTTCTTGAAGATCCGTTCATAACTTTTTGAGTTATACTGCTAACAAACGTTAAGACAAGTATGAGTCAAACACAAACGAACAAACCGATCTGCACCAAAATTTAATCATTTATATCTTTTAACATTACTAATTACCCCTATAAATTTCATAAAGATCCATTCATTTTTTTTAGTTATTGTGCTAACAAGCATAAAAATAAAAACAGTGACGAACGAACGAACAAACGGATCATTACTAAAATTTACTCATTTGCTCTTTGTTATATACCTAACAACTCATGCTTATTTCATAAAAATCCATCCATAACTTTTTAAGTTATGGCATTGAGAAAAATGAGGCAGACAAGCAAACAAACAAAGGGATGGACAAATCTTCACGAAAAGTTAATCATCTGTTCCTTCTAATATACCTAACAATCTCTGTAAATTTCATCCAAATCGGATTAGAACTTTTTGAGTTATCTTTGTGACACACAGACAGACAGACAAACACGCAGACAGACAAACAAACACAACGAAAACATAACCTCCTTGGCGGAGGTACTTGTTAGAAAAACCCAAGGAGCTTTTGTAGAGTCTATAGAAGCTCCTTGGAAAAACCTTACAGTTTGCATCCGTTGATGATCACCGCCGTATCACAGATACCTATGTTAGCTTCATAATGCTGCCTGATTCATATGACTGAAGATTTTGCCGATTTTCTTTCAAGTTATTTGACCAATGACAGCTGCTGAGCCTTAATTAAAACTATTCGCTCCGAGAATAGAATAGTAATCTAAACAAGGGCACTTTATATTTGATTCAGGCACACAAACTTTGCTAGTACCGGAGTTGGGCAGAGGGTGTGCGTTGGATTGCGTCATTTATCTCTAACGTGCAATTTTCTAATTCCCAAATAAGTCTAAGACTGACAGGGTGCGCTATGAAGTGCGATAGATATCAAATTTTCGGAACACTTATTCGTTACTCTATATTGGAAATGCAGTGGTGTAGAATTTTTAAAATTATTTCCTGCCCACAAGAAACTATTTCGGTTGATTTAAAACGTATTGTTTATTTCATCTGTTGTACTACACAAGTATAGAGATTTGTGAATAGTGTATAATTAAATCTTACTATATTAAATACTTATCTCAAATTAGCCAACATTTCAGAATTCTGTTGATAATGGACATATGTGTCCGAAACGCCCATTCATTTATATTTAGGTAGTGCGTGTGTGCTCTTTTTTACTAAATTTTTGCATAATGGTTATTCGTATTATCTCGCCTTACTATGCGTACTTATTATCCGCGAACGAAGTGAGAGAGGTAATAATGTTTTTGCTGAAGATTTAAGTATACCTATAAATATTTATCTGTCTGTCCTCCAAAAAAGAAAAAAAAGAGTGAGAAGCAGTTGAGCATTGTTCATAATTCTTGCTGGGTGTCAGGTGGGTTGACCTAGATGTGAAAAATGGCCAAACTCTAGAGCAAGCTGGCCATCAATAATGATTGCGTGGAAATTTGCCCCACCGTGGGTGATGGTCCTACTCCACAAGGCGTTCTAGTTTAAGTATGGTTGTTCCTTGAGTGACACCCTATAAATAAATTTTTAACATATTGTTTGGTTTTATTGGGTTTCGGCTGTGTTGATTGTACATGTTAGCTAAGGTGGCAGCTACTATCAAGCTGCAGGAGTTCAAAATAGAGAGCGGACTTTCGATCTCTAGCTTTTTTTTTACTTTAGTGGGTGAGTCGCAGCCGTACACTTAGGATTTCTTCATTTATATTGCATTCATAATAATAATTGTTAAATTTACAATAATTTTTAACGCTCTTCACATTTGAAATCCTTCAAATATTATTTACTTCAACACAATAACATGTGAATGCAATAGTAAATATAATAATTGTAGAAAATAACGCATACAGCGCATGACTGCTTTCAGGCTACCTAGGAATCCATTAGTCCACTAAATAATAGTACACATTTTGTTGCTTGGTCTGTCTCCCCGTCACGATATTCCAGATTTAGATGGGACTAAATTCATATACTGAGTAACAAGTTGAGCTAGCAGGAAATTTACATGCCATATTAGTGCAGCAAACACAGTTTCTAGAATTTGCTCGAGCTTTTTCTTTTCTGAAGCTCGTGTCGCTTATAAAAAGTAATTAGCTACTATTCATATATTTTTGAGGTTGGCATACGAGAGACAGAATTTTGGATGGAGTTTTCGTTCCTGTCGTACGTAATCTATATTTCATATATTTCTAATTACTGGATTTCTTCGTATCAGTTGAAAACACTAAAATATCACAGAAACAAACTTTTTACTCTCCAGAAAAGTAATACAAAACAAATGTCTTATAATAACGATAAAATGGAAGAAAAATTGTACATCAGCTCACTGCTTGTATTGGACACGTGATCCACGGTGTTGTTGATGTCGCCGAGTTGCGTCCGATGTGTTGCAAGTAACTTGCTGAACAAGTTTCAAACAGCTGACCTATCTTAAGGAAAGTCATTGTTGAAGGTTGCGAATCATAAATGCACAGTTTTTTTTTGTCTAATTATGCTTGATTTCTAGGGTTAGGAGCGTAGGTCAGGTTCTACAAAAGACATGACAGCTTTTAGTGGCAAATTTGTACGAACAGTTACTTCTGGAGGAGAGTAAATAAAAAAAAAAACTAAGATCATTTCATCGATAACATCAGTTTCCCAAGGAGGCAAATTATGCGTGTCTGTATCTTTCGTCATAGTTGTATATACTTTATATCTAATTTGTTATTCAAAAGGTTTAGTTTGGGCATACCATAAAACGAATCTTTATCATTTTCTTGGTGCTACTTGACTTACAAGCATTTAAAAAATAATATTCGCGCTTTTACTTGAAGGACGGAAATTATGCTCTCCCAACCTTATGATGTCACAACTCCCGTTGATTTAACGGAAGGTGAACCCTATAGGTATGCGGCATATTTTACAGCAAAATCTGCCCTTATAAGTGAAAACAATAGAAAATTTAATTACAAAATTATCGCCGTCTTATTGACGGCTGGGTACTCTCACAATTGAAGAACTGCCGGCTTTTAATGGAGTTCTGCCTAAGTTAAACTCATTCCTACTCTGCTTAGTACAAGTTGGGATGATTTCAGCGATAATTGATTGGTTTTAACGCCTTAAACTTGGTTCAAAGTGATGAAGCGACGCTCGTGGTAGATGTTCTTGAAAATTAGGGCCAGTGAGATCAGATTATGTCGTTGGAAATATTTCAGTCGCTGACGCCTCAAATTTCATGATGGGACCACTTTGATAGACAAAACGAGCTACTGATGACCTACCGTACTGTAGCAGTGCAGCCCTTTCAACGGGGAAAAATTATTGTTATTATTAAAACTCCAAGCCAGGGCCGCCGCGGACAGGTAGTACAACCCAAATGAAGCACTTTGCAGCATCGGAAGGCCCGAAACTCTGCTAAAGGAAATAAAAAAAAACCATAAACAGCTGACTTAAACGCTTGCAGGACAATACGACCGAAAGCCGATGCCGGCAATAAATTTCAAACCTCAACATACCAGGGCACAAAGCACCGACTGAACAGACTAGTTCGGCACCTAACTAACATTCTCCAACGTGAAAGTGTGCGCGCTGATCCCAGCACGTGTAATGGTCCTAAAGAACTTAAGGGCAGGGACAGAAGAATACAACCAATACCTCTCATTGTAGTACACCTTATGAAATATACCGAGTTCGGCCACCTCTTTCCTATGATACAGGTTAACCAGTATCCTCGCACAGCCTGCTGGCTGAATTAACAAATCGGTCCAACAGACGCAAGTAAGTGCCAGCAGCTGAACCCAGACCGGTGAGAAATTCTGGACTACTCACAAGAAGTGACATAGCAGGTTACCTGGGAGAAGTAACATTCTAGGCTACTTGCATGTAGCGCCGTAACTTCAGTTATGGTTACTAAGTGAAGGTCAGGTGCAGCCCATCAAATAAATGAACTGCTGAAACTTGTGAACATTCCTGTGGGGATATGTCCTTTATCACACAATATAGATTAGATTTAATGCCTGGCAGTAGACGAACCAAGAGGCTTATTCCCAGAGAGTGGCCGGGACTTATGCTCCGGTCCTCTACGAGTCCCGGCTATGCTATGTCAGTGTCATTAGATGTTTGCATGAGGAAGGAAAGAAGAGTAAATTGATCAATTCTAGTTTTGTACCTTGCACGTTTCAAGTCAAAATACTAAAGCGTGTATTTAATCGAGAAAGCTGAAGACTATTTTTATTATAACATTATGTTATCCACAATATGTAAATTGACTTTTCGGCTATCGAGCTTTTCTCGACGTTTGGTATAGGAGATAATGTTATTGACGACAATGCTGAATGAGAATATACAACAATAATTTGGAAATAAAAATAGGACTAAAAACTGTTAGTTGTATCAGTTGCAGACAAAATGCGGGCTGTGTCATTTAACATTAATTTGTTCTTGCAAATGAAAAATGATTCTAATACACGTACATAGATCACCACAGGCTTCTGATGCATTTCTTAAATTGCAATATTGTCATTATGGGTCACTTGATTACATTATTCGGCATTGTTGGGAAACGCGGCGTGAGGATGTGGGGGTGTATAGACGAATGATCAGTTTTTGCGTATTATTTATCTGCTTAACATTTATACTTCAATCGCCAAAGTTTCTTGTGCTGGAATGCCAAATTCTTCATTGTTAAGTGGTAAAGAAACACGTCGGCTTGCGTAATATTATGGGCAAAACAGACACATTACTATGTGCAGCGTGTTCCCTATTGTGACACCTGCTCTTCAGGTTGCAAAGAATGGAGCCAGGCGAGTCTGATTTGTTTTTCAAAAGCAGGAGGCAGCACCTGATTCCATTCAGNGGTTTGTAACGGCCAATGCACTACCGGTTTAGCGGGGGTCAGGGGGGGCGCTAACCGGAGTGGGCGGGGCCTGGGAAACCGGAAGGGGCGGCGCGATGACCCGGGGGCGCGAGGGGAACCTACCCTCAAAAAGTGCTATTTGGGTGCTTTATACACTACTCCGGGTCTTAATGGAGTTCTGCCTAAATTAAACTCAGTCCTACTCTGCTTAGTTAAATTTGGGCTGATTTCAGCGATAATCGTTTGGTTTTAAAGCCTTAAGAGATGAAGCGACCCTCGTGGTAGATGTTCTTGAAAATTAGGGCCAGTGAGATCAGATTATATCGTTGAAAATATTTCAGTTGCTGACTCCTGAAATTTCATAATGGACAACTTTGATAGACAAAACGAGCTACTGATGAGTACCTACTGTACTGTAGCAGTGCAGCCCTTTCAACAGGGGAGAATTATTGTTATTATTAAAACCTAACGCCCGGGACGCCGCGGACAGGTAGTACAACCCAAATGAAGCATTTTGCAACATCGGGAAGCCCGAAACGCTGCTAAAGGAAATCCAACAGCTGACTTAAACGCTTGCAGGCCAACACGACCGAAAGCCGATGCCGGCAACAAATTTTGAACCTCAACATACCAGGGCACAAAGCACCGACTGAACTGACTAGTTCGGCACCTAACATTCTCCACGTGGAAGAGTGCGCTTCGACCCCAGCACGTGTATTGCTCCTAAAGAACTTAGGGGTAGGGGCAGAAGAATACAACCAATGCCTCTCGTTTGTAGAACACCTCATGAAACACAGTTCCGCTACTCCTCTCCTATGGTACAGGTTAACCAGATCATTATCCTCGCACAGCTTGCTGGCTGAACTAACAAGTCGAACCAACAGACGCAAGTGAGTGTCAGCAGCTGAAGCCCAGACCGGTGAGCAATTCTGGACTACTCACAAAAAGTGACGTATCAGGTCACCTGGGAGAAGTGACATACTAGGCTACTTTAGCGAAGTAACATATTAGGCTACTTGCACGTAGCGTCGAAACTTCAGTTATGGCTACTAAGTGAAGGTCAGGTGCAGTCCTTTAAATAAACGAACTGCTGAAGCTTGTGAACACTTCTGTGGGGATATGTCCTTTTTTATCCCACAATTTAGATTAGATTGAATGCCTGACAGTAGACGAACCAAGAGGCCTATCCCCAGAGAGTGGCCGGGACTTATGCTCCGGTCCACTACGAGTCCCGGCTATGCTATGTCAGTTTCATTTAGATATCTGAGGACCAAAGGAATAGTAATTTGATCAATTCTAGTATTGTACCTTGCACGTTTTAAGTCAAAATGCTAAAGCGAGTATTTAATTGAGATAGTTGATTATTCTTATTAAAACATTATGTTATCCACAATATGTAAATGAACTTTTCGGTTATGGAGCTTTTCTCGACGTCTGGTATAGAAGATAATGATATTGACAGCAATACTGAATGAGAATATACAGCAATGATTTGAAAATAAAAATAGGAAGAAAAACTGTTGTATCAGTTGCAGACAATATGCGGGCTGTGTCATTTAACATTAATTTGTTCTTGGGAATGAAAACTTATTTTAAAATACGTACATAGGTCACCACTGACTTCTGATGTACTTCTTAAATTGCAATATTGTCATTGTGGGTCACTTGACTGCATTTTTCGGCACTGTTGCGAAACACGGCATGAGGAGGTGGGGGTGTATAGACGAATGATCAGTTTTCGCGTATTATTTATCTGCTCAACATTTAAACTTAAATCACACAACTTTCTTGTGCTGGAATTCCAAACTCTTCATTGTTACGTGGTAAAGAAACACTTCAGCTTGCGTAATATTATGGGCAAAATAGACACATTACTATGTGCAGCGTGTTCCCTATTGTGACACCTGCTCTTCAGGTTGCAAAGAATGGAGCCAGGCGAGTCTGATTTGTTTTTCAAAAGCAGGAGGCAGCACCTGATTCCATTCAGCCCGCATCATTATAATAAGAAAAACTACGAGTATTTTAGCGCCGGCAACGAAGAGGACTAATTTGTTCGGCGCCACCTGAAAAACATCTCAGAAATAGGCGCGTCCGACAAAAATTTCATCGATCCTGGGGAGCAGAAATTTATTCTTCGGGAGGGAGGGATAACTTTTGTTAACGTTGTGCACTGGAAAGTGCGGGTTTGTTTATCAGATGAAGGTGTGCTGGATGTTACGGATTACATCTAAAACTATGGAGCAGGTGAACGGAGGGGTTACTTATTATGGTCGTCGTGCAGTGGATTTTATAGGGATTACACATTCAGCTATTGAATAAGGTAAGTAAGAGACTTCTTTTTTATAATTATTGTGTCGTGAATGGGACAGATGATTTTTGTAGCTATACATCAATATTGTAAACTAAGATATTGCTCGAATAATCACTGTGTAGTAGATGAAGAGTTTTTTTTATGTATTTATCGCACTGTAGAAATGAGGCCGAGGTATCAATTTCGTTGATCTGCGTTTGACTCTTTCCATATTCTCGATAACTTTACACAGATGTGGCGACCAGAATTGAACAGCACATTCTAAGTGTGGCCGCATTAACGCCTTGTACAAACAAGGGAATGATGATGTCCTTAGATTTGTGTTCTAAATTCCTGGTGATGAATCTCAGTACTCTGCTTGCCATTTTCACACTCCTGTCAACTTGCTGACTGTGTTGTAGTTTGTACGTAATTGTTATTCTCTGGTCACGTTGTTGTGAGACAGCTGCCAATTCTGTCAAGTTTATTTTCAATTGGGATGAAGGATTTTCCATCCATACGAATGTCGCATAAAAGAACAGGGTCTGAGCTCTCTCAAGCAAAGATGACTCAGGGGACAACTAATAGAAACATTCAAGTATTTGAATGACTTCAACGACGTACCTACACCAAAACTTTTTGAAAGGGATGCTAATGATCGCTTGCGAAACAACGGACAAAAACTGAAGCATATAGCTCGAAGAACAACTTTGAGTCAACAGTTATTTCCCTATTTGATAATGAACATTTGGAATAGACTCTCTTCCAACGTTGTCAGTGCGGAGACAGTCGACACGGTTAAAAATTGCCTTGACAAACATTGGGAGAGGCATCCTCCACAGCTAAGAATTCTTTCTCCAGGAGTAGCAAACTCTTTACGGCCAACGCTTCCGAGGTCACCTTAATCCATCTTCTCTTTTCCGCTCCGACTACAGAGATAGACGTCTCTTAGCTTCGTATTTTAGCGGCTATTGATCATGCTTACGTGCTTGCATAATCGTCTCTTTGACTGTGATTCTTTCCCGTTTTCTTTCTCTTCTTCTTTCCGAATCCTGCATTTCCTGCTGACATAACGGCAATAGCTCATACAGTGCCGCGGCGTATGTGTTGGTGTCTCTTTGAGAATGGGCCTGATGGTTCGTTTACTGCAGCCTATCTAATCTAAATGATACACAGGACACGATGAGAGCAATAAAGTATTGTCATAGAAGCTTCAAACTTCATGAAGCAGTCAAGCGTACGTGCGTGAAGCAACAGGGGGTCCGTAGGTTCATATGCATCCCCAATGGGTAACACGGGCTTAGACGTTTTCTTCAAGCTCAAATAGTGCAACGTAACAATTAACTGAGAAACTGACGCAACCAGGGAACGAGAACATGTTGGTAATGGGGGTGCAAAATTATCGCAACTTCTTGGTATAACAAGTATTTAGTATAATCAAGTTATTGATTACTTTAGGGGATATTCTCGCGAATCCTATCTTCGTCAGAATATCTTGGGGCCTCACACCCCTAGGAGTTATGGAGTGACTTTTCCGTAGCGTAGGTTAGGGGATGTTGCAGCTGGCTGTGCTCCTTGCTGGTAAGATTAGTTTGCAAGGTGAGGTTGGGCGTGTATACTTCCATTCTACTCTGTGAGATGGGCCACCGAATGGTGGCCCATAGAGCTCGGGGACTGATATCTGCTCCACTGTAAAGGAAGGATCTTGACTTTGTCCGAAGCCTCATAGGGCAAGGTATGATAGAAGCAATTCATCATGCGATGGCGCAAACTAGAAACATCTGACATTGCCGGGTAGCTATTTGTTCAGTGGGATAATTGGAACCTGTTAAATTGCTTTTTAGGGCAATCACTCCAAAAAGGTCGAAAAAAAAAAAATTTTCAAAATCAAGAGATATTCTTAGTGAAATGATTCAAGTTGAATGAAACTGGGTTCGCAATCAATGTTATTGGGCACAGGAAGTTTTCTATAAGGTCATTAGCCTAATATGTTATCTGGAGTCTTCAGCAACGCTTACAAATTATTTCAAAGCACACATGAAAGTTCGGCTAGCCAAATTTGTACGGAGGTAACGTAAATATATGTGTGTTATAATCTACTTTCCTTATTTGTAGAGTATTTGTGCCACAAGTTGTTGCTCGCTTTACTTGCATCGAGGCCCGTTGTTGAATCACTAATACCTAACTTATCGAGCTTACGGAGGTGGGCTGCTTTTGCCTTTTCTTCGTGTTCGTATTGCTTTTCTGCTCTGGCCGCATTTTAGACTTGAATAATTCAGAGCACTGGTTGCTAGCAGCCTACCTGCGTAAGTTAGGTATCATGCAGTGAATTAACAACCAGTTTTCATGGAAGTCAAATGATTCAATATTTTTTATGCAGAAACCTTGCAAATAATGATCATAGATTGTTACTTGCAGGCTTATAATTTGCTTTATCTTTGTGCAGATCATACTTTCCGATCATCTATTCGTGCTTTGGCTGAAATTGTTAACCCTATTTGCTCCAAGGCGGTACAATATGGTACCGCTCTACCGTTTTTCGTTCACAATTCTGCTCCCAGTAATATTCAGCGCCCAAAATTTTGTGATTTTTCTCAATTGAACATCACTATAAAGAAAATTCTAATACAGCATGTTACCTTTGAATATGCATACAATTCTTTTTAGTTATTTTTCAAGATAAGTGTCAAACACTTAAAATGTTAATAGTAGGTTAGTGCGAAGGTATATTGTAACTATAAAAACAATTAGAGAAAAATAAAACGGAACCATTCCCTACGTTTTGGCAACATTTCTTTATCGCACGGGGTTCTGCTATTACGCCAGATTATGCAACATCACTCTCTGGTCAACATGGGCAAGAAAAGCGGTCTAACCTGCGAAGAAATGGCCAAAGTGACCTCGTTATAGGCTTCTCGTAAGACAACACTTGAAGTTTCCAAGGAATTACAGCGTGATCACCGAACAATTAAGGCTTATGCAATTGAAGGCTTAGGGTCAACCGGAAAACTCTGCTGCTCGGGATATGAGACATTTGCAGGTTTCTATCGCTAGAAAACAACTTTATAAAAGTAAGGCGATATCTGAAGACGCTGGAGCCCCAATACTAAGCAGTAAGGCAAGACGTGAGGTTCTGCAGAAGCTAGGGAAAGTGAAAAAGGCAATTAAAAGACCATTTCTAACAAATGACTCAAAGAAAATAGGGTCAAATGGGCTGAAAAGAACATAAAACTGATTTCTCCAATGTCATATGTACTGAGGAATGCAGAGCCACTCTTGATGGTCCAGATGGATGGGCGTCTGAATGGGTCCTCCATGACCGACGTCAACAGACACGGCTTAAGCGTCAACAAGGTGGTGGGGGTGTAATGTTTTGGGCCGGGATAGTAGGTCACACCCTTATTGGTCCATTTGAAGTGACAGAAGGAGTCAAACTGAATGCAGAAAGGTACTGCCAGTTTCGAAGCCATTTTGTTTCCATGGTTTGACGAGCAAACTATCGGACGCAGATTCAAATTGGTATTTCAGTACGATAACTCTTACTCACATTGAGCCCGGTACACTGCTAACTGGCTTGCGAATGGAGGATTTAAATCAAAAAGATTATGATCTGGCCAGCAAATAGCCCCGATTTTAATCCCATTAAGAAACTCTGGGCAATTAATGATCAAAAGGAAGGTCTATGAAGGTGGTCGGCAGTTTTCGAGCAAAGTAAGCATGTGGAATGCAGTAGAAACTGCGGCAGATTCTATTCCACCATCTAAAATATCAAACCTGACAGTCTATTGATCATCGCCTTATAAAAATCATAAAAAATGGAGGTTGACAATTTCATAATTAATTTGTTATGTTTACCGCTACTGAACACTTATTTCAGTGTTTATTGCAATGTTTTGGTTATAATTTCTTGGTTTTGGACGTTTATAATAAAAATAGTCCTGTTCACTTGTATTTTTTCCTCTTTATGACGTTTTTATTAACTTTTTGCAGAATCTGAGGTAACAATAAAAATCTCGTAGACAAGCAAATTGTAGGATAAACTTATCAAATGGCTAAATATTAATTTTACAAGTGGTGTTTATGTTTGCAACAAAGCCAAACCTTTAGTTAATATTGATGTTTCAAAGTTACACACTTATCTTGAAAAGGTAACATACTGTATACTCGCACATTACACCCAAAAATATAGATATATATAAATATTTCAGAAAATTCGATGATAACATTTCCGTGTAGATTTTCTTTTTATATTTATACAAAAAGAACTTTCAAAATTATCACTAAAAGATAACAACAAGGCTAGAAATGAAAAATAGAAGCGATTATACGTTCAACTTGCGAAAGTATGAAAATTGCGGCAGATGTGCTGCCTTAGTATTCACCCTGTACTGTGCGGAGATATTTTTTATATTCGAATTTAATTGACATTAAAACTACTATGAGGCATTATTTTTTTAATTAAATAGATGAAAGAATAGTTGAATAAATGACTTTTGAGACTACGAGAAAAATAAACTCTGATATTGATAAAGTTATAATAAGCCTTGGCGCTCAAGCGGCTGAAAAAAATTGGTAACGGATAGGGTTAACAATGCCAAAGACTCCAAACAACAAATCAAAATCTAGAGCTTAATACAAAGGGATCAGAGCTTTCTACCCACGCATGTGAATGACAGTGATACAAAGCGACAAGCAGAGTTCATATTACAGTTTGCTGTACATCATCAGTAGTTCAAAGTGAGCATACAATTGTAAGGAAGAAGCCGTGTTTGTGTCTGTACGGCACTGTAGCAAGAATCGCATAGAGTTTTTTTTTTCGCCTGCTGTTTCTCTCTGTAGCTTGTGCAAACAGACGCTTCATTGACTTACTGTCGGAGCTTCAAAGGCCCTTTCTAATAATGGAACGGTTGCTAACAAACTAGAAGAGAAAGATGTGCTACAGCAACCGGGAGAAGACTGCGATGTTGAGATTGTGCTCGTAAACAATGCTTGTCGTAAAAGAGCAGGTCTGCTGCGCGTAATGTGATTAACTTATCTTATGAGCTGAACAACTACGTTGTAATGGAGATCTGGCTTTGCCTCTGTAATTATTTAAATTTTCAGCATAAAGAGCTGTGTGATTTTGTGCATAGTAACTAGGCGTTATACAGGATGATCTGCATTTGTGTATAATGAAATTACGTTACAAAGACATGTTTGGAATTGTATATGACAAAGTTACATTGATTTTACGCAACAATTGTAAAAAAGAGATTTAGATTTGCATCTTGTGACGCAAATAGCTATTCTAAGGAGAGGTTTAGATTTAGGTGTGATAAGTTTAGCTTACGCTCTTATAAACGGTTTGGATTTGCTTATGGTGATTTACTGAACATTTTGAAGTGAAGTGTAGATTTGGGTGTAATAAGGAAGAATATATAGTGAGGAAAAATTTGATTTTGTGTTGTGACAGAAATACGAGCTCACAACAAGTACAGCTTAACATCGATCTACAATGCGTATATGCGATTGAAATACGAGCCTTACATCAAATACTAATATGCGCAGGGAATAAATTTCAATTTTAATCCATGTAGGCTTTGAGCTCAGCCGAATATCATATTTTAATGTAGATTATCGCTGCATATCCATTATGTAATTAAACTATGAATTCAGTAACTGCACTCAACAGAGACTTCCAAGCTTGTGCAGAGTGGTTTAGCTATGAGTTGCGCATATCAAATTATTCTTATGACTCAATTTGCTAAGAACTGGAGTACGAGCTTAATTTTTAGATATTTATAAAAGGTGTGCGCTTTTCTATAAAACGACCAGATTCCATGTAAGCTCTGGTTGAGACTTTATTATTTAGAATGCAAAATGAATTTTTATTTGTGTATATAGTTAAGTCTTGGAGCGCAATCCTGTCTTTCTGATACTTTAAGTAATTATTTGACGTCTGTTTTGTGGTTAAGGTTTCAGTCGACGTTCATTTTTAAACGAGAGGTAATAGGAATCTTCATTTGGTACAACGAATAAATTGGAAATCAAATTAATGGTAGCAGTCAGATTTGTAATTTATATAACCAACAATAAAATGCTTTCAGTAAATATCTATATTAATTACACATAATGCCCCTGATTTTAAGGAAAAAAGTTTTATGCTTTCTATACAGGAGACAAAATTTGAACTGTTATACAATACATAGAAGAAAAACTTTACCCTTTTCGAATTAACATCTAACACGACCAGTAAAGTTGAGAGAAATATACTTTAAAGAGATCTTGGAATAAGAATGCCAGATAATGTAATTTTTGAGAACTTCCTCGTTACGAGAAGCAGACATAATGCTGACTTGATGGAAACAAGAGGCACTGCCTACCTAGGGTAAAGTACTGTTCCCCTCTTTTGAAGCCAAGCAAATGAATTAGCCTACAACACCTCGAGGCTGTTTAGAAATCACTTAATGCCAAAATTCAAGGCATGCATGAAACTGTAACAAAAAACTTGGCCACCTCTGCAAGAACTCTGTACAATAGGGGTTGCTGGGCTTTACAACAACAAATGTTATGAAAATTTTGGATGGAATCAGCCCTATTCCTGTCTATGTCTCGGGCCTTACGCCCACAAGGTTACCGAATGACTTTTTCTGCAGGGGATGTTGCATCTGGTAACAACTCCTTCTGCGAAAGTCATATTTGTAAAGTTAGGTAGGTTCTCTATTCATCCTCTTCTATTCGTTACGTGGGCTACCGAGCGAGGTGGCCTGCGCGGGCTCCTACCTGCTCCCATGCATGCGGAGCCCTACTGAAGGGGCCGTCCACACGAGTGTATTTCTTCTCCATTTTCCACTATTTTTTTCATCTCTTTAAAATGCTTTGCGCCTTATATCCCCGCCCTTAGTAGCGCACTTGGCTGACTCGAGACAAATTATGTTTTATTGAACCCTTGGCCGTCAGTAGTGTTCGCCCCAAGGCGGCCGTACCGAGCCTCACTGCTTAGTTCATACTTCATTGTAGGTGCTGCCTGGCAAACCTATGACAATACTACTAATGCTTCGAAGGAATCACTAAACCTAAGTGAGCAAATTGTTGCCGAATACTCGTAGCGTAATGGTCGTACGAGCGAAATGAGAGTTCTGATCGGAGATTTCAGTGGCGCAGTTGTAACAACATATATGCTAATAGCTTCACCGTACGGGACGCGAGGCTGTCTTAACAATATATCTTATCATATTAGAAAAGCCAAAAATTACTAGCATTAAAGCTTTGAAATCAAATAAAATTACTGGAGTTATACTCTCTAAAAGTTCCAGATAACCAGCTGTACAGCGCCGGCAAAAAAAAACTTTAAACTTCAGAGGTAAGAAAAAACTTTACACGAGAAATGTAAATTAGTATTTCGTTTGCCCTACCCGACATGAAAAGCCAGATGTTAGTGATGATGCATTTCTTCCGCCCACTCATACCAAATGTAAATCATCTAGCCAACCCTCAGCGAGGGTTGTATGCGGCTGCAGTGAGGTTGATAGTGGGTCTCTCTTGCCGACGTGTTATTTTTTCTTTCTTGTAAGCTTGAAGTCATATAACTTTACACCTACTACGCACAATGGGTCAAGAAATGCTTCAAACGAAGGAGTAAATTCTTGTTTCAACTATACGAGAAAAGCGAGACTGAAACGTGAAAATCATGGGCTTCTATCCAGCACGCCGACTTGGAAGACCCATCTCCTTCTGCAGGCGATAGTGAATTGTCCATGTTGCTACGTTCTGGAGGAGCTCAGGGTGTTTGTTTTTTGAGTTCAACGGCAGTTAAAACATAATTTGGGATAACCTTGCGCTTCAGAAGCTTATTTGTTCTCGGTGTAGCTTTCTTAGGTGTGCCAGAGCCTGAATTTTCTGTGGTACCGTCCCTGTTGGTAATTTTCTCCCCAACCGCTTCAGCTGATAGATTGACTCTCTTGACATCCCCGGAACTTTAGATCTTTAGTTACGGCAATCACAGAGTCTCCATTTTCTAGCATAGTTAACGCAGGGGTTTACGCCTCCATTTGAAGCATTATTAATTCATTGTGCGTAGTAGGTGTAAAGTTATGTGACTTCAAACTTATAAGAAAGGAGAAAATTACACGTCGGCATGAGCGACCCACTATCAACCTCACTGCAGCAGCACACAACCCTTGCTGAGGGCTGGCTGGATGATGGACGTTTTTATGAGTGGGCGAGAGGAATGCATCATCACGAACATCTTTTCTCTTTATTATGTCGGATAGGGCAAACGAAAAACTCACATTTCTCATGTATTTTTTTTTTGCCATTGAAATGTTAAGATTTTTTTGCCGGCACTGTAAGCAGTTACGTAAATTGTGGATATAACTCTGCCATATACTTGCAGTAGGCTCTGCCGCCGGTCAAGGAGTGCTGCAACACCTCTGTCAAAGACGAGTGGCGTGCGTATCAAACATCATCTGGACCTCGTCCGAAATACTTTACAGGTGTCAAAAATGCAAAGTATGCTGCTACGATATTTCTTTCAAAATTATCAATTTATGGAGGATAAAACCCTGGTAAACATCAGATCTTTGCAAACAAGATCAATAGCCTCATAGTTCACAGTGAAGCAGGCACATGTACTGTTCAGTCTTCACTTAGTGCTGACACAGCTTTTCTTTAGAATTTATCGATTTAGCGAGACAAAAAACAATAGAACAAATAATTTATGCGTCAAGTACAATGATCTCGTAGTCTCGATGCAAAGAAACAAACCCTCAGTTTAGTTTCCCTGGTCATAGCCTCTGTTCTTGCTGAAAGATTGTCGATTTAGCGAAACCGCTGTGCTAATTTGTAGCTCGCTCTTTGTCTTGCAATCAAGAGGCTTTAATTACAGTTCCATTGATCGAATTCTTGGGTAAGAAAAGTCATCTCTTGGAGAGAGATGGACTGAAATCGAAGTTCTCTGGGAAATGCGCTAACTTAAGGATATCTTTGGCATGGATGCTCACTTAGTTGGTACTTTGTTTCCCTATAGGGGAGGTGGTGAAGACGCGTCGGGGAGAAGGTGAAGACGCGTCGGGGAGGTGGTGAAGACGCGTCGTTGAGGTGGTGAAGACGCGTCGGGGAGAAGGTGAAGACGCGTCGGGGAGGTGGTGAAGACGCGTCGTTGAGGTGGTGAAGACGCGTCGGGGAGGTGGTGAAGACGCGTCGTTGAGGTGGTGAAGACGCGTCGGGGAGGTGGTGAAGACGCGTCGGGGAGGTGGTGAAGACGTGTCGAGGAGGTGGTGAAGACGTGTCGGGGAGGTGGTGAAGACGCGTCGGGGAGGTGGTGAAGACGCGTCGGGAGGTGGTCTAGACGAGCCTGGAGAGGTGATGTAGACGACCCGGGGAAGGTAGACAAAATGACTAGGGAAAGTGGTCAAGACGAGCCGGGAGAGGTGGTCAAACGATTTGGGGGAGGTGGTCAAGATGAATCGACGAGTTGGTCAAAACGAGTTGGGGTAGTGGTCAAAACGAATCGGGGAGGTGGACGAGACGAATCGGAGGAGGTGCATGGTCAAGACGAGTCTGGTTAAGGTGGTCTGATAAAACGTACAAAGTGGTGAAGACAAGTTGGGGGAGTTGATCCACGACTTGGAGGAAAGGTTGGTCTGTGCCGAGCCACAGAATATGATTTACAAGTCGGAGAACGCGGTGTATGACATGTCGGAGTAGATGGTCTACGGCAAAGCGGAGGAGGTGGTCTACGACAAGTTGGAGGAGGCAGTCTACGGCAAGTCGGAAGAGGTTGTCTACGACAAGTCGGAGGAGGGGGTCTACGACAAGTCGGAGGAGGGGGTCTACGACAAGTCGGAGGAGGTTGTCTACGACAAGTCGGAGGAGGGGGTCTACGACAAGTCGGAGGAGGGGGTCTACGACAAGTCGGAGGAGGGGGTCTACGACAAGTCGGAGGAGGAAGATATGTCTGACAAACCGGAGAAGGTGGTCTTTGACAAGTTAAAGAATGTGTACAAATCGGTTGTGTACAAATCGGAGGATGTGGTCTACGACAAGTTCAAGTCGTGGTCTACAATTTTGTGAGGGTGGTTTACAAGCTGAGAGAACGAGTTTATGACATCTTTATAGTATAGAAGTGGTGTGTGAGAAGTTGCATAAGGTGATAGTCATTTACAAATTTACAAGAAGTTTGGGAACAATGTTTTTTTACTCTGCGTCCATCCTCGTATGCATTAGCAAGTCAGTATCCTGAATTATTTTAGCCGAGCTTTAACCTTTACTACGTAAAGCGTTGGTTTCTTACAGGAATTGCACTGGCGCTAATGGCGTTTACGATGTACGTAGGTCCTTATGCTGTACTCATAACTTAATGATCACGGAGACTGAGCTCATACTTCCCGAAAAAATTGGTATCTTTTGCAAAATATAACTGAAATGTCAATGCCAGCGGTGATTACCTTTCCATTCAGCGACGGGAGATACCAATAGTGTGCTCACACGGCCCGGCTAAGGCCAAGTTATGTGGTCGAGATAAGGAATTCGTTCTAGTGGTTTATTGACACGGCTATTTTCGTGGAGTAGTTTGCGTTTCTTTGGACTTCGGTACCAACGATTCAAAGAAGAAGAGGCATAGGTCCAGGTACAGAGTGACCTACCTCAAAGTGTGTGATAGGTTAGCTCAGGATAGGTTAGGCTAAATTCGGTTAGG